>OY977947.1:27356525-27956525 GCA_963854355.1 Epinotia brunnichana | reverse complement strand
ATTTAAATAATATGACTTTAAAATAAGATGAAAGCAATAAGTCAAGTCGCATTGAATTTAATTGTAAAGGCAAAAATGATTTTTCCGTTTTAAATCCATACTCATCCGCTCTCCGTCTGATTATTTCCATGATTAAACGTACCCTATATGCATAACTATAGTGATTCTTTCAATTTTCACACGTATTTTTACTTTCTATTGCTATTTGATGATGATCTGATGATGATGTATAAAAAATAGTAGGCCGACATTGGAAACGAAATCCATAATTGTAAATGATCCATGAGAATCCCTCTATAATTGCGCATGAAATAAAATATCGACTGATATGATTTTCACAAAAGCTATTGCTTTACCACAAAATATGACTGACCACTCTGACTCAAAAGTCTGGCAAGTTCTTTTGCTTTTACTTATACCCAACATACATACATAAATACTCCTACTATACACCTATGTATAGTCGTTCGTACGCATGATTATTAGAATAGAATACTGGTTAATCCTACGAGATCTCATACTCATTACCAAGTTAATATAGTCCAAGGAAAAATACTGGTAAATTAATTTGTTCCATAACATGTTACGTTTTATGTAAATATGCTAGTGCTACCTCTAACCTTCTCAAAAATACTTCTTCTGACTCATTAAGTTCATTGAAATCTCTTTATTGCACTGAAATGCTGGACACGAGTATACAATGCACTGAGTAACTGCAAATATTACCTTTGAATGTAAATATGTTATGGACACTTGCCATAAACGTAAACTGTAAGGACTCGTACACAACTGAAACGACATTACAACATAATTACGCAATAGGCAGCAAGTCAATCACTATTGGAATAATAATAATGTACGTATGAAACTGAAGTTGTGTGACCTAGTTAAATTCACTTCCCTTGCGTTTTGTTGTTTTTACCCGACTGCCGAAGGAGAGAGGGTTATGTTTTTCTGTCTGTAAATAAATGCTGCGTCTAACCTCACGCCTTTAATATTTTACACGGCTATATAGTTGCAATAAGTACCTACAACAAATAAAATTTGACGGCACTAGGAACTACCTAGACACGATAAATAGGTAATAATTTCTCTTTTAACACCACAACTACTGGAAGTCAATTTGTCGATTTACAATCAAAGAGCTTTTTTCGTGTATTAGCTAAAATTACGTACTCACAAGTAGCACCTTTCTTTATACTCAAATACCCTAAAATCGATTCACATATGCACGTTTGTAATCGCTCGGGGACAATAAATACTGCTGTACCTTAACATCACCACGGCTAACAATAATTGGAGCTCACAAGCTAGATCAAAACATTAGCATCAAATTGAAATATAAATTAATTCAGCAACAATTATGACGACACTCATACGCGTTGGCAGCAAAAACTAACAAATTTCACCTCGTACAGAAATCAAACTGCAACGACGTATTGCTACTAGTTACTTTCGCAGGTTCTGTAGAAATCATATCCTGGAAAGAAATGTTCTAGCATTTCACAAAAACAGTATGTTAGGTACCTATGCGATCATATCTCGTACTACTGCTGTTACAAACATTGTTGAAGGAAACAATCGATTCTACACTTCAAGATAATCCTCTCAAACTGAATTTAACCCCGAGATCCTCGTACTTATTTAAGCCAACTTTCTTACCGTTAACTATCCAAAGGTAATGCGCTGTATCTCTCTCAAATTAACGGTTCTTTCCAAATCACGATTATCTAAATCCTTTCCAACACTTAAGAGCGTAGTCGGTCTGCGACAAAATTGAGAAATAGGTATTTGTACAAACTATTGCCGTCGCGTTGCCCCAAGCGACCGCGTGCGATGCGCGATAGGGACAACCGCAGCTTAGACCGATTTTCACAACAAATTCTTGACAAGATCGATGCTTTGTATGGAAAAATGCTGCTAGGCTACCCTCTTAACTCGACTCACTTTGTAGAAATATTTCGTCTCATCGCCACGACTCTTCTCAACTAAACTCTTTTTTTTTTTTTTTATTATATAATTAGAAGTACTTCCACCAATATCTGAATGCAATGCAAGCACAAATCCTTGGTACTCATTAAAATATGGTATCCGACATAATATAGAACAGTTTTTTCGATCTTTCACTTTTACATCATATTAGACTGAAATAAAATCATTGATCTGTGATGCTATATGATACGCAAATTTATGATGGAAACAGAACTGTTTCTTAGCTTCTATAAACTGTACGTGTTCTCAAAATGTTCAAAATAGCAACGTACCAACATTAATTTTATTGAGAAACATGGAAGAACTTTAAAAGGAATCTTTATTACAACATTGAAGCACTGATCGAGAAGCAACTAGCCGGGGCCCTCGGCTGAATTGACATCACCATTAGTGTTCCATAGAAGCTTTAATTTATTGTATCATTATTCAACTGGTATTGTATGTAATACATTCTATACCATGTATAATTTAGCTAAAATTTACATTATTCTCAAACAAATGTAAAGTTGGGACAAATAAAATCATACCGCTGTTAGCGTGTTTCAATCAATCAAGGAATTGTATGTGCATCGAGAAATAATTGAAGTATGCTACACCATACTCCACCACGCCACTAAATCGCCAAACCAAGGGTTAAGATAAAACTGCCTGAAACAAACTGGCTACTCCGACTGCCTACCAGCTCAATATAACCGATAGGCACGGATTCAAATATCCCAGCACCATTCACCATGTCGCGAACGCCCTCTCTTTATATAGGAATGTAACCGGTACAAATACAGTTAGACTGCGCATAGTTAGAGGGCGCCGCGAAAGGGTTTATATGTGGACATAGGAAGGATAATCTGAATCCTACCTGGAATCATCTCTGCAGTCCACGGATATCCGCTTCGCTTTTCTAGACGATGACGCTCGCGGCACTCGCACGGTGACGCTCGCGTCTACCATCTGTGGTTATAAAGATAACCATGACACACCTGTCACGTAGGCCTTAGAAACTTAGCACATATAAGTTCTACCTACTGAACAACTGGAGTTGTACCACTTCTTCTCCTAAATATACGAATAGTCGTTCCTTCACTAGGGTTAGCCACATAAGGTGTGTACACTATATTACTGTATCTAGTTCTCGCCCTTCGACCGAGAAACTATGGAGGTACCTCCCCTATATACTGTCATCATGACTAGGGCATATTATCTATCAGAAGTAACTATGTTCTCAGGCTACTGTAGCATGTTATCGCGATGGTTAATTGTCATTAAGTAACACAGGATTCAGGAAATAGTTCTAGTATAAAACCTTTAGAATATGTAGATTATAGCACACAATTATATCAGAGCAAATAAATCTTCATAGAACAAATAAAGTACTAAGAAACTAAGACACTTAGCTTTCAGAGACCACCTGCGTAGCCCCCGGCTCCTTGGCGAGAACTCCGTAGACTTCTTCGAACTTCGCTGCCGCTCCATGATAAAATGAGGCTTTTTCCACGGAACAAACGATGCGAAATGCTCCAAAACTCCCACTTTAGTCTACCCACAGTGACAACTATATCATAACCTTGCCAGTGCAAATAATCTTAAGGCGTCACTACACGTTCCGACCACGAGTTAAAGTCTTCGCGATATCAACTGCCAGATGTCGCGACAGTGGTGACTGGGACGCTACCGGCAAAATTTTTCTAGTCGCCAACGTGGTGACTGGGACGCTTGAGGGGTTAAACAGTTCAATATGTCCAGCAGTGGACGTATTTCGGCTGATATGATGATGATAAAACAGTTCAATGTTTTTCAGCCAACGAGTTTGAAGATTAAGTAATCATCCAAAATGCTATTATGAGTTTGGGTTATCTTCACATATTAGGTATAATATACCTTTCGGAACATTGGATTTGTTGACGGCAGCACACCATTCTACCCGGTTTTGATAGGGAATAAAAATATATTATTTTTCAAGCGACATCAGTGCCGTGTGCTTGCAACTTGGCACAAAACACGAAATCAATGGATCTTGACGATACATTTTCGTTTACTCATTAAAACACGTTTTTTACGATTAATGATTTGCAAGAAAACCGTCAACAAGGAACCGTCAAAATGTCAAATGTTCCTGTCACAGATACAGCATACTTTTTACTTTTTAATTCAATAAACAGACCACAGTGTTAATTTTATTCATCCTTTAAACGTACTTAGGCCCTTTTCGAACGTGGTAGTTTAAAACTACCAAATTTAGGGGGTTTAACTTAAAATTAAATAAAAAGAATAAATACGTGTCTTCTAACTTTTCAAATACTATTAAATGCCTAAACCAAATTAAGGAGTCAGAAAAATGAAATGTTGTCAATTGCGTACTCACATGCCTTGACAATGACGGACTCGCAAGCTTGTAAAAGTAATACTCAGTCTGCATTCTGCAATGGCGTACTCACATGCCTTGACAATGACAGACTCGCAAGCTTGTAAAAGTAATACTCGGTCTGCATTTGCGTATTCACATGCCTTGACAATGACGGACTCGCAAGCTTGTAAAAGTAATAATCAGTCTGCATTCTGCAATTGCGTACTCACATGCCTCTACAATGACAGAATCGCAAGCTTGTAAAAGTAATACTCGGTCTGCAATTGCGTATTCACATGCCGTGACAATGACGGACTCGCAAGCTTGTAAAAGTAATAATCAGTCTGCATTCTTCAATTGCGTACTCACATGCCTTGACAATGACAGAATCGCGAGCTTGTAAAAGTAATACTCAGTCTGCATTTCAAGTTTTGTCAAGCCCAGCCTACCGTAGCTACGTCCACGCGTGGACAATAATGAAGTATTGTTGTGATCAGGGCGACCTGTACGGGTTGCTGAACGCGCTGGGCGGCGCGCGGCGGCTGCGCACGCTGGACGTGGGCGGCAACCTGGCCGGCGACGCGGGCGCCAGGCTGCTCGCCAAGGCGCTGCAGTGTAATTGCACGCTGCACACGCTATACATCGACAGGAATGCCTTCAGTCTGCAAGGTAATATATTGTAATGTGTTGGTGATGACGCGACGAGCTAGACTCCTTTTTAAAGAATTCGCCAGAGACTGCCCAGGAACGCGAAGTCTGGACACGGAGAGGAGAGGACTTAAAAAAAAAAAAAACTTTATTTCAGATCATTGGTTGTCGATCCATATGATGTTAGTATTCAGTGGAGACTTATGAGCTACGTTCGTGACAATAATGATAATAATTTAATGCTACTTAAATGACAAATGACATATTATAACACAATAACTTTGCCCAGCAGTGGGACACAACAGGGTCTTAATAATAATGATTGTAGTTGCTCCCATACAAACATTGATCCGAATAGCATCTTAAAAAAATGTTAGTCATCATCCCTATAGCAGTATTGGTATTGATAGGTCTGACGGACATCGCGACGGCGCTCCGGCGGTCGGTATCAGTCCGCCGCGTGGAGTTCCCGGGCTGCGACGCGGCGGCCGGCGGTCGCGGCGCCAGTGAACGCGTGGCCGCGCTGTGGCGTGAGCTGCACGAGAGGTCTGTGCCTAGGTTACCTACCCAGTTCATAGACCGCGCGGACTTGCGCCTATCGATACGCCCCGGGGATTGGGGACTTTCCTCGTAAAAAAATATAATTCTATTTAGTCCGTTAGTTAGATTATTAAAAAAATTAGGACACGTATTTTTTATTTCGGCAATCAAAAAAAAATGGTGAAGATATAGCACGTTAAAATTCCGCGTGACGTCAGGACGTCACATGTCATTATGCTAAAAAGTGTACCATAATGTGACGTCACGCGGAACTTTAACGGGCTATATCCAGGGATTGTAACCGGTTATATTTTGTATGGGAACTGTGACCGGTTTTTTTTGTTCTTTGTTAATTATTTCATTTTCTAATTGGGCAATCTAATCTCGTTACCTCAAACAAAACACAACTGAGTCCTACATATGAATTATAAAATAGGTTGAGATATGTGGTTATTTCGAGGTTTTTGCAAAAAACCGGTTGCAATCCCTGACTCTATCTGCAATATTTATATTCTATGGCCTCCGTAGCCCAGTGGGTAGTGACTCTGCCTACGAAGCTGGAGGTCCCGGGTTCGAATCCCGGTCAGGGCATTTATTTGTGTATTTATCACGAATATTTGTTCCTGAGTTATGGATGTAATATATGTATATAAGTATCTATATGTATGTATCTATTATATATATCATCGCCTAGTACCCACAACACAAGCCTTACTGAGCTTACCGTGGGCCTAGGTTGATTTTGTGTAAGATTGTCCTGTAATATTTATTTATTTATTTATGGCCAATATTTTTTGATAATCTAACTGACTGACTAAATATATTTTTGTAGGAAAGTAGCCAGTTATACAGAGCTGCATGGCTAGAACAGTTCTGCGCGCGAGATCCGTACCTTTGTAAGTAATCTTAGTAGCTCCGCGCCTCCGTGAAATAGTTCGCGCGCAACCTTATGTTAGCCGTGCAGGGTATTCAACGCGGCGGCATTACTTAAGAATGACCTCTTAACAAAACAATGACAATGACGTGTTATTTGTGGTGCGGCCTAGCAGAAGAAAACATGTCTTTGAACTTGACATAAAAAAGGTTGAGTTCGCTTACCACCTGATTAGGCTCTGCCCACGCGTGCCACTGCAACGTTTTACTCTCGCTCCTCATTTCTGAGGATCGTGGTCATTAGATTTCGCAACCCTGATGTTCCGTCTCCAGTGGTCTCGATCCCTGGCGCGTTCAACATGAATAGTGAATGCAATACACTACTTGGTAAGACTACTGGGAATAGTGGTACAAATGCAAGGGCTAATCTAACAGAACTCGTCACATTAAACCGTTCTCTGTCCAGACTGGCCAACAACGCAGCCCCAGCCACGACGCACACGCTGCGCGCGCTGGCGCTGGAGCGCGCGTGGGGCGGCGGCGAGGCGGCCGCGGCGCTGGCCGCGCAGGCCGCGGCCGCGCTGCCACCGCCACCGCTGCCCGCCGCGCTCGAGCGCGCCGCGGCCGCCGCGCACCACCTCCTACACCAGTACCTACAGGTACCTAAACATCTGTCCAGACTGGCCAACAACGCAGCCCCAGCCACGACGCACACGCTGCGCGCGCTGGCGCTGGAGCGCGCGTGGGGCGGCGGCGAGGCGGCCGCGGCGCTGGCCGCGCAGGCCGCGGCCGCGCTGCCACCGCCACCGCTGCCCGCCGCGCTCGAGCGCGCCGCGGCCGCCGCGCACCACCTCCTACACCAGTACCTACAGGTACCTAAACATAATTAGAACAACTCTGGTCACCGATCATTCCGACCCTTAGCTTTGCGGTGTTTGAGATGTCGCATGTCCAGCATTAGTGCTAGTGCCTGGAAGACGAGATGCCGTAAAGTGTCCACATATGTAGCATCCAAAACAAGGAGCCGCCACAACTGCTAGGGAACCAGCTGTAGCATAAGCACGAGCATCGACTATGTTGAATGTGGCACGAGTACACATGTGACGTCGTGACCTCAATATTATTTATTTAATTTCCCGACTTTCGTCTTGTCATTTACTCCGTAACGAAGTACACTTCACAGCGTCATACCGTTAGGCCTCTTACGATCGTCCCTTGCCAGACCAACGGGCTCCAGGGTACTTTCACGATGGCAAAAACCATTCGGATGACGTCATTTATGTTGGCGTGCCGAGAAATGCACCAACAGGAAGTGATGCGCGAGCGCGTCCACTACTAACTACTAACTAGGCTGGCTCGGCAACCCGAAATGAGCGTTGGTCTCCGACACAAAAGCACGCAACTTTCCTCGATCCTGCGCAATGTGTTGCCAGCTAGCGCCGGCTCCAAGTTCCCGCAGACCCGCTTCCACCATACGCTTCCAGCGATATTTGGGACGACCGATAGGTCGCCGACCAGCCGAGCCGGTCGGCCCAAGTATGCTCTCTTCACATGTCGATCCTCTCGACTCGAGGTTAGTGTTGGTAAAGACTCAACTCCGTAGAGTCTTCATTTCTACGACCGAGAGAAACACTGAGTCCGTTTTTAGGGTTCCGTACTCAAAGAGTAAAACGGGACCCTATTACTAAGACTCCGCTGTCTGTCTGTCTGTCAACAGGCTGTATCTCACTGATACCGTGATAGTTCCAGTTGAAATTTTCATGGATGATGTATTTATGTTGCCGCTATAACAACAAATAAAATAATTATTTTATAGAAAGTGTTACGGGACCCTTCGTGCGCGAGTCCGACTCGCACTTGGCCGGTTTTTTTAGACTCCAGTCGAAGCTCAAGTTCTTTTCAACTTGGGGGGACTTGCTGCTTCTTCTGTAGTCTTCTACAGAGAAAGAGTATATTTTCTGGTTTTTAATTCTGTCTGTTAATATGGTTTTCAACACACCTGCTCGTAAAGTAGGTCTTATTACAGCGTATTTACACTGATAATGCAGAATATTACCCATGCCGTGCCTTTTACATTACATTATCGCACTAGTGCCTTTTCATTACATATCTTTTTAAATATTAGCAAAATAATGCAGAATATTACCCATGCCGTGACTTTTACATTACATTATCGCACTAGTGCCTTTTCATTACATATCTTTTAACATTTTCATTTTTTATTTATTTTTTTTTCCTCGCAAATGTGTTGAAAAACGTCGTATGAAACACGTGAGCATTGGTCATTACACTTCTCGTCTCCATTAAGCCTTCGCCTTCGGCTCAGGCTTAAAAACCGACTCGAGTGTAATGACCAACTTAGCACACTTGTATCATAATGTACTATTACAATGCACTTGCTCTGAAACTGCCCCTTTATATGGTTCAACATAAACACGGGAAGTGCTCGATGCCAGCACGACGGGCGCCAGGTGGACCGCGCCCGTGCGGAATGGATTTCAGTACAAAATTCCCGATGCGGGAATGAAGATTTCGTGAGTCCGTGGCAATTAAAATTTCACCTTTTATGCATATTTTTTTATTTCCTCGCATGATGCATTGTAAAATGTTGTATGATACACGTGCAAATAGGTAATTCCCAACTCGTGTCGATCAAAAACACTCCCTGACGGTCGTGTTTTTGGTCATCGCCACTCGTTGGGAATTACCTACTTTCCGCACTTGTATCATAAATAACTTCCTTAATTTTTCACAACCCAGAAAATATTATTATAAAGTTGAAAAAAGACTATAAAAGATACGATGACTTGAGTTTTTTTTTTAAACCTTAGTTGTGACTACAGGACTCGGACTCACGACTTAAAAGACTCTGAAGTATTTTAAGCTCATAGTCCCGTAAATATGGCTCGAGTACTTGCAATTTAGAGTTAAAAACTTGAGTCTTTAGTAACACTACTCGAGGTGGGGTGAATAGGCTGGAGCCGTACGCGGCAATGCTATTGGTGGATTTTTCTTCAGTCGCCGCCTCGCAACCATGCAGTGGCGTGCACAGAGTTTTTAGACAGGGTAGACAAAAAATATAATAGCTACTAAAGTACCAAAAGTATTGCATTGCGTCGTTATTTATGGGTGTGGGTGTGATTTGTCATATTCATAGATTGATTGGTTTTTTATATCTTAATCAATTTGCGTATATTGACTAAAATACTCATACTCAATACCGCATTAAGGCACCGATTTAAGGCATGCCTCTAAGTGTTTGTGTACTCCGACCTTTCGCGCGTTATTTCCGCGAAATAAAGTTTAGAAATCGCATTATCTATAATATTTAGCACACACACTTCACTACGACAACTTTCACAATTCAAATTAACCATTTTCCAACTAAATTAACTAACTTTCCGTTTTCACTTTGTTCAATTCTTATTTAGCGCTCTACGAACAAAAATAAATAAATAATGGATACTGAAAAAAAAAAAACTTAATTATTAAAACACATCCGGCAAAAATATAATGACACCGTATTTAACGTATTTAGAATTATTTCAAGCAATACAACTAGTTCGGATTTATTCGGAAGCCTTCGTATGCGCATATCGGCACGAAATACACTGTCTTTACGCTGCGTTTGTGTGCGTGAGTTGGGCTATTGTGTGCCGCGAGTTTATTACACACACTACTTACTTTATCCGTGTCGCTACGAGGCAATACATGGATATTTTGAGACATGTTTAGTTCGTGTCTTCGCCGCGAGGTAGGCTGCGGCGCTGGTGCAGCGCCGTGGCCATCGCGTTTTTCAATCGAAACTTATTTAAATTGATACACTGATGAGCGGACAGATGGCGCTAATCTAAGATTTTAAAATTATTGATTACTACCGCGCGGAACTCGTTTATATCGTAACTTTCTCCCCCCTTTTCACCCCCTTAGGTGATGAATTTCCAGATAAAAACTATCTTTAGTAAGGATTCTTTGGGAAGGCCCCGGAATTCGAAGTATCTCTACACCAAATTTCATCTCAATCGGTTCAGCGGTTTAAGCATGAAAAGGTCTGTTAAGACAGACAGAGTTACTTTCGCATTTGTAATATTAGTATGGATTGTATGAAGGAAAGGGTCATTATTGCTGAGTTGCATGATTTTATAGATTAGCTTACTCCGAACGCCTTTTGTTACAAAAAGACTCCGCCGCAAACTTGGTTTCTATGACCCGCCTCACCATAATAGATGCATGTAGGCTTTTTTCAGTATTATTTTGCATATTTTCATATCGCACGGCCGTAAGGACCTTTTCTACTAAACCGTAGGACTAAATTAACTGACTTGTAATTTAGATATTTTATATTAAAAATAAAGATACGTCAACAAAATGTTACATCTAATAGTTTTCAAAATAGCCATAATAAAACGTCTTTTTTACCCCGTTTTAGAAAACATCTTCGAAACTACCGCCATAAGGTACCTTTACCCTTGGAAAGTTACATACATATATTTACCTATGTAATGTTCCTATTCCCCAGGACTCCCAACTACCGCTATACCGTAAATGGGTTCCATCCAATTTTTCACCCCCTATTTCACCTCCTTGGAGAATGCTCCAGGACTCAAACTATCTCTATACCAAATTTCATCTAAATGGGCTACATCCAAATTTTCACCCCCATTTCACCCCCTTAGGGGATGATTTCAAGAATAGAAACTATCACCAAATTTTATCAAAATGTGTCACAAACAAATTTCCACCCCCAATTACAACCCCTTAGGGGATGATTTTCGGGATAAAACTATCCTATGTCCTTCCTTAACTATCGCTATACCGTAAATGGGTTCAATCCAAATTTTCATCCAACATTTCTCACCCCCTTATGTGTTCCCCTTATTTCCTCCTTTCATGTGTTCCAGAATAAAAATTATTCTATGTTCTTTCCTTGGACTGAGACCTCTCTCTATACCAAATTTCATCTAAATGGGCTCTATCGAAATCTTCAACCCTCATTTCACCACCTCAGGAAATGATTTTTCGGGATCAAAACTATGCATTGTCATTCCCTAGGACTCCTTCTATCTCTTTACCAAATTTCATCTAAATGGGTTTTATCCAAATTTTCACCCCCTATTTCATCCCTGAGGGGATGATTTTCGGGATTAAAACTATCCGTTGTCATACTCCGGGACTCAAACTATCGTTCAACCAAATTTCATCAAAATGGGTCACAAACAAATTTTCACCCCCAATTACACCCCCTTAGGGAATGATTTTCGAGAGTAAACTATCCTATGTCCTTCCCCAAGACTTCAACTCGCTATACCGTAAATGGGATCCATCCAAATTTTCATTCCCCATTTCACCCCCTTTGGAGATAATTTCTGGACTAAAAATTATGTTAAGTCCTTCCCCAGGACTCTTAACTATCTCCATACCAAATGTCATCTAAATCGGTTCTATCCAAATTTTCACCCCTCATTTCACTCCCTCAGGAGATGATTTTTCAGGATGAAAACTATGCATTGTCCTTCCCTGGGACTCCTTCTATCTCTATACCAAATTTTAACTAAATGGGATTTATACACATTTTCATCCCTATTTCATCTCCTTGGGGGATTATTTTCGGGATTCAAACTATCCATTGTCATTCTCCGGGACTCAAACTATATCTATACCAAATTTGGTCTAAACGGGGTCCATCCAAAATTTCACCCCCCATTTCACGCCCTTAGGAGAAGATTTCCAGAATAAAAACTATCCACTGTCCTTCCCCAGAACTTAAATTACCTCTAAACCAAATTTTATCAAAATGGATTGCATCCAAATTTTCACCCCTCCATTTTACCCCCTAAAGGGAAGATTTTCGGGATAAAAACTATCCTTTAACCTTCCCCGGGACTCAAACTAATTATATACCAAATTCCATCCAAATCAGTGCAGCGGTTTAAGTAGCTCCATACAAATTTCCACCCCCCCATTTCATCCTGGGGGTTGATTTCCAGGTAAAAAACTACCCTAAGTCCTTTCCCAGGACTCAAACTATATCTATACCAAATTTCATCTTAATCGGTTCAGCCGTTGTCACATAAACAGACAAACAGACAAAAATTCTAAAAACTGTTGGAACGTGTTCTGTTATCGATTTTAAGTATCCCTAGCCAATTTTTTTTCGAATATCTTCCATGTACCTACAGATTTTCGACCCTCTTCAGATTTATCCACATTTTCATCCCTATTTCATCTCCTTGGGTTATGATTTTCGGGATTCAAACTATCCATTGTCATTCACCGGGACTCAAACTATATCTATACCAAATTTGGTCTAATTGGAGTCCATCCAAAATTTCACCCTCCATTTCACCCCCTTAGGAGAAGATTTTCAGAATAAAAACTATCCAATGTCCTTCCCCCGAACTTAAACTACCTCTAAACCAAATTTTATCAAAATGGATTACATCTAAATTTTCACCCCTCCATTTTACCCCCTAAAGGGAAGATTTTCGGGATAAAAACTATCCTTTGACCTTCCCCAGGACTCAAACTAATTATATACCAAACTTCATCCAAATCGGTGCAGCGGTTTAAGTAGCTCCATACAAATTTCCATCCCCCATTTCAACCCCTTAGGGGTTTATTTCAAGAATAAAAACTACCCTTAGTCCTTCCCCAGGACTCAAACTATCTCTATTACATCTTAACCAAATTTCATCTTAATCGGTTCAGCCGTTTTCACGTGATGCGCGGTCACATAAACAGACAAACAGACAAAAATTCTAAAAACTGTTGGAACGTGTTCTGTTATCGATTTTAAGTATCCCTAGCCAATTTTTTTTCGAATATCTTCCATTTACCTACAGACTTTCGACCCTCTTCAGATTTATCCACATGTTCATCCCTATTTCATCTCCTTGGGTTATGATTTTCGGGATTCAAACTATCCATTGTCATTCACCGGGACTCAAACTATATCTATACCAAATTTGGTCTAATTGGAGTCCATCCAAAATTTCACCCCCCATTTCACCCCCTTAGGAGAAGATTTTCAGAATAAAAACTATCCAATGTCCTTCCCCCGAACTTAAACTACCTCTAAACCAAATTTTATCAAAATGGATTACATCTAAATTTTCACCCCTCCATTTTACCCCCTAAAGGGAAGATTTTCGGGATAAAAACTATCCTTTGACCTTCCTCAGGACTCAAACTAATTATATACCAAACTTCATCCAAATCGGTGCAGCGGTTTAAGTAGCTCCATACAAATTTCCATCCCCCATTTCAACCCCTTAGGGGTTTATTTCAAGAATAAAAACTACCCTAAGTCCTTCCCCAGGACTCAAACTATCTCTATTACATCTTAACCAAATTTCATCTTAATCGGTTCAGCCGTTTTCACGTGATGCGCGGTCACATAAACAGACAAACAGACAAAAATTCTAAAAACTGTTGGAACGCGTTCTGTTATCGATTTTAAGTATCCCTAGCCAATTTTTTTTCGAATATCTTCCATGTACAGACTTTCGACCCTCTTCAGCTTTATTATATGTATAGATTTATGTTGATTGATAATGATAATAGATAAAAACATTACACTCCATATTTATCGTAGGGTAGACAGTGTCTTTCTGTCTTTATGGAGTGCACGCCACTGCAACCATGCACATCTCTCACCCGTATGCACCCAACCCTCCTGCTCTAAGAAAGACCATGACGGCCCAGGCTACCATAGTGCCATTGGCAGCCGTTCTATTAGTAGTTTATGTGACTGCACATAATGAAGGGCATTAAACAAACTGGCCTCAGTTTGGCGAAGCAGGAAAACATGTACTTACCATTAAGTTGTTTATTGAGAATAAAAAAAAAACAGGAGTATGGGTTTATGAAACGAGCGTCAGCTAGTTTTATAATTTATAGGACCACACGAGTGTTTTAATGCCTAATTATATACGTGTATGTAACTGTACATAATTAGGCATTAAAACACTACACTTTATCTACCCACATATTATAATTCCTCAATGAGGTGTCCAGGATCCATTAAAATAACCTGTATTGCACCGCCATGGCCGACTAGATTTCAAATCATGACCAACTACGTCATGCTGCACGACCCCAACGCCGTACCTGATTTCCATAACAACATCGATTGTCGATGTTGTTATGATTTTTCATACATTATAATAACACTGGCACAGATAAAACGCTGATGTTATGTTACTGGTTGCAATAATGGTGGTCATTATATATGGTTTCCGAACACATTATAGAGGATTTATGATATGGGTGTAGATAAAAACTATAACGTTTCAGAGATGCAGCGAGGTGTTCGCGGCGATGGGCGGCAGCGGCGCGAGCGGCGAGCTGGTGACGCTGCAGGCGGTCCGCGACGCCATGGCGCCCTGCTCCAGCACACTACAAGACCTGCTCAAGTGAGTATCGCCTGGGGACCTGAGGGTAACGATAATGGAGCGAGGTGTGGGCGGCAGCGGCGCGAGCGGCGAGCTGGTGACGCTGCAGGCGGTCCGCGACGGCATGGCGCCCTGCTCCAGCACACTACAAGACCTGCTCAAGTGAGTATCGCCTGGGGACCTGAGGGTAACGATAATGGAGCGAGGTGTGGGCGGCAGCGGCGCGAGCGGCGAGCTGGTGACGCTGCAGGCGGTCCGCGACGGCATGGCGCCCTGCTCCAGCACACTACAAGACCTGCTCAAGTGAGTATCGCCTGGGGACCTGAGGGTAACGATAATCGGACCGTAAATAATATAAAAAAACTTCAAAATAGCGGCCACTTTTTTCAGATCAAACCTCGGATTCGTATTAACATACCTTTTGAACCCTCAGATACCTACCGATTTTTATTTTTTTAATGCAATTGAAGTTATATAAAAAAACCAGGAAACCTAATTTTAACGTAACCTTTATAAAGTCGGTTTTATAATGTCAATCTTGGCACCCCTTCGTAAGATTAGCGTGAGTTTGCGCTAAATTTCCTCGCCTCCCGCTTCCCCGCATACCCCCCATCGTCGACCCGCACAGAGCAGAGCTTGCAGACTGTATTATATGGTAAGACTGTGGTATTGCCATCAGATCAAAAACTAGAAGCTTCCAGGAAAACCCACGGTATTCAATAAAAACAAACCGGCGTATTTCGGTTTGTCTTTGAAATTAAAAGAAATTCGTATTTCACTTCTTACGGATATTGAGCTTTTTCCGCAATTTTTTTGCTTTCTTTATTTTATATGACATTAATCTACACCCATATCATAAATCCTCTAGAATGTGTTCGGAAACCATATATAATGACCACCATTATTGCAACCAGTAACGTAATATCAGCATTTATCTGTGCCAGTGTTATTGTAATGTATGAATAGAAGTCTATGTGACTGTACATAATGAAGGACATCAAACACGAGTGTGTGTTTATGAAACGAGCCGAAGGCGAGTTTCATAATAACATCACACGAATGTTTTAATGCCTAATTATGTACAGTTACATACACTGCTTTATCTATCCACATATCATAAGCCTCCATGATGCATTCAGGAGCCGCATATTAAGACCGGCATCGCGGCGTTGTTTTCTGGCAGCTGTCATAGTTTTTTTTTTAATTCAGAGACAAACTAGAGTCAGCTCTAAGTATCATATCGTTCGATATCTTACTTACGTGCAACATTTGTCAAATTTGTATACAACTTGACAATTAATTTCGAACTAAAAGTCATCTCGACTGATATTAGAATAGAGGTCAAATCAAATTTCTTTGTTTTTCAGAGATGTTCGAAATTTAAATGAAATAATATTATAGAAATCGATGTTATTATTTAGCAATAATAACATTTTCACAGATAAGAAATTTGTTCTAACAAAACAGTCTGTTTTTTATGGTGGTCATAACGTGCGGTTCTTGAACGCATCATGGAGGGTTTATGATATTTGGATCGATAAAAATCATAATAGCATCGATAATCAATGTTATTATGGAAATCTAGTTGGTCATGATTTGAAATCTAGTCTGCCATGGCGGTACAATGGTGGTTATTCTAATGGTTCCCGAACACATAATTGAGGATTTATAAGATGTGGGTAGATAAAGTAGTGTATGTACTGACATAATTAGGCATCAAAGCACTCTTTTGATCCTATCCTATTATGAAACCCACACTCGTCTTTAATGCCCTTCATTATGTTCAGTCACATAAACTACTATTATATTTGGTAGTTGGTTTTACCAAAACAAGGAGTCATCAACATAATAAGAACTTATTAGAGAAAAGAAATAGTCATGCTCTCCATTTGTCAAAATAAGTCCCAAGTTATTCTAAATAACTTTTTGTAATTGAATTTAAATCACCTATACTATATTTTTTCTAGCATAATTAAAATGATAGATGTCATTTCATGATAGCATGTAACTTTGTTAGGCGGTAAGCAAAATTCAATTTTTTTCGGCACTAAACATTTAATCACGTCTAATATGCGGATTTTATATAGATTTGATCTCAAATCAGTTAATAAAAGATCTAGCTACCGTGTAAACACTACATAATATTTACTTATATTCTCAAGTGAACGTCATTACAATGTTGTTTCAACACGCTTGGATTGTTAGAGGTGAGGGATATCGAGATATATTATAAGAAAAAAACGATGAAATATTGTGTAACAAAATAAGGAATTGCAATATAAATAACAGTTTTTCATAACTGTAATAACATACCTGCCAAATTGTATTAGTGGCAACACACATAGGACCTCCGTGCCGTGTCGCCATTTTGTATTTCGATGTCACCGCTTGTGATGCTGCATTTAGACGTTTGTGGCTTGGCAAGCGTCCACAAGCACAAGCGTGTAAACGGGTGTGTTTGGCTTGGCTTGCGTGAGCTTGGCCCGATCCGGACTAGTGTCGTTTTTTGAAGACGGTCAAAGGAAGCTTACGGCAAGCGCTTGCGACGTATTTACACGTTGGCGGTGCCGGATAATGTACGGCCCAATAATTGGCGTCCACTATATCTCTGTCTCTTTATCTCATGCAAAGAGAGAGAGAGAGATAAATATAGATGGACGCGTAGGTATTATCGGGCCGTACATTACCTCCGGAACAGATTAACGCACTCGCAAGCGTGTAAATGACATCAAAGCGTTTGTAAAAGCTTGGAGCTTGTAGACGCTTGCCAAGCCTCGGCAAGCGTGTAAATGTAGCATCAAATAACAATAATCAGTACGCAATCAGACAGTACGAGTGCCAACGCCTTGTATGCGCCACGTGTTCTCGTTTGAGTTCATATGTAGTTTTGTTTCATCTTCTGATTTTATTAATTTTGTTTTGTTAATCTGTTCTTTGTTACGTTTTTGTGATGCCGAAAAGAACGAAAAAAACCATGCTTAATAGCCAGTGCCGTAAATTTATCGTTCACCTGAGCGATTATTTCAATACCGTTACATTTCCCAACAATATTATGCGGACAATCTTACACAAAATTATACCATATTGTCGGGTGACAAGCAAAACTCACTAAGTAACAAATACCCACTTAAATCAAAGGTCGTATCTCGATATCGACTACGTACTGAGATACGAGGTTTTGAAGAGCAGTGACAGTTTTGGTAGTGACTTTTGCTTGTCACCCGACGATATTATACCATCGATATTTTAGCACTAGGTATAAGTACACTACATTCGAATATTATCGACAGTTTGCATAACAGTTGCACCTCTAGTTACGTCAGTTTGGCATCTATCATTCTAATCTTGCTAAAAAAATATGGTATGTAGGTCTAGCAAGCTATTAATAAATCGACTCCCGTAGAAGCATTATTGCATGCTATGAAGCATGTGGTGTTGTTTTCCTGGTGGTGAGTAAGGTCGCCAGAGCTCCCTAGGATGCGCTGTGTTGGGAGTGAGGGACCTGCATGTCTCTATCTGCCAACACAGCAAATCCTCAAGTGAATAAAGGGTCGGCAACGCGCTTGTGATTCTTCTGGAGTCACAAGTTTCCATAGGCTACGGTAACTGCTTAACATCAGGCAGGCCGTAAGCTTGTTTGCCACCGTAGATGTATAAAAAAAAACTACTTTCGAATAGTGTCGATAGTTTGCATAACAGTGGTAGCACCTCTAGTTGCGTCAGTTTGGCATCTATCTTTCTAATTTTGTTAGAAAAAATATAGTATAAGTAGTAGGTCTAGAAAGCTATTAATAAATCGACTCCCGTAGAAGCATTGACGCCGAAGCGACTACGTGAATGTTTCATAATTTCATTATTGGCGAGGCACTAGAAATGCACGTTACTACATCACCAGGTGTCTTACTTAAAGGGTTTAGTTTAGTCTACCCTTGTGCTGAATCTACTCGTGGCCGTGACCGGCCCAACGAGCAGCTATATGGGATTGGTTAAGATTTAAACCTATTGACAGATAGATAGTATCTTAGTAGTGTAACCAGGCGCGGCTCACTCGCGATTTGTGTTTATCGCTACAAGTACATGCCGGTCGCCCCTTCGAAGGGCTCTATTCAGTGGCTGCCACGTGTTGGTACAGGACGCTCGCACGGGTTGCAGCGCGTTGCATGCGATAGAACGGGATGGCCACATTTAGGCACGTTTGGCGTACCTAAACAGGGAATTTGTTAACAGAGAACCTTCTGTACGTAGTACTATTACTTATTCTGTGGTGTAACTCAGTTCTTTGCAGTGCAAAATCGTCCATAGATCTCGATTTATATCGTGTTATGTATAAAATAAACGAACAGGCAAATTATTTACCGATCAACGTAATTTTCATTATAACACTTTAAACTCTCGCGCTTTGTACACATATTTAAATACTGTTTAATCCGGGTCTAACGCGATATTTATTTACCTTTATTTCTGTCGTTTCGACACGGGTTGCACCGGTCATGGTCGCAGATAACTGTCGTCTCAGCAAGTTGTCAACAGAGATATGGGTTTACAATATTTCACTACCCTCCAAAAGTCGATAAAAACATGGAGGGTACACCCGAAATAAGTCCACTACCCATCCATTTTAATGTTAATTGTCTAGGGCACGGCACACAACACTTACAGTATCCGCGCACAGATCCGAAGATATACGAGATTTCAGTTTCTGAATCACTGGTCCACAAGTCGCCGATAAATTGAAACCATCATCCCTATTGAAGTTCTTCGGGTGTTTCCTGATTTCAATTGCCTCTCGTACCATCCGCGGGTAGTAGTGGCTTTCAGTAGAGAGGATTTCGGGCTTGTGCAACTCAATCCAATGATTCGATCCACTGGTTAACCAAAAGGGGGAGGCACCCGGAGGTTAGCAGACAACCAGCATTTTTGCCATACGTGAAAGGGGTAACGGACAAAGTTGGAACAGTACTCAAGAAATTCTCCATTAAGACTGTATATACGCCGTTATCCAAAGTAGCGAATCAGTTACGCAGTCCAAAGGATGTCATCCCGTACCAAAATCCCGGGGTCTACAAGGTGGAATGCAGTTGTGGGAGTGTTTATATTGGCCAGACTAAGCGAAGCGTTCAAGAGAGAGTGAAGGAACATATAGCGGCAGTCAAAAATCGACAAACAAACATATCCGTAATAGCGGGCCACCTACTAACCAGTGGATCGAATCATTGGATTGAGTTGCACAAGCCCGAAATCCTCTCTACTGAACGCCACCACTACCCGCGGATGGTACGAGAGGCAATTGAAATCAGGAAACACCCGAAGAACTTCAATAGGGATGATGGTTTCAATTTATCGGCGACTTGGGGACCAGTGATTCAGAAACTGAAATCTCATATATCTTCGGATCTGTGCGCGGATACTCATAAATCATAAATCATAAATTTATTTCGTAAGTAAAAGTACAAATTGCTACTTACATTTTAATTTACAAATTTGTATGGTGAAAACCAAAAGTAAGTGTCAACTGACCCCCGTACTAGTTTGCACTGTGTCACGGTGGGTCAGGATTCACCGTCCTTATAAGTGTCACTTAGTTAAATCAGTAATTATGCTATCCTATAACTTTCGTTCCGTAAGTATCGTTTTATAACTAAACTAAGTGGGTAGAAAATAAACGAATAGAATACAATCATTAAGCCCAACAAAAGAATACTCACTGAAAAGAATACTGTACTGTAAGTGTTGTGTGCCGTGCCCTCAGAGCATAGAATACTAGAGAGAGGACAAGCCGCCGGCGGCCGTGTCGCAGCTGTATGCTCAATGGGCATACACTGCAATACTGTGCACGCGTGCTGATCGCAGAGAATATTACGTTTTTTCCCAAAATGCCTGATATGATGCGCGTTTACTGTCAAATAAGCGTGTTGGTATACAATAGTGTGTGTTTTAGATGTGTGCGTGCTTTGTCTTGTCAATTACTTGGGCGTTGTGTGGGTTAATGTACTTGCGACAGGCTCACTCTATACAAATCGGCCGCCATGTCCGATCTCCTTATATTCATACATCTGTGGCCGTGCCCTAGACAATTAACATTAAAATGGATGGGTAGTGGACTTATTTCGGGTGTACCCTTCATGTTTTTATCGACTTTTGGAGGGTAGTGAAATATTGTAAACCCATATCTCTGTTGACAACTTGCTGGGACGACAGTTATCTGCGACCATGACCGGTGCAACCCGTGTCGAAACGTCAGAAATAAAGGTAAATAAATATCGCGTTAGACCCGGATTAAACAGTATTTAACCTCTAGCGGCCCACCATACAAGAAAAATTGGCAATGACATTTGAATTAACAGTAATAGTAATTTGAGTAGAGTTTGTTTTGTTTTAAAATCAAACGATACAAAACAAATGCAACTCTGTTCCAATTTAAAATAGTATAAATTCCATTGAAGGGGAGATTCCTTTTAATAGGCCTTTGGGCGGCTAGAGGTTAAATATGTAATTTTCATTGTTTTGTAGTGTAATTCATGTACATTAATAGGGCGCTCTTGTACTTGAGTTAACTCCTTTGTCAAACATTTTTTATCCCATTCCTATCAGTGAGTTCTTTTAATTGGCATTATATTATTATGTAAGACTTATATCATGTTTTTGCAGCTGTTGGTACTCCTTAAGTATGAATAAATCAATATATACACTCGTATCCTCTTCTGCGTAGAAACCAAGCCTAAAATCTTCCGGGTAGCCTACGGATATCTGAGAAGCTACGGTACTTTGTGATTCCTACTAAAAAGGTAGACATGTTACTGTTTTCAATTACCGTTTTATTTTTATAATGGTAGCTGATCATGCATTTCTTACCTACACACGACAATTGACAACATTTAATTTTTTTCAAGTAGGCTATTTTATGATTTATGGTTTTTTTATTTGTAGTAAAGTAGCGTATTCCAGAAGGTCGTACTAAATTATGACGTCACGTTACGGCTCTGTATGGCAGCTTGCACACCTTTCATATGACAGTCGTAGTATTGAAGTCACACACGGCTTAAACCACATTTACAGTTCCGCGATTTTTTTAAAACGGGTGAGAAATGAAATCTGAAACTACTTTATTATGTTCAGGTAACATAATTACCGAAATGGTTTTCAAATTAGGCATCATTACATAGTTTCAAATGTTGTCAATGAAACGCTTAGTTTATTGACCGAAACCCGGAAACAAGATCTTGCTAATAAGTTTCTTTGAAATCGCTAGTAATACATGTGATTCATTCGACCGGTGCGATGAGATACGTTAATCAAACAAACGCTCATACACAACATCAGTCACGATTTGTTTGCCGCCGTTACTAGTGTTTTAGGTAGCGTAAAACTACACAACTATAGTCCACATCCCAACTAAGTATGGTCCAAAAGTAAACTCATTCGTTTCCATCAATACCGATTTCGTATTAGTGATTTATTACGTTTTTATTTTAATTTGTCTTATTATATTGCCTGTCTTTAAGTTCATCCATGAAAATAGTCCCACATGAAAATAGACGACTGAGCAAGTAATATGAAAATTGATTTGGACCGTAGTTGGGTGACCTGGACTATAGTTGTGTAGTTTTACGGTAGCGTTTTGAAATCAATGCACTCATTAAGTTCGTTAATGTTTGGTTATTATTGATATGGAGTCAAAAACGCACTGCGCGTTTGAAGTTACGTGTCTTGTTAGGTAAATAAATAGCAATAAGTGAAACTGAACTGTGAAGGTGTGTGTTTCTCCGTCATTTAACCCACTCGCTAGAAGTGGCAGTGTAAATATAATTGAATGTGCTCTGCGTACCCTTTGTCGAAACACAGGCGTGAATGTAATTATGTGAGTGAGGGTTCAAATGAGAGAGAGAGAGATTGTAATTTGAAGTTACGTCAGTAAGTATTAATAATTTCATAAAGTATCGCAACTCTTCTGCGGATGTGCGTAATTTTCATGGAATCTAGTTAAATTTAATTAATTGACTGAACTCCCAATAATAATTACCTCGCCTTCTTGCCTCAACGTTTGTCAAATATAAAACAAAAATGCTTATATTAGTCGTGAAATGATTGATAGGCTTTTGTGCATCTAGCTAGGCAACAACCTATCGGCATAGACGACAAAAAAGCCGCAACAAATATGAAACAGCATTGGTATGAAATGCGATATTTTTCGGGTTACTTGAGTGGTAACTGTTTTCCCATCTTTTACCACTAAAGTACTCGGTGGTAACTACTGGAAAAAAATCCAGTAGTTACCATTAATTACTATTCCTCTTAGTTCCCAGCTGTTACCACTGGTAACAAATTGGTGGTAACATGTGGGAATAACCCTATTTCTCGGATGCATATCTGTGAAAATCGCACGTAAGACAAGTTCGTATTAGGGCATTTAAAAATAAAAACCGGCCAAGTGCAAGTCGGACTCGCGCACGAAGGGTTCCGTACCATTATCAATAAAAATATTTATTTTATTTTGTTTTTAGTATTTGTTGTTATAGCGGCAACAACAATACATAATCTGTGAAATTTTCAGCTGGAACTATCACGGTATCAGTGAGATACAGCCAAGACAGACAGACGGACGGACGGACGGACGGACAGCGAAGTCTTAGTAATAGGGCCCCGTTTTACTCTTTGAGTACGGAACCCTAAAAATCGTGTACCTAATTAGCGTGAGGTGTTAAATAAAAATTAACTCAGTGTCAGTTTTGTGACGAAAGTTAAGCATACAAACGACGTGAAAATGAACTTGTTTCACATTTAGGTAACGTGTATATGCATTATGCATATCAGTTTTAGATTGAAAATAATTTTTTTGTACTCGACGATTAAAATATGTGTATTAAGATTTCATAGAGAATACTGCAACGTCACTCTTTTCATAGTTGTAGTCCATGTTACTGTCGAAACAATCGAAATAACTACTTTTCGATACGCTCCAGACAACTAAAATAAATTCGACCAATCACGTGGCTGCTTTACTGAACTGTAATGAATTGGACCAATAAAATCGCTTTGATGTCGTACGCTCGTTGATGTCTTTTAAGATATCAACAAGCGTACGAGCGATGAGCTGCACTTCGTTTCAACAGTATCGAGTTTGTTTAATTAGTTCAGTTGACTCGTAGAAAATTAATTTTAATGAACTCGTACAAAAAGTATTGTTCACAATAGTGTCATAATCAAGCTTTTTAATCTCGTACCTTACTTAGGCCACTCAGCAAGCTTCGTGGCCTAAACACGGTACTCGACTAAAAAGCTCTCTATTATAACACGATTGTGAAAAATACTATTTTTTTATACAAACTCAATACTTAATTGTCGTCACAAAACTGACACTCAGTAATTTTTTGTTTAACAACTTACGCTAATTGGGTACATGAATTATTGAAAATGTCCATTAATTGCATACCGATTGCAATATAACTATGCAAGCTTACTTCACGACATACTAAATATGTATTGTATTTTCAGTGAAGCTGTGGAGAGCCTAGCTCTTTCGGCGTGTGAAGGTGTTGACAGCGCAGATAGCGACCCCGTGCCGAGCAGCGAAGCGAACATACCCGACCTACTCACACCGATATCACATTCAGCGGTAAGTTTCACATGTCTTTAATCTCTCCAATAGAGTTAGGGGCACCGCAGTGCCCCCGCCAAGTCGAGCAAAACAAAGAGGTACGGCTGCACCATCCTTTTCTCGAAGCCATTCAGGCCATTTTCAACATCCTGTAATTTTTCAGTGTCATGTAGGGCATATAGGCCAAGAAAATTAGATCCAAAAAGACGTTTCGAGGAATTAATTAGCTCGTGGCTTACAGAGCCCACAACACTGCTGTGAGTTCTGATGACCCCTTTTAAAATAAACAGTTGTCTCACCCTCACAGAAGATTTGTGGGATACCAAAACGGCTTTTTTACCATGACCTTTATTACCGCCCTCTGAGCTCGTTCCACAAGGAGTGAATGGCTTTTTGCGGCGCCACCCCAGACTGCTACTCCATATTGTAAGATCGATTGGGCTAATGCGTGGTATACCACTCGTAGTATATCTGGGGTAGCACAGCCCCTTAGTCTTTTCATGACGTATATGAGTTTCCTAACTCTAGCGGAAAGTGCGGAGATGTGCGGTACGAAAGTCAGGTGTTGGTCGAAGAGTATCCCCAAATACTTAACAGCGCTTTGCCTCTTAACCGCCGGACAGGAGCACCCCGTACTGACTTATGCTCTGGTAGTTTAATTATATGCTAGTATCTATTTGTTCGACGATTGTATTTTTGATTGTTTTGACATACCGCACGATCGATATGTAGTGGGCATTAGTGGCTTGTCACGATATTTTTCTTGTAGGTGTACCTGTGCAAAAAGTGTCAAAAAATAATAAAACAAAATTAAAAGTAGATTTTTTTAAAGGAAGTTTAAGGACATGATGTTGATTGAATATATGCACTTTATAGCCTATTCTATTTTTATTCATGAGCATTTTGTTTGGTTACTCTATCTTGAATAGTTTACCTATTATGACACTTTAAATGACAACCTGATTTTTTTATACTATCCTAAATTACTCAAAAACAAAAGAAGATCGTGGACTGTTATTAAGCATGAAGTGTTCTTAGGACCTGCCAGTACACCCCCTGAAAAGAATCATCAAATACCTCGTCGGGGGCCACTCTCACTAGCTTAGCCTGCTAGACCCCTTTTCCCAGTTCCATGCCTTATTAGACCTTTGATTTTGACTATACCACTGAACCAAATTTGAATTTGTAGATATTCATTCGACGCAAAATTTGACCCTCTTTAAAATTGAAATGAATACATTTTCCGTCCGACGTACCGTTTTTGTGCTATATGCAAATAAATTAAAGAAGAGCAAAAATTTCGCGGTTATTGGGCTCCCAAAAGTTTAGCACACCTCCTTGGATGGTGCAAACTCGGATTACATGCATTTAGGGCCAAATGAAGGTATTAAAACGATTTCCAGCTTTATGGGAATTAATTCTTCGAATAATTCTAATTTTCTTGGCCTAATAATATGGCTTAGATATATTCTCAATAGCATTCAATTTGAACTATTCGTTTAAGAACTATTGTCCGTCAAAGTTCCTTAGTATTGTCTTGTTTTTTTTACTCCAAGAGAAAGAAGGCAAACAAGAATAAAAAGTTCAAAAAACTATATCCCGACTACGGAAAATGAAGTATGAATAATAATTTTATATATTTGAACTCATTTTCTCTTCTTTCATTTGATCCGCCACACGCTATGATAGCAAAAATTTTTTTTTCAAAATCAGTCACTTATTTGTATGTGACAGCCATCATATTTTTCCTTTTTCATACAAAAGGTAGCTTATGTCACCCGAAGCATATTATTTCGAATCGATTGACACCCCATTCCTAGCTACCTTTTATTTACTCTAAGCCTTACTTTTTTTGAAAAATCGTATTGCTCAATCTTAAAAGGCGATGCACGATGTCACGTCTGGGAGACGCCATTGATACTATAGAGTCACAAACACTAAAATACCGAGATGACGTCCAGAAGACCTGCACATTGTTTGTACATAAACACCGTCCTTACGTCTGCGAGACGTCGATCGCTCCGTAACCGACTCGTGCGCACTTGCAGCGGTTGCGGTCTTAGCCGTAGCTAAAGGACCCCAAAAAAGGAAGTCAGCATACGCAATAGTACATTTCGATGCTAGTGCGGAAAGTATGTCATTGTCATTACCTCACGAGTGCCGAGATATCTTGCCACGAGCCGTAGGCAAGTGGTAAGACTCGGGACGAGTGAAGAATGACATTTCCGCATGTGTATCGAACGACGTTTTTTAATACAGTTGCGAAAAAACAAGAAAAACAATAAGTAAGAACAGTATTAAAAAAAAATTTTTTGAACAACTTTATTATTTTTCAACTGTATTACAATGATGTTACAGAATAAATAATATAAAAGTTTCAAATTCCTTACTTGTTGTTTTTCTTATTTTTTCGCAACTGAATAAAAAAACGTCGTTCGATACACGTGGAAAAGTAAAAAGCACTAGTGCGCAAAATACAACTTTGCGCACGATTTGCAGCTACAAAAAGTACCACTTTTTGAGCAACTGTATTAAAAATATATTTTCGAAATAAAAGAGATGACTTCTGTGAGACGTATACCACGTCAGTTAAAGGTGAAGTTGAAGAAGATATTTGATTGAATTTGAATTTGTTTATCTGTAATACAGTGTACCTACTAAATTGATAAGGTATCACTGGTTATTTAAAGTTTTAAGATTAGAAGAATCTTTATCGGATGAATGTCAGTCACAGTGTTATGTCCTACGGAATCCTGTTGTGGGGAAAAGCGGCTGATATCCAGACCATCTTCGTGCTACAGAAACGAGCTGTACGCTCCATCTACGAACTAAAAGCCCGAAATTCTCTCAGGGACAAATTTAAGGAGGCAAATATTCTTACTGTAGCATGCCAATACATTCTTGAGAATATTATGTATGTGCGGAAAAACCTTCAGGACTTCAATCTCAACAGTGATATCCACGACTACAACACCAGAAGTAAACACAAGATCGCAGTGCAGTACAGTCGTCTTCGCAAGGTTAGCACGTCGTTCGTGGGGAACTGTATACGTTTTTACAATAAAATACCTACCGAAATTGTTAATTTGCCGTTAAGTAAATTTAAGTCTCATATAAAAAAATATTTGCTAAGCAAGGCGTATTATAATGTCAACGATTTCATAAACGACAAAAATGCCTTTAAGCCAGTAGCATTCAAATTGTATTAGAATTAATATACCTTCGAGTATGATTGTCTTGGCGTATTACCTTTGTAATTATTATAAGTACCGGAAATAGCTGTTCCGTTTTATGTAACATGAGAGCACGTAATGCTTTTTCTCGCCGAACAAGTAGCTTTAATCTTTGCTATTATCAATGTCCAGTGTGGCTTGAATATGTCATGCTCGCTTAAAGGGCTTTGCTTACGGTGGCGTCGTTGATCGGGTCGCCACCTTCCCTAACATATGGTTGAGGGAGGCGATGGCTGAGATATGCGTCATACTCGTGATCGGGTGCTGTTTGTGGAGTCCGGTCTGTTCATGCTTGCAAGGGCATAGTAACTACCTAAATACTAGTGTTATTATCATTATTTTGACGAGAGACATCATTCTGTTCTTGACACGTTTTATTGTTATTGACCCTGTACATCTCTGACAATATTACATTAATGATCCTTTTTTTTCTGTTTTAACGCTTAGGGACAGTATACATCTCTATAAGAACATTAGAATAATTATTAATTGTATTTGGATGCTCAGAGACATTATACATCTCTGGGGTACTAAATTATATCATAAACTTATTGTTAATTCTGATACAGACCTTATATCGAATGTATTTGATAATATTTTACAATTTTGGATTGTTATAGTTTTCATTAAGTGACATTTAGTTTGTAACCATTTAGGTACTAATTAGTTAAAATCTGCAATTTTAAAATGATTATTGTGTAAGATTATTAATATTATATTGTAGAACACCATTTGACATGTAAAAGTGCCCTTGTGGCCTATTTGCAGAATAAATAATTGATTTTTTTGAATTTTGTCTGTCTTGGTATATTTTCTATACTATAGCTCATATATGTATATTATGTGTACATGATGATCTGGTGTGAAATCAAAGTGCCAAACTTGTAGTACTATTTGAGTTTTATTAAATTATAAAAAAAAAACATGTAATATTACATAAGGTATCCTAAGACATTTCATTTTTAGATAACTAATACTAAGCCCAATACAGATAAAACATTAGACACAATCAGTGTACCAATATTTATAAAGCTAGGATATGGTTTCACACAGTTTCAAGCATCATCTTTCAATTTTGAGTTATTTCAGTTTTACATTTCTCAATTTGTATAATGTATTGGTTTGTGTGTGTCTGTGTGAACAATATTAACTCGCTTTTACTAACGTTCTCGCTGCCAGAAGTTGGATTATTTAAATTTGGTAAGTCTATTTAAAACGAAATTATACACAGGCCGGGAAGGAAGGGATTGTCTGCCGAGTATGTTAAGCGAGGCCGTCTAGTACTACGAGGGCGAGTACTACGAGAGTTGCGGGGGCGCGTGAACGCGCGGGCAATTTACTATACAAATCCCATTATCGACCTGTAAATTCCTGAAGCCCGTATAGTAACGCTGTGTTTCGCTGTTTATTTTCGCGAACCTATATAACCGTGCCGGGGGACGCGTGGGCTACTCTGATTGGTCGTTCCAACTCGACTTCTAAAACATTGATGGCCTGATCAATGTCGGAGATGGCGGGTTCGTGTTCACACAGTTACGATTAACAGGCTCGTTTCCTCAGGCGACCCCATTGGGCTGCCGGCGGCGCGAGCGCGGCGGGCGGCGCGTGCGGCCCAAGTCCGTCGCCGAACAACACTGCTCCAGTAACGAGATGCTGTCCCTGCCCCCGCTACACGGCGAGGCGGGCGACGCGCTCGCCGACCTGCCGGCCAACAAACTGCGCCACCTCGTCAAGGGTGCGTGTGTGTGTGAGAGAGTATTATAGACACTGCTCCAGTAACGAGATGCTGTCCCTGCCCCCGCTACACGGCGAGGCGGGCGACGCGCTCGCCGACCTGCCGGCCAACAAACTGCGCCACCTCGTCAAGGGTGCGTGTGTGTGTGAGAGAGTATTATAGACACTGCTCCAGTAACGAGATGCTGTCCCTGCCCCCGCTACACGGCGAGGCGGGCGACGCGCTCGCCGACCTGCCGGCCAACAAACTGCGCCACCTCGTCAAGGGTGCGTGTGTGTGTGAGAGAGTATTATAGACACTGCTCCAGTAACGAGATGCTGTCCCTGCCCCCGCTACACGGCGAGGCGGGCGACGCGCTCGCCGACCTGCCGGCCAACAAACTGCGCCACCTCGTCAAGGGTGCGTGTGTGTGTGAGAGAGTATTATAGACACTGCTCCAGTAACGAGATGCTGTCCCTGCCCCCGCTACACGGCGAGGCGGGCGACGCGCTCGCCGACCTGCCGGCCAACAAACTGCGCCACCTCGTCAAGGGTGCGTGTGTGTGTGAGAGAGTATTATAGACACTGCTCCAGTAACGAGATGCTGTCCCTGCCCCCGCTACACGGCGAGGCGGGCGACGCGCTCGCCGACCTGCCGGCCAACAAACTGCGCCACCTCGTCAAGGGTGCGTGTGTGTGTGAGAGAGTATTATAGACACTGCTCCAGTAACGAGATGCTGTCCCTGCCCCCGCTACACGGCGAGGCGGGCGACGCGCTCGCCGACCTGCCGGCCAACAAACTGCGCCACCTCGTCAAGGGTGCGTGTGTGTGTGTGAGAGTATTATAGACACTGCTCCAGTAACGAGATGCTGTCCCTGCCCCCGCTACACGGCGAGGCGGGCGACGCGCTCGCCGACCTGCCGGCCAACAAACTGCGCCACCTCGTCAAGGGTGCGTGTGTGTGTGAGAGAGTATTATAGACACTGCTCCAGTAACGAGATGCTGTCCCTGCCCCCGCTACACGGCGAGGCGGGCGACGCGCTCGCCGACCTGCCGGCCAACAAACTGCGCCACCTCGTCAAGGGTGCGTGTGTGTGTGAGAGAGTATTATAGACACTGCTCCAGTAACGAGATGCTGTCCCTGCCCCCGCTACACGGCGAGGCGGGCGACGCGCTCGCCGACCTGCCGGCCAACAAACTGCGCCACCTCGTCAAGGGTGCGTGTGTGTGTGTGAGAGTATTATAGACACTGCTCCAGTAACGAGATGCTGTCCCTGCCCCCGCTACACGGCGAGGCGGGCGACGCGCTCGCCGACCTGCCGGCCAACAAACTGCGCCACCTCGTCAAGGGTGCGTGTGTGTGTGTGAGAGTATTATAGACACTGCTCCAGTAACGAGATGCTGTCCCTGCCCCCGCTACACGGCGAGGCGGGCGACGCGCTCGCCGACCTGCCGGCCAACAAACTGCGCCACCTCGTCAAGGGTGCGTGTGTGTGTGTGAGAGTATTATAGACACTGCTCCAGTAACGAGATGCTGTCCCTGCCCCCGCTACACGGCGAGGCGGGCGACGCGCTCGCCGACCTGCCGGCCAACAAACTGCGCCACCTCGTCAAGGGTGCGTGTGTGTGTGTGAGAGTATTATAGACACTGCTCCAGTAACGAGATGCTGTCCCTGCCCCCGCTACACGGCGAGGCGGGCGACGCGCTCGCCGACCTGCCGGCCAACAAACTGCGCCACCTCGTCAAGGGTGCGTGTGTGTGTGTGAGAGTATTATAGACACTGCTCCAGTAACGAGATGCTGTCCCTGCCCCCGCTACACGGCGAGGCGGGCGACGCGCTCGCCGACCTGCCGGCCAACAAACTGCGCCACCTCGTCAAGGGTGCGTGTGTGTGTGTGAGAGTATTATAGACACTGCTCCAGTAACGAGATGCTGTCCCTGCCCCCGCTACACGGCGAGGCGGGCGACGCGCTCGCCGACCTGCCGGCCAACAAACTGCGCCACCTCGTCAAGGGTGCGTGTGTGTGTGTGAGAGTATTATAGACACTGCTCCAGTAACGAGATGCTGTCCCTGCCCCCGCTACACGGCGAGGCGGGCGACGCGCTCGCCGACCTGCCGGCCAACAAACTGCGCCACCTCGTCAAGGGTGCGTGTGTGTGTGAGAGTATTATAGACACTGCTCCAGTAACGAGATGCTGTCCCTGCCCCCGCTACACGGCGAGGCGGGCGACGCGCTCGCCGACCTGCCGGCCAACAAACTGCGCCACCTCGTCAAGGGTGCGTGTGTGTGTGTGAGAGTATTATAGACACTGCTCCAGTAACGAGATGCTGTCCCTGCCCCCGCTACACGGCGAGGCGGGCGACGCGCTCGCCGACCTGCCGGCCAACAAACTGCGCCACCTCGTCAAGGGTGCGTGTGTGTGTGTGAGAGTATTATAGACACTGCTCCAGTAACGAGATGCTGTCCCTGCCCCCGCTACACGGCGAGGCGGGCGACGCGCTCGCCGACCTGCCGGCCAACAAACTGCGCCACCTCGTCAAGGGTGCGTGTGTGTGTGTGAGAGTATTATAGACACTGCTCCAGTAACGAGATGCTGTCCCTGCCCCCGCTACACGGCGAGGCGGGCGACGCGCTCGCCGACCTGCCGGCCAACAAACTGCGCCACCTCGTCAAGGGTGCGTGTGTGTGTGTGTGTGTGTGAGAGTATTATAGACACTGCTCCAGTAACGAGATGCTGTCCCTGCCCCCGCTACACGGCGAGGCGGGCGACGCGCTCGCCGACCTGCCGGCCAACAAACTGCGCCACCTCGTCAAGGGTGCGTGTGTGTGTGTGAGAGTATTATAGACACTGCTCCAGTAACGAGATGCTGTCCCTGCCCCCGCTACACGGCGAGGCGGGCGACGCGCTCGCCGACCTGCCGGCCAACAAACTGCGCCACCTCGTCAAGGGTGCGTGTGTGTGTGTGAGAGTATTATAGACACTGCTCCAGTAACGAGATGCTGTCCCTGCCCCCGCTACACGGCGAGGCGGGCGACGCGCTCGCCGACCTGCCGGCCAACAAACTGCGCCACCTCGTCAAGGGTGCGTGTGTGTGTGTGAGAGTATTATAGACACTGCTCCAGTAACGAGATGCTGTCCCTGCCCCCGCTACACGGCGAGGCGGGCGACGCGCTCGCCGACCTGCCGGCCAACAAACTGCGCCACCTCGTCAAGGGTGCGTGTGTGTGTGTGAGAGTATTATAGACACTGCTCCAGTAACGAGATGCTGTCCCTGCCCCCGCTACACGGCGAGGCGGGCGACGCGCTCGCCGACCTGCCGGCCAACAAACTGCGCCACCTCGTCAAGGGTGCGTGTGTGTGTGTGAGAGTATTATAGACACTGCTCCAGTAACGAGATGCTGTCCCTGCCCCCGCTACACGGCGAGGCGGGCGACGCGCTCGCCGACCTGCCGGCCAACAAACTGCGCCACCTCGTCAAGGGTGTGTGTGTGTGTGTGTGTGAGAGTATTATAGACACTGCTCCAGTAACGAGATGCTGTCCCTGCCCCCGCTACACGGCGAGGCGGGCGACGCGCTCGCCGACCTGCCGGCCAACAAACTGCGCCACCTCGTCAAGGGTGTGTGTGTGTGTGTGTGTGAGAGTATTATAGACACTGCTCCAGTAACGAGATGCTGTCCCTGCCCCCGCTACACGGCGAGGCGGGCGACGCGCTCGCCGACCTGCCGGCCAACAAACTGCGCCACCTCGTCAAGGGTGTGTGTGTGTGTGTGTGTGAGAGTATTATAGACACTGCTCCAGTAACGAGATGCTGTCCCTGCCCCCGCTACACGGCGAGGCGGGCGACGCGCTCGCCGACCTGCCGGCCAACAAACTGCGCCACCTCGTCAAGGGTGCGTGTGTGTGTGTGAGAGTATTATAGACACTGCTCCAGTAACGAGATGCTGTCCCTGCCCCCGCTACACGGCGAGGCGGGCGACGCGCTCGCCGACCTGCCGGCCAACAAACTGCGCCACCTCGTCAAGGGTGCGTGTGTGTGTGTGAGAGTATTATAGACACTGCTCCAGTAACGAGATGCTGTCCCTGCCCCCGCTACACGGCGAGGCGGGCGACGCGCTCGCCGACCTGCCGGCCAACAAACTGCGCCACCTCGTCAAGGGTGCGTGTGTGTGTGTGAGAGTATTATAGACACTGCTCCAGTAACGAGATGCTGTCCCTGCCCCCGCTACACGGCGAGGCGGGCGACGCGCTCGCCGACCTGCCGGCCAACAAACTGCGCCACCTCGTCAAGGGTGCGTGTGTGTGTGTGAGAGTATTATAGACACTGCTCCAGTAACGAGATGCTGTCCCTGCCCCCGCTACACGGCGAGGCGGGCGACGCGCTCGCCGACCTGCCGGCCAACAAACTGCGCCACCTCGTCAAGGGTGCGTGTGTGTGTGTGAGAGTATTATAGACACTGCTCCAGTAACGAGATGCTGTCCCTGCCCCCGCTACACGGCGAGGCGGGCGACGCGCTCGCCGACCTGCCGGCCAACAAACTGCGCCACCTCGTCAAGGGTGCGTGTGTGTGTGTGAGAGTATTATAGACACTGCTCCAGTAACGAGATGCTGTCCCTGCCCCCGCTACACGGCGAGGCGGGCGACGCGCTCGCCGACCTGCCGGCCAACAAACTGCGCCACCTCGTCAAGGGTGCGTGTGTGTGTGTGAGAGTATTATAGACACTGCTCCAGTAACGAGATGCTGTCCCTGCCCCCGCTACACGGCGAGGCGGGCGACGCGCTCGCCGACCTGCCGGCCAACAAACTGCGCCACCTCGTCAAGGGTGCGTGTGTGTGTGTGAGAGTATTATAGACACTGCTCCAGTAACGAGATGCTGTCCCTGCCCCCGCTACACGGCGAGGCGGGCGACGCGCTCGCCGACCTGCCGGCCAACAAGAAAAAACAACGCTTTTCGCGGCTTTAAAATGTATTTTTCTTTTGTTAACAGGTCGTCCAAGAAGATTAAAAACTAGAGCTCCATCTCGGCCTATCACGGACCAATCTCAAGACATCGACGAAGGTGAGTGGCGAGTCTTGAGACAAATAGATTCTTAAAACTAGTTTTCGTATCTTTATTATCTAATATCATACGCCAAAAGACGACACACATAACGACTTTAAAAAACATGATAGACGCCATCTTTGAATGTAAATACACTACTGAATTGAAGTATGATAATTTGTCAGGGCTAGACGAGTTCTGGCGCACGTGCCGCACGCCGCCGGGCAGCGAGGAGGCGTCGCTGTCGGCGCGCACGCCGCTCACGTCGCGCTCGCTGCACTCGCTGTCGTCGCTCGCGTCGCCCTCGCCGCTGCGCCGCTCGCCCACGCTACAGCGGGACGACACCATGTAACGTACTACATTATACACTAGACGAGTTCTGGCGCACGTGCCGCACGCCGCCGGGCAGCGAGGAGGCGTCGCTGTCGGCGCGCACGCCGCTCACGTCGCGCTCGCTGCACTCGCTGTCGTCGCTCGCGTCGCCCTCGCCGCTGCGCCGCTCGCCCACGCTACAGCGGGACGACACCATGTAACGTACTACATTATACACTAGACGAGTTCTGGCGCACGTGCCGCACGCCGCCGGGCAGCGAGGAGGCGTCGCTGTCGGCGCGCACGCCGCTCACGTCGCGCTCGCTGCACTCGCTGTCGTCGCTCGCGTCGCCCTCGCCGCTGCGCCGCTCGCCCACGCTACAGCGGGATGACACCATGTAACGTACTACATTATACACTAGACGAGTTCTGGCGCACGTGCCGCACGCCGCCGGGCAGCGAGGAGGCGTCGCTGTCGGCGCGCACGCCGCTCACGTCGCGCTCGCTGCACTCGCTGTCGTCGCTCGCGTCGCCCTCGCCGCTGCGCCGCTCGCCCACGCTACAGCGGGACGACACCATGTAACGTACTACATTATACACTAGACGAGTTCTGGCGCACGTGCCGCACGCCGCCGGGCAGCGAGGAGGCGTCGCTGTCGGCGCGCACGCCGCTCACGTCGCGCTCGCTGCACTCGCTGTCGTCGCTCGCGTCGCCCTCGCCGCTGCGCCGCTCGCCCACGCTACAGCGGGACGACACCATGTAACGTACAACATTATACACTAGATGAGTTCTGGCGCACGTGCCGCACGCCGCCGGGCAGCGAGGAGGCGTCGCTGTCGGCGCGCACGCCGCTCACGTCGCGCTCGCTGCACTCGCTGTCGTCGCTCGCGTCGCCCTCGCCGCTGCGCCGCTCGCCCACGCTACAGCGGGACGACACCATGTAACGTACAACATTATACACTAGACGAGTTCTGGCGCACGTGCCGCACGCCGCCGGGCAGCGAGGAGGCGTCGCTGTCGGCGCGCACGCCGCTCACGTCGCGCTCGCTGCACTCGCTGTCGTCGCTCGCGTCGCCCTCGCCGCTGCGCCGCTCGCCCACGCTACAGCGGGACGACACCATGTAACGTACAACATTATACACTAGATGAGTTCTGGCGCACGTGCCGCACGCCGCCGGGCAGCGAGGAGGCGTCGCTGTCGGCGCGCACGCCGCTCACGTCGCGCTCGCTGCACTCGCTGTCGTCGCTCGCGTCGCCCTCGCCGCTGCGCCGCTCGCCCACGCTACAGCGGGACGACACCATGTAACGTACAACATTATACACTAGACGAGTTCTGGCGCACGTGCCGCACGCCGCCGGGCAGCGAGGAGGCGTCGCTGTCGGCGCGCACGCCGCTCACGTCGCGCTCGCTGCACTCGCTGTCGTCGCTCGCGTCGCCCTCGCCGCTGCGCCGCTCGCCCACGCTACAGCGGGACGACACCATGTAACGTACAACATTATACACTAGATGAGTTCTGGCGCACGTGCCGCACGCCGCCGGGCAGCGAGGAGGCGTCGCTGTCGGCGCGCACGCCGCTCACGTCGCGCTCGCTGCACTCGCTGTCGTCGCTCGCGTCGCCCTCGCCGCTGCGCCGCTCGCCCACGCTACAGCGGGACGACACCATGTAACGTACTACATTATACACTAGACGAGTTCTGGCGCACGTGCCGCACGCCGCCGGGCAGCGAGGAGGCGTCGCTGTCGGCGCGCACGCCGCTCACGTCGCGCTCGCTGCACTCGCTGTCGTCGCTCGCGTCGCCCTCGTCGCTGCGCCGCTCGCCCACGCTACAGCTGGACGACACCATGTAACGTACAACATTATACACTAGATGAGTTCTGGCGCACGTGCCGCACGCCGCCGGGCAGCGAGGAGGCGTCGCTGTCGGCGCGCACGCCGCTCACGTCGCGCTCGCTGCACTCGCTGTCGTCGCTCGCGTCGCCCTCGCCGCTGCGCCGCTCGCCCACGCTACAGCGGGACGACACCATGTAACGTACAACATTATACACTAGACGAGTTCTGGCGCACGTGCCGCACGCCGCCGGGCAGCGAGGAGGCGTCGCTGTCGGCGCGCACGCCGCTCACGTCGCGCTCGCTGCACTCGCTGTCGTCGCTCGCGTCGCCCTCGCCGCTGCGCCGCTCGCCCACGCTACAGCGGGACGACACCATGTAACGTACAACATTATACACTAGACGAGTTCTGGCGCACGTGCCGCACGCCGCCGGGCACCGAGGAGGCGTCGCTAGTCGTAGTTATTTTATAAACAATCTCTCACTCACTCAGATCACTACAACGACGAACACAACTACTACTACACGAGAAGACGGCTTTTCAAAAAGTGGCCGCCATCTTGAAATATTTCTATAATACGACCAGATTTCGTTCAAAATCGATATCTGAGGGTCCGACTCTGAGGGGCCTCATAATACGAATCCGAGGTTGGATTGTCAAAAAGTGGCCGCCATCTTTAAATTCTTTAAATACGGCCCGATTTTGTTCAAAATCGATACCTGAGTGTCCAAGGAGTCTCTGAACTCAAATCCGAGCATGGATTAAAAAAAAGATCCGCCATCTTGAAATTCTTTAAATGCGGCCCGATTTTGTTCAAAATCGATATCTGAGGGTCCGAGGGCGTATTTAAAGAATTTTAAGTGGCGGCAACTTTTTTACAATCCATGTTCGGATTCATATTAAGAGGCCCCTCGGACCCTCAGATATCGATTTTGAACAAAATCGCCCCGTATTTAAAGAATTTCAAGATGGCGGCCCTTTTTTTTTTAATGCTAGCTCGAATTCGTGTGCCCCCTCGGACCGTTAGATATCGATTTTGAATGAAATGGGACCGTATCTAAAGAACTTCAAGATGGCGGACTTTTTATTTTCCCACGGAAATATATTAAAAGCCAAGCCTAACTTCGAGCCCTCAGATATCAATTTGGAAAACATCAAAGTTTGCGCTAAATTTCCTCGTTTCGCGCTTCCCCGCGTACCCCCCATCGTTGGCCCGCGTAGCCTCGAGCTTGATTTAGATTTATTTATTTCGAGATTAAAATACAATATAGGTTTAAATAACAATATAGGTTTGCCTACAATGTCAAAATTATAAGAATCCTTATCACGATCGGCAATAATAAGAAATAATAGTTATTTGTTATACAAGGGGGGAAAGTTGTATTTTACCTGCGAGTGTTTATTTGAAACACGAGCTAGCGAAAGGATTCTATGATTGACTACGAGCGAAGCGAGTGGTTCAAAAATATAATCCTGAGCGTAGCGAGTGTTTCAACACACGAGACGTAAAATAACTTTTCACCCGTGTATAACACAAATCTTTTCATCTCACTACAGCGAGGAAAATAAGAAAAAGGGTAAAAAAAAAGTAAAAAAAAGAGTTAAATAAAAAGTTTAAAATATTTTTTTTATAGTTAAAAAAAGTTTAAAAAAGGTAAAAATAAAAAAATTAAATTATATGTCACATAAAATATACAATAAACAAAAATAAACATTTAACGTTCTACGTCATAGTACTTTTAACGTTCTACGTCTACTTTCTTCACATGTGGATAAAAAGCGATTTTCTCAATAAATATCAAACATACAAAAAGGCCTTTCCCAGCTAGTGAGGTGAAAAGTCTATTACTTATATTATATAGATAAATGTATAGAATTCCAAGAATCAGAAACAAAATACAGTGGAGCGTCGTTTATCCGAACTAATTGGGGGACTTGGGTGTTCTGAAAACCGGCAGTTTCGGATAATCGAACAAGTACAAAAAACTAATTTTCATCATTCGCCGGCATTTGAACCCAGAACCACTAACTTTGTTAGCGGGTAACTTTGTAAGTGTACGTTCTTTTTAGCACGATTAATGCCGAAACTTCGAAGTCTCTAAATATTTATTTCCAAAATTACCAGCGTACATTTTATATTTTCAGGTACAGTGTAACTTCGGGTGAAAGCACACCAGTTTTATTAGAATGCGGTGAGTTACTATTTCATTATCTATTAAATTATTTTGGTTTCCATACGAAGAATAGCGTGAATTAGTTACTACAGAGACGATAAGAAAAACCACTTCACATACAATCTTCGTGAAATGACCTAACTTTTTCTAGATCTTGTATATTTAATCCTCAAATCAAAGTAGCGGTGTTATCAGTCTAACATGTGTACTTATCTATCTATGATTTTTTTAACCGAAAGTCTTGTCTGTCGATATGGTTCTTAGCTGTTTGAAGTGTAGGCACAGGGTTTGGAAATTCGGATGCTTGTATACCTACTTCGGCCTCAGCACCTACACCGCGTTGTTGTTGAGTAGCATGGAGGCGGACTCAATTTAATTTACTAATAAATTTACCGGGATTTTCCAGCTTACCGAAAATTAGGATAACATAAACTTATTTAAATACTTTAAGGTGGTTCGATTGCCATACAAAATGTTATTTGACATTCGTAGGCTAACGGCGTGATATTTTAAGAAACTTATGTAACAAACTTTCACCAATTGGCTTCCCATTTGCGCCAAATTCCCCCTTTCCTAGAATAAACTTGTATAAACTAGATTAATTTGAGAAATTGGTTTGGGACGTGATATTTTGGGAAAACGATTTTTCTCAAATTAATTTAGTTTATACAAGTTTATTCTACGAAAGGAGGAATTTGGCGCAAATGGGAAGCCAATTTATGAAAGTTTATTACATAGTGTCTTATAATATCACGCCGTTAGCCTGCGAATGTCAAATAACGCTTTGTATGGCAATCGAACCACCTTAAAGTATTTAAATAAACTATTTTAGTTGTAACCTATTTACACATTTTTTTACCAACGTATGTTGACAAAAATCGCTGAAAATAGTCATAACCTAAAAAAAACAATGAGTTGTACAATCCCGGAACTTAAATAATTAAAATATTATTTTTAAGAAGCCGACTCCATACTAGCTTAGCTTTTTCAGGGATTTTGCTAGTTGTAGGTATAAAAGCATCCGAATTTCCGAACCCTGGTAGGGGCTGTGAGGGTGTTTTTTTTTTTTTATCATTACATAGTATAAAACAAAGTCGCTTCCCGCTGTCTGTCTGTTCCTATGTATGCTTAGGTCTTTAAAACTACGCAACGAAATATGATGCGGTTTTTTTAAATCGATATATATATAATTGAATTGAATTGAATTGAATTGCAGAAGTGTCGCGATGCAAGTCTGACGACAACGTCGGCGCCAAGCCGGCGCCCGCCACCCCGCCGCCGTCGAGGTCCTCGGACGACGTCAACGCCATGGGTGAGCTTGCATGCCCATTCAACAATATGCTATTGTGATATCCACAGAACACTAAACACTATAGCGCGGGGTATGCCTCGTGTCCTCCACCTTGTCTACAACAACACGGCGTGAGGGTGTCGTTAGAGGAAAGCTTGAGCGCATGCTCACACTCTAGTGGCGCGCGTGCCACGGTCCACATCGCCATTCTATAGTATTAAGTGTTCTGTGGTGATATATCCGCTAGACTAACTGACTTTTGTGTTAGTGCGAGTGACAGGTATAGGTGCTAGGTCGAGTGGTTAGATCGGTTTCCCGAACCCGTTAATTCCACGTAGCAGAAATTCCATTCGCGTTTTTCCCCACTTTTTATTTTTCTTAGACGTATTATTTCCTATACGTAAGTGTTGACAAACGGATTGGTTTCTAGTCGCGTTTTTCCCCAATTTATTATTTTTCTTAGTGTAAGGCCTGAGTGGACGCTCGGAGCGGAGCGTTCGGCGGGGCGTGCAGCGGGGCGGGCGAGCGTGCATTCGCTTTGTGCTGCGTCTACTCAGGACACCAGTATGAGCCTCATTTGTTTAACATGCACGCCGCACGCCCCGCTCCGCCGCACGCCCGACTCGAGCGTCCACTCAGGCCTTACACTTAGACGAATTATTTCCTATACGTAAGTGTTGACAAACGGATTGGTTTCTAGTCGCGTTTTTCCCCAATTTATTATTTTTCTAGACGATATAGTTCAAATTCCCACATGGTAATAGACTGATTGTTTTCCAGAAGCGTTTTTTTCTTCCTTTTACCCCGTACATAACCAAGCTACATAATCAGCCCTCGCAAATTCGCGAAACACTAGGTAGGTTAGGTTCGTTAGGTAGCTTCAGATGCCCGAAGGGCAAACCGCCCAGAAATAGGAGCCCCGCGCGGCGGGGCTCCGTCGAATCTTTTGAACTACGACCAAAATGGCGAAAGGGGCATGCCGGTGTGTAACTTAGTTATGTTTGGAGAACAAGAGAAAAAAACGCTTCTGAAGAAAAAACAGTTTATCAACTCGTCGGAATATGAACTATATCGACTGGAGAAATAAGCAAATGGGAAAAAACGGGACTAGAAAACAATCCGTTTGTCACCACTTGCGTATATTAATTAAATCGACTAATAAAAATAACAAGTGGGGAAAAACGCGAATAGAAATTCTGCTATGCGAAATTAACGGGTTTGGGAAACCGAGCTAACTTCTCGGTAGGTCTACCAGATTCTCCCTTGTTGGACCTAAGTACTTTTGTCCTAAATGCTTAATTTGACCTAATGTTTCATTAGCCCTAATGCATTTTTTTCTTAAATTACTTAAATAGTAAACTTTATACGATTATTGCAAAATAAACCTTACCTAACCTGAGAAAACCCGAAACGTTAATTGTTTCAAAGAAAAAGGTCTAGTAAAACATTAGGTCTAGTAAAACATTCGGGCAAAAGTTAGACTTTAATACCTTAATTTACAAATAATATATAAAGAGCCTTTTGTCCTGTCAACTTCACCGCATCGGTTGCGCAAGCACTGCTTACGTGCAGAGTGATACGCTTGTGAACTAATGCTTATTCTGAGATTATATCTAAGGTTTTAAAAATATATTTTAGATACAATCTTCTATTGCCTAATTGAGAGCGTTCTTACATAGTATAAAGAGGGCAAAGTATGTTATCTTCATACAAACGCACCGCGCGTGGCTTGTATGTGTGCGCTATAGTATCTAAACGTCGCCGCACGCACACTCAAACAAAATCTCTCAAGATATCTCTCGAGTACTATAGCGCACACATACAAGCCGCGCGCGGTGCGTTTGTATGAAGGTACTTTGCCCTCTTTTTACTTTGGTTCTTATGAGCCCCAACACGACGGATTTGTCTTGTGTAATTGAGGAGTTCCTGTGGGCACATTCTCTCTATCATCAGACCAACTTTATGGTACCATATGATATATAGTATTGCATTGTCGTTCAAACTAAACGCGCAAGTAAAACTTACTTACGCCTACGCAACCTGAAACTTCTACTGGCAACTGCAAGCTGGCAATCCAAAGATAGCTTGTCTTTTGGCGAGGCTTTGTCGTGTCAGCTCCGGTTATTTTACGGCTCAATAATCAGCATCCGCTCTTCTTCCTCTCTCTCACTTTATGCATGGGATAAAAAGAGACGGAAATATACTGGATGAGCATTATTGGGCCGTGCATTAAGAGGACCGGACTATACAGGGTGTATTATTCAAACGGGGCAGTGAGGGAAAATCCGAAACTAGAAAAGATACGGAAATTTGCTCTTAGGCGTCACGAGACCGATTTTAGAAAAAAATTAAACTACATTCAAATATATTCAAAAAAGTCTCTCATACACGGCCGGGAATCGAACCCGGTCAAACCTGTCTAAAAATCAGACATCGTTTTTTTGCGTAATTAAATAGTTCTGGGAGTAAGGAACAATTGTTGCTAAGGAATCCTGTATCTACAATGACAGGAAAATGCCGAATTTCATAGTTTGATGCACGGAAATGGATCTCCCCATACTAAGCCCCTTAGTAAGTATGGGGAGATGTGACGTCTGAAACTAGATGAAATTGGTAAATTCGTAGTTTTTTTTTTATTTTCATTATTTACACCAATATTACAAAGCTGTAATAAAATATAATTCCCATAGGTACTTACTCATTGTAGGTAGGTTGGTACACTGTTTGTACGGGGAGATCCATTTCCGTACATTAAACTATGAAATTCACCATTTTCCTATGATTGTATATGCAGGGTTCCTTAGCACGAATTCTTCCTTACATCCAACACTATTTATTTACGCAAAAAAACGATGTCTGATTTTTTGACAGGTTTGACCGGGTTCGATTCCCGGCCGTGTATGAAGCTTTTTTGAAAATCTTTGAATGTAGTATATAAAATGGGAATTAACACTGAGAAACTAGGTATCTTACATACCAGTGATTAGATGGGCAGTCCAGGGTTCAGGAGTCGCAGGCACACACACGGGTTCACACGCGGACTAGATTAGGTATGTGACGTCACAGGTGGAGCGACATAAGTACGCCCTATTCGAATGCAAGCAATGGGTCATCTGTCGGTCATTGTCATTAGGTAAGGGCGGTGCGCCCGGGAGTTGGAGGGGATGCAAGATTGTTTATTGAACACTCACTGCCCCGTTTGAATAATAGAGCCTGTATAGTATCACTCGGGACATGTCCTAGTGTTGTTTGGTATGCCCTTGCTTGGCCCCCGCTACCCGTGCGTGTAAAGTGTGGAGTGTGGTGTGTAGGCAACGGCTGCGCGCGCGCGCCGGGCAAGGCGCGCCCGTGGTCCGTCGCCGGCGGGAACCCGGACAGCGCCGCGTGCACCACAGGTGAGGATTACACCAAACGTCAGATTGCCAAACGTTCCCATTACAGTACGCGGCACAACAGTTTGCGTGTCTGAAGTTACCCTCGAGTCCCGTCCGACCCCTCTGACACCTTTGCGGCGCTACTAGTAGCTAACATCAGAATCGTTAACTGATTTTAATCGTATAGTAACACTTCATTCGATGTTAGGATAGATGATGTCATAGGCGTCGCCAAGGGGAGGCTCCCCCCCCCCCCCCCCCCCCATCCCCCCTAGACATTAAGAAAGCTAAAAAAACAACATTTATGTATACAGTGTGTTACCGGGCATTTATTAAAACTGATAATAATGTGTTCCATAAATTAAGGTCATGGTTAAGTTAAAGAAGTACGTTGATTTATCCTATTTAAGAAAAAGCCCACTTGGCGGTAACGCACTGTATTTATGAACTTCAATTTTTTTTTTTTAATGTTGCCGGTTTTATAATTTTTTTAAGTTATTGAGGTTTTAAATCTTAATTCAAAATGCGTGTATTAAAAAAATCTTAAAAAAAAAACTTTGTGTCCATGTCATTTTTTTGTGCACGACCACGTTGCATATGGCCCCATCTATCCCAAGCATATATGTATGTCCATCCATCTGCCAAACACCCTGAATGTAGCTCTAGTTCCTCGGTCGCTCTTACGTTCGAGCGAGAGATTGGAGCGCGGTCTCTCACTCCCACGTATGCTGTCACCCGCTGTCACTCGAAGTCGCGCCTGAACCCTGAAGGACTCACGTCAGTCTAGCTTCTGCGAATCTTCGTACAGAATACACCACAAGAGTGTTACATGCGTTCATGGGTTACCTTCTCCGAATACAAGGAGGCGGGACGTAAGATTTTTGAATACCATCGTGGGAACGTTTCGCAATTAGACTGTCGGTAACCTATCTTAAGGGAGAGTGTGGCTCTGCTATCTCGCACAACTCTCGTGAATAACTCATCCTAAGTCTGAAATATCAGTTTCCTAAACGTCCAAAGCCATCATCCAAGTTTTCTGGCCGTCAGTTCAAATGAAAATTCAGACAAATTTCGAGGAAGAAATATTCTGAGTTGGGATAGGATACTGTATCGCGTCATGCTATTTCGTGTCAGCTTCGCCAGTTCCTGATAAATCAGTCACTGACGTTAGAATCAGTCTCTTTCCTGTGCTAATTCTTGTGACAACAATATTTGAGAGACATCCGTGTGTTAAATGTGCCTTTTACTTGTTTTGTTTGCACAATGTTTCAATACATTTCTAACCGTTTTTAGGATTCCGTACTCAAAGAGTAAAACGGGACCCTATTACTAAGACTCCGCTGTCCATCTGTATGTCTGTCTGTCTGTCTGTCCGTCTGTCACCAGGCTGTATCTCATGAACCGTGATAATTAGACAGTAGAAATTTTCACAGATGATGTATTTCTGTTGCCGCTATAACAACAAATACTAAAAAACAGAATTAAATAAATATTTATAGATCAGGTACGGAACCCTTCGTGCGCGATTCTGACTCGCACTTGGCCGGTTTTTGTCTTTACACAGACATACATATACATGTAGTTTTGACAAACAAAAATTATAAACTTTTAAAGGTTTTTTTAGTCAACCCATTAGCAAAATATTTCTTAATGTACTTAATTCGATATAAAATACTTTTCATCCATTGCAAGATGTATTCGTATTAGTAGATGGATTAGTAGGAACTAATCGGCATTTAAGGTTATCTTCGGTTCATAAATGTAACATGTAACTAACTTAGTCTATTTTGGCGACTAACTATTTAAAATACGTTCTCACATTTCAGATGGAAATTGGTGTACTTTTTTTAACTTCATTAATATGAAATGTTGGAACTTCCTATTTATTTTTAATATTTTTTTCTTCCGTGTTTTCAAAATTAACAGGCATGTTGCATACTTCGTTTAATTACTTTTATTTCCAATATGAAAATATATATAATTCTGGTGTGTACAATAACAACTCGTAGACCCGACGTGCTTGCTGTGCTGTTGTTTTATATGGCCCATATTTGCGACGTCTAATTAGTAAATTCCCGATTTTTTTTGGCTAATCCGTGGTTCAAAACTTTTATATTTTTTGTTCCCCATTCGTTATTTGTTGCTATACAACCATTTCGCCACAGTCAAACCTTGATACACGTCAACGCACGTGAAAAAAGCTCTGAGCGCGATATAAAATGTATGACCACCGGAGCTCTTTGTTACGTGCGTTGACTTAAGCGTGAGATTGCAATTTCCATAAACTGTATATTCCATATCCATATAATATTAATTATATTAGAGTGAACTGTAATATTTAACCTCCTGGGTCCCAAGTTCCCATATAAAGAACAAAACGGTTCAATAGAATGTCAGTCAAAATGTAAAGCTGCATTTGTTTTGTTTCTTTTGATTTTAGATCAAGTATTCTCAACTATAATCCGAACCATTTAGTTTAAATTCCAATTCAAAAAACATTTTCTCTTGTATGTGATCTCAGGAGGTTAAAGTCTTCGTTCAAATTACCTCTCCCTTTTATCGAGGCTTGACTATACCAGAATCCTGAACCCAGTAGCTTTAGCTGACATACATACATACATACATACATACATACATATAATCACGCCTCTTTCCCAGAGGGGTAGGCAGAGATCACGGATCTCCATTTGCTACACTTTCGCTTCATTCACTTTCATATCATTTCTCATACATGCTCGTCGGTTTAGGGTACTTTTGATCTGGCCTTTCTGTAAGATTTCTCCAATTTGATCGGAGAAAGTTCGCCTAGGTCTTCCCCTTCCAACTTGCCCTTCCACTCTTTTTATATACACTATCTTCGTTAATCTTCTTTCATCCATCCTCTCTACATGCCCAAACCACCTTAACATACCCTTTTCAATGTTCGTGACTATATCTCCATCCATTCCACACTTATCTCTTATCACACTGTTTCTGACTCTATCACTCAATTTCACTCCACACATACTTCTCAACGCTCTCATTTCTACTGCATTCACTCGACTTTGATGTCTTTTCTGCCACACCCAACTTTCGCTACCATACATAAGTGCGGGCACCAACACTCCCCTATGCACAGCCACGCGTGCTTTTTGCGATATTTTCTGGCTGCCCATAAAGGCATTCAGTGCCCCATTCACTCGATTCCCTGCATTCACTCTCCTTTCAATATTTTTCTCATGCTTTCCGTCTCCAGTAAATAGTGTCCCCAAATACACTAGCTAACATAGCAAGCAATAAACATCAAATAAAGCTTGTCCCAGAAAAAAATGTCGCTTATAAATTAGTAAAAATTCAATATTAATTATTAAAATTCAACAAATTTTCCAATACAGGTTTATTTGATATTCCTTTCAATATTATTATTTACACATAAAGATCAGTTTAAGATTGGTTCATCCAGAAACTTCTTAATTTTCCTTTGACCCCTGCCATCAAGTTTTGTACATCGTCATCGGTGATTAGTTTGGATGCTTCATTCCATTTCCGTTTGAAGTTTTCGACTGAAGTGTCATTACTTTTAGGTTTTAAAAGCTTCTGTTTCACACGAGCCCAATATTTCTCAATGGGTCGTAGCTTCGGGCAGTTGGGAGGATTGAGGTGTTTTTCAACAAAATCGACATTATTTGCTTTGTACCACTCTATTGCTTTCTTCGTATAGTGATACGTGGCCAAATCAGGCCAGAACAGTACAGGTGGTACCTCTTAATGAATGGCAACAATCGTTTTTTGAGGCACTCATTCAGGTACAAATCACCATTTATGGTTCCATTAGTAAAATATGGTTTACTGGGTTTGCCACATGAACAGATCGCCTGCCACGCGAGAACTTTATTTGCAAGTTTATCCATTTTGATGACCTTATGCTCTTCACTTACTGCTTTTCTGTCGGTCCCTGAGTAATAGTGGTGTCCTGGACGTGATTTGAATTCAAGTTTGCAGTAAGTTTCGTCGTCCATAACAGTACAATAATTTTTCTTCGTCATTTTTGAATAAAGCTTTCTAGATCTGGTTTTAGACTCTTTTGACAGTTTTGCATTTCTATTGAGCACTTTAGTTTGTTAAAACGTTTTTATAGAATTATTTCTCTTCACGCACAGTAGATTTCGAGGTTTTAAACTTTTTGCCCAAGTCTCGTACAGAGAGTGTAGGTTTTTTCTGTAAAGCTGTTATAATCTTCTTCTCGATATTCTTGTTTACAAACCCTGGTTTACGTCCACTTCCAGGCCGTCGCCGTATACCACCAGTCTCCCTGAACCGTTTTAAAACCCTTTGAACGGTTTTTGTAGACGTTTTTAGCTCCGTTGCCACTTTTTTCGCAGAGATGCCTCCATATTGAACATATTTGTACAAACATTTTTCGTGGTACTTTTCTTGCACCGACGACATCGTTGAACATCTAGTACTGACAGCGTTTTTTTTTTATTTTAATTTATACATGAATGACCATCCTAACGGAGAGTATAGTTCTCAAACCTCTTGAGATTTCATCCTGATATACCACCCCATCTAATAATGAGCGACATTTTTTTCTGGGACAAGCTTTAAACAAAATTAAATAAACAAAAAAAAACTCTATTATAAATTAATGTTTTCCAAAACCGTATTTTTCCTGGAGTACTAAAATATTTGATGTGTTCTCGGAATCTTTATTCGTTGGTCGATTTTAAAACAAAATTAATTCTGCCCTATTACAACAGTGTTTCAAATTCCATTGCCAATCATTCGCGGTGTTATAGAAGTTTACATCCAAATTACCCCTCCCTTTTATCGAGGCTTGACTGTAGAATCCTGAATCCAGTATAATAACTAAGGCGACGTAGGCTCAGAAAACGGATTTTTAAAAAGTCGTAGCGCTTGTTTGGATCCATAATACGGCTGCCCTAAATTTAATTAGCAATATTGAGCCCTTTCACCAGGCTATTTGAGTCCTGAGTTTTTGATTTTCGATCGATAGAAAAAATCACGAACATTGGTCTAAAATACACTTTAAAAATTCGTAACAAATTATGCATTAAAGCTAAACATATTAAAATTGGTTCTAAAAATCGGCAATATCATGTTTGAGGGAACTTAGTGATTACTTTTTTATTTATTTAAACGCACAAAAAATTAAAATTAAACAACATGATATCCGCGTTTCCGAACACGCACTTCCATCTCGCTCACGCTTAGTGTAAGGCTTGAGTGGACGCTCGGAGCGGAGCGTTCGGCGGGGCGTGCGGCGGGGCGGGCGAGCGTGCATTCGCTTTGTGCAGCGTCTACTCAGGACACCACAGTATGAGTTTCATTTGTTTAACGTGCACGCCGCACGCCCCGCTCCCCCGCACGCCCGACTCGAGCGTCCACTCAGGCCTTACGCTTAGTCTAAGGCCTGAGTGGACGCTCGGAGCGGAGCGTTCGGCGGGGCGTGCAGCGGGGCGGGCGAGCGTGCATTCAATTTGTGCAGCGTCTACTCAGGACACCAGTATGAGCCTCATTCGTTTAACATGCACGCCGCACGCCCCGCTCCGCCGCACGCCCGACTCGAGCGTCCACTCAGGCCTTACACTTACGCTCAGTGGGAGGGAGAGAAGACCGTCTCGCCTACGTCGCCTTAAGCTAACATGGGCAGTACAGCAAGCATTGTCCCGTCTGTGTTGGTTGACTGGGTGGTGGTGTGCAGAGGGCGTGGAGGCGTGCGTCGGCGGCAGCATCGTCGGCATCACGCCGGGCGCCGCACTAACCAGTAACCTACTTTCAGACGCTATTCTTTACTAGCGCTAGTGTCAATGTGCCGTCTGTTCTGTAGTAGGTACGCTCAGCTGCTTACTATTGTGCGTGTTTGCAAACCCGATTTAAGCCTGCATCACACTGGCGCGGCCTGCGGTGGCGGACCATAGTCAATTTGATAGCTAATGACAAGTTTTCTATTGTCCACCGCGGCCAGGCCGCGCCAGTCTGTGAGAGGCTTGTGTCGTCAGCGTATCTTACCTATGTCATCAGCATCTTAATAAGTTGATGTCAATAAAACATTTTTGGGTCATGCTTTTATTGCCGACTGTACTTTACTGTATACCGTCATCAACTACTCATTGAGACAGTTCTAAGGAGCCCAAACTCAGCGGGGTTACGTCGGTTAAGTACTGAATTCCCATGGCCACCTTCTGTCTCCATCATCAGATCAGTTCGATGGTACCATAATATTGAATTGTCATCCAAACTATACTAATACCCAAAATTTCAGCTCAATCGGATAACGGCAAGAGACTGAAAAGTGGATTGTTAATTTTGACAGATAAATTAAATAAATTAAATTAAATTAATAAACCTCCCTGTTTGTATGAATGATGTCAGTCAACTTTGCACAATGGCAACATTTGTGTGACGTAGGTAAGATACATGAGACATGACTTACCTCAGGTACCTACCTTGTTTTATTCTAACATGGGTAGTTAGTGGTATGGTGTTAAATACTGTTACTTATCAACCCACCAATGTATATCGAATTCTCAAGGTGAAATAGGGCCACTGGTATTCAAGAGTCGTGTGCGAAATGATCGTTAAAAGATATATTTTTTTAAATTATTTCTGTAGAATCCACATAGAATTTAGAAAATACTTAGCACCCCGATTATCTATGCCGAGCGGTACACATTGGGCATTTTTAAAAATTCGTGCACCCAATTAGCGTGAGTTGTTAAATAAAAATTAACTCAGCGTCAGTTTTGTAACGAAAGTTAAGCATACAAATGATGTCAAACTGAACTTTTTCGCATTTAAATAAGGTCTGTATGCATATGATTTATATATTGAAAAGAAAAAGTAATTTTTTATACTAACTAAATACTTAATTGTCGTTACAAAACTGACACTAAGTTAATTTTTGTTTGACAAATTATGCTAATTGGATGCACGAATTATTGAAAATGCCCAGTTATGTGTTGATGCATGTTCTATTCTACAATACAGCGACATCGTTACCTTTTTCACGTCACGAAGCTACATGTCTAAACAGTCAACACAGGTGAAATGATCAGTCCTGTGGAGGAGTGTTAAAAATTAAATGTTCTGTATTAAATAATCTGCTGATTATAGAACTAGAGTACTACAAGACTATTAGTGCAAGTGAGCTTTGCTTTATTTTTCCATAGAGAAGTAGGCCGCCGTACTAAGAAACTTTATCGTTGATTTTAAATACCTATTCGATAATGTTGAGCATGTTATTGTTACTATTGTTTTCCATCTACTTCTTACGCATGATTTGTCTAGCTACGTACTTACTTCGAAGTTTAATTCTTAGCACGATTTTTATAATACATTATGTACTTTTAACTTGTGAATAGATTGTAAGCACCCTTTTAATTCCGCATCTGTAGTTGGGCCAAAATACTTAATGATGCCTATGTCCCTTGTACATTTTAACCCATATTTATTTATTTATATCGGATAATCTTCAAAAAACTATAATTTTCTTATTCAGAGTGGCATACGCATACTTACCCAAATGATGACGTTTATCGAAATATTTGGGCTCAAAACAAAAATATTGTTTGGTAACGCAGTGGACATTTTTTTGAGGCGTCATGAGAAAAATGAGACTTTTTTGTAATAAAAAACGCAGGATTGTGGGGAAATTCTTAATAAACATTGAGGCCCGGTTGAGAACTAACCTAACACTACTAAGAAAATATTTCGAGACATCTACATTTTTGCAAAAATGTTTATAAATTTTCATCTCTATTTTGGGCACTAAAAAGTATTTTGGCTCAGTTATTTAAAATTCAATATTAATTTTGCATGTGACTCGTGAACATGATTTTCAAATATTTTTCTTAACGTATAAATTGTATCATTACAGGTTCAATGCTACGAGATCATCCGATAACTCCAGGTTCGTAGTTAAATTCACGTCTAATCTCACGAAGCTATGAATTACAAATTTCCAAAACTGACAATACTGAGGTGCTTGACCAATAGCGACTGGCCTTTTGACCAATAGCGACTGGCCTTTTGACCAATAGCGACTGGCCTTTTGACCAATAGCGACTGGCCTTTTGATCAGTGTTTCCAGCACGGTTATCACAAGACGGCGCGCGAGCTCTCTCACACTATCCGTCTCTCTCTTATTAGGAAACTTAGAAAAAAAATGGATAGTGCGAGAGAGCTCGCGCGCCGTCTTGTGCTAACCGTGCAATTTAGACGTAAATTGTACGTATATACTTCTAGCATTTCACGAAGGCGAGTAGATTTAACGAAATTAGATCTCCTCTAAAGTTTTCCAAATATCTCTGTCTTGTGCCAATTGGCACCAATCAAATTAATGAGAATTAAATAATTGGTAGTTTTTGACACCTACATTTCGCCACAGTGCTGCTAGCTAGTGACATTCTGCAAACTCCATTCTTTATTTAGCTTGTTAAGTTTGTCCGACTTCTGGTTTGCAATCAGATCAGACCTAATATTCAACTTCTGTGTTAGAACTTATAATTCATGAAACATTGTTGTTTTCAGAAGGCGCAGAACTAATAATTCATGAAACATTCTTGTTTCAGAAGGTGCCGAAGCCTAAGCGACGCGCATCGCGCTGCGAAGCCAGTTTTACGTGATAAGTTGAGCAGGGTTCAATGTCCAGATATTGCAGTAAAACGGATTATATTCTCGGATGCTCACTATTGTGCCAGGTAGAAAATAAACATTTTAGCCAGTAGTTACGGAATAGTCATTCTAATTGTATGAATATGATCGCCACCTAATTTAAGTCACAGTCGAACGGTTACTCTAACCGGCATGGCATTGTGAACTACTCGTAACGAAATGACAAAGGAATATTATTATTTCGAAATATAATAAGATTATAATAGTATCTTGAAAAGTGAATAACCATTATATATTTACTGTGATTGAGTTAGTATTACGCGTTTGGTTTACTAATGTATTATAACCATGCTTAATTTATACATTTTATTGATTGTTATTATCAGTTTTGTTATGGAATTTTGTTTATATAAAGAGAATCGGTATAAAGGTATGAAATTGGTCTTGCCTAGTCACGTTTAAAAGGCCTACAGTTACGCACAATTTACGTTATGTCGTTCGTATTACGGATCGTAGAATATATTGAGACTTCCAATCGATTTCACGATATAAATAGTCATCTTCCAATTTTACATTCCTTTTTATAATGTAAAGTAGCAGTGGAGTATTTTAAAAATTATGAACAAGTGTGATTTTTAAAATAAAGTTCAAAACGCGAGGTAATCTTAAGAGTAGTAGACTTGGAGTGATGTAAAAGTTCAATTTTACGATAATTTGGTAAACGTAGAGCTCGCCCTTACATTTTAAGTGTTCATTAGAATAACTACTTGTAAAATCAATTACATTCATTTATCTTTATTTGTAGGTATGTAAAAACTGATGAAAACTATGTAGATGTATATTGCTAAATTATTTGATAGTATTTTTATATTCATTCCAATTAATTTGATGGTTTTATCCAGCTCTTTGGTACCAGACTGATTTGAAGGTACTTTTATTTTATGGTGCAATTTTATGTCTAGAGCGTTGTGATAATCTGTTTACAATTACATATAATATTCAAAATATATGCTTATTTATTTCTCTAATTCCCTATATCGGCAGTGATTATATTCTTTTGACACCTGCTATGCAGAAAAAACCCATTTCACCTCACTGTAGCGAGGAAAGTGCAACGTGCAAAACAACTTTATCTATCCAAATATCATAAACCCTCCATGATGCGTTCAAGAACCGCACATTATGACCACCATAAAAATAAACTCTTTTGTTAGAACAAATTTCTTATCTGTGGAAATGTTATTATTACTAAATAATAACATCGATTTCGATAATATTATTTCATTCAAATTTCGAACGTCTCTGAAAAACAAAGAAATTTGATTTAACCTCTATTCTAATATCAGTCGAGATGACGTAGTTCTAAATGAATTGGCAGTTTGCATACAAAGACAAATGTCGCACGTAAGTAAGATATCGAACGATATGACAGACTCTAGTTTGTCTCTGAATTAAAAAAAAAACTGACAGCTGCCAGAAAACGACGCCGCGATGCCGGTAATAATCTCATAATATGCGGCTCCTGAATGCATCATGGAGGCTTATGATATGTGGATAGATAAAATAGTGTATGTAACTGTACATAATTAGGCATTAAAACACTCGTGTAATGTTATTATGAAATGGTATTATTTTTGGTGGTGGTCATTTCGTGTTGACGAATTTCCATTTATGCCGAATGACAGTAAATCGCTCAGGATTCTATTGTAGAATCTTTCGCTTAAGTAATTCAGGATTCAATATACCGCCCTCGCCATAAATACAGTCATGGCCAGATAATTAAGAACACGATTTTTATTCCCATACAGTTAGTTGCCTACAAATATGTTTTTTTTTAATTTGATGATAATTTAAAATGTGTTTGATTAAATTTGTTTCTGATTATACGGATGTAACCGTGCTTAAACAGTATTGAATACAGTGCACATACAGCTTCTGTAAAATGTAGACTTTAAAATATACAGACAATCAAATATCGTTCCTAATTACATTCATACATTTTACAGTATGAACTTGTAAAAACTGGCCATTTGACCATCCGTATTTTCTTTAGGCACAACTTTTACAGAACTTTTATATAAACTTAATTAAATCTTATTTATACACAGATACCTCCATATACTCAGAAATAAAATTGGCCATACACATTATAAATTATCATCAAATTTGAAAAGTCATATTTGTATGCTAATGTATGGGGAAAAAAATCTTGTTCTTAACCAGGCGAAGGGATATATTCCTCCCACATCTTATATCCGTTACCATAGTCAGGTTTTAACTCCAAATCTCCTATAAAATATTTTGTCAATCCGAAAATAGTATTTTATGATCTTCATTCACAACACGCTTCTAAAACGCTTTGGCAGCCGTTTAAATTCACTTAAACTCTAATTTCAGTAAACTACGGCGAAATTCGAACACTTTCCTTAATTTCTATGAAACCGAAGTATACATAGGTCGAACAATTTTTTGATATTTTGTAGATTTTGAGTGTTGAAAGGTAATGTAATCGTAAACATTGCTAAATATTCATGCATTATTGTGTTTGACCAGAATTAGGATGTGGGTTGACATTATCCCATGGCCTTATTAGAGTTTTAACTGTGCGGTAGCTATTCTTCCCATGGCCCGGTAAATTGTCTTGTCATGTCATAAAAACTCACGTAAGTACCTAATAAATAAAACTCTTTTTGAGTTCAACCTAGAGCGAATTCATGTTTCGTAGTTTTTTTTTTTTTTTAAATATCCCTTCGCCTGATCAATAATATAATAAGCAGGGAGCGAAACTTTGGTGCCGATGACAGACGTATGACGTCAAGCTACATACAGAGTGTTTCTGTTAGGGCTTGCGATCGTGTCCGGGTTTCGTGTAATCGTGTCGGGTACCCTGATCGTGTTACACGAACGCGGTTTTAAGCGACCGGTCCGAACGGATCCGTATAGAGATAATTATTACTAGATGATAATTATTCATTTTAAATTCAAACATCTAAGGTACAAGTGCTCGACGCGGTTGGCGGCGGCGGCGCGGCGCACACGTCTAGTAGAGAATACTAGTGCTCGACGCAGTACTAGTACTCGTCATCCATACTTTCAATTGCGATAAATAAGATAAATCTAGTTGCGATGAAAGTAACGGTAATCTTATCTTATTTATCGCAATTGAAAGTATGGATGACGAGTACTAGTACTTCTACCGTAGATGTTTTAATTTAAAATGAATAAGTATCATCTAGTAATAATTATCATTACACGGATCCGTTCGGACCGGTCGCTTAAAACCGCGTTTGTGTAACACGATCAGGGTACCCGACACGATTACACGAAACCCGGACCCGATCGCAAGCCCTAATTAGAAACACTCTGTATGTAGCTTGACGTCATACGTCTGTCATCGGCACCAAAATGTCGCTCCCTGATAATAAGACAAAATCGAGTATGACAGTTAATTACTTTTCTCAAAAATGGCCCGCAAAGTGAACATAACTCGCTACATATTGGAAGGTAAAGTGTATAGTTTAAGGCCAGATCAAAATTAAAAAACATTGCAGGCCGCCTGGAATGTTACATATAAAATCCTTTATTTGTCGAGTACCAAACTTTTTAAAAAGTAGAAACTTGCATATAAAAGACGGCACAGATCGTATTCAGCCAAATCAAATCGTATTTTTCTGTTGCAAACGCGACATTTTTGTATGAGGCATAAAAAGATTGTGTCTTTCGGTGGAAAAATACACTTGTGATTCTGTTTAAAAAAATATATTATGACGTTTAATTTTATGTAATTTGCAGTATCCTCAATTTGTATTTAATAATAACGCTTGATTTCAATTTAATCTTTATTATTCCCCCATTTTTGAGAAAAGCACTATATTAGCCTCAGCCGGAATGGCAATTGCAGGCTTCGTATTATAATTAAACGGACTCGCAAGCTCGTCCGTTTATACAAATACTCAGCCTGCAATAGGGAACATTGACGCAAAACTCTTCGTAGGTGGCGACACTAGCAGCGTTGACATTGTATCTCGTTCCCACTTGCGGTATTGTCTCTGCAAGCATCCTTGTCACTCATTTGACAATCAATTGTGCATGTGTGTATGAATCCCTATATTTCAATACTGGTTTACTACTAGTGGTAGTGCTGCCTCTGGCGGCAGAACATTGCAGTAATGTTCCCTATTGCCAACTTCCCGGCCACGGCAATAATGTACTATTACCTGTGCCTTTAAAACCGCGTCCTACCGGAATATTGAATGGGGAGATTTACTTTCCAACTGCATTCACTTACTGGAATAAATGGGGTATTTTAGCCAAGGAAAACTACATCTTAAGACATATTTTGACGTAATTTATTTAACAATAAAAAATATTTAACATTGAACAGCAATTACTCGAGTTTTCAAATGATAATATTTTCACATTCTTTGACTGTCGATGGATAGGAACGACCATGAGATGTTATTACATTTAATAAATTCAATCAATTTGTGGTGTTCGAGTGGCACGATATTGTTAATTGCCGCCTACAATTTGTTGATCGATACAGAGAAGGCAACTCTATTAACCCTTTGAACGCCAAGAACCTATAAAGTGGCGGTGTAGTCATGCCCACCACGCCAAGAACCGCTACAGCCGTTATGACGTCCGCTGTCAAACCAACCTTCTGTCTTTCATATAAGGTTCATAGTCACTCTCTTATGGAAAGAAAGTTGGCGTGTCAGTGACACTTTAGTACGTGAATCATGGCGTTTAACGGGTTAAAAGTTGGTCGACCTCATATACTCGTAAGTCGGTGAGGGTTTCTCAAATGCTTTAAATCGCCGATAAATGCCAATCGTAAATATTGATTGACGTACTGAGAAATTCTCGAAACAGGCAAAATTATATCTTCCGCCTGTCATAGACTGACTAAAGGCTGCCTTAGATTCCACACTAGCCTTGCCTTATTCATAAACTTTAATCAAACATATTTTAACTAAAATGCCGTTAAAATTAGTGTCTGTATCTGTCACTGACTTTGCGACTTTCTTTGTTGATTTGTGAGAAAGGGACAAAACACATTTTAGCTAACAGAGGTTTGTTAAGGTTCTTGAATAAGGGGGTTTATCCATACATACATTTTCCTGGACCATGACCGATCCTTAAATTGAATCTGTTTCAGCAGTTCAAATACATTCACAGCAACAATACTAATCGTAGTAATCGTACATAACCAACCACTCTACTTGCAACCTGTTGCACAAACACCAGTGGCGGCGCGTGAAAATTTTCGATGGGCAACTCTGAACAAAAAAAGTTATGTAAGAATTTAGAGTATATAACTATAGGCTTGCCTAAAAATACATTTTAGACAAGCCGCCGGTAGAAATCGGCTTGTATGGGCGCTCCCCGCCACTGACAAACTCATTTACACAATGAACTAAACTAAACGTTAACATTTTTTCAACCTAAACAGACATGACCAATGACGGCAGTCATTAGTCATGTCTGTTTGTGTTACTGGCGTGTTGTGATGTTCGAAAGAAATAATTGATTGAAGAATATCAGAAAATCAAAAATTACGCTAGTTGAATCGATAGAACTACCCACTCTCACTGTTACAGTAGCGTGTTATGTAGGTATTCGCATTGTAGAAAAATAAAAGCTTACTTATCTTTAAGATGCACATAATAAGCAATTTCAGTCTAAATGCTTCATTTTTAAATAAAACTATAAAATAAGTTTACAACTTACATTATCTACGAAAATACACTAGACAAAAATTCATGTAGGTATAGAAACACACTTAATTTAGTGTCAAAGTTATTTAAATTAAATAATAACACTATTGCTCTTTCGATTGTCAGGCGCTAAAAATAGACGGAATACAAAACTTTACGGAATTTAAGCTAAGTGAGATTGCCATTTAGCCTTAAATTAACCCTTTGAACATCGTATTCAATGCCTACAGAAGACGTTTGTCATATATACTATTATCTTTTCTACAAGATATCAAATTTATATTAAATTTATTCTTTACTTTGTCAGCAATGAAAAATACATTTTATTTATGGTTGTTGAATTGTTATGAAAATTTATTTTATTTTAGGCGTCGTTGGCGTTGAAAGGGTTAAAATATGCAATAAAAAAATCCAGCTCACTTCAGAACATAATTCAGATTCTTTAAATATTTCGTTACAACCTCAACAGTGAGGGGTGCTGTGTAGTCGTAGAAAGAGTTGAGACATTTAAATAAAACACCACTGATAAAAAAATATGCTGGCAATACATCATATTTAGACTGTAATTAACACAGTTTCAATAGCAATTTATAGGCATTATACCTAGTAGTAATAGGTTTATGTCGATCCCTATTCTTATTACCAGACTTCGTAAATTTTGTACCAATTCGTTAACAACACATAAGTATGCCCGCGCCGCTTTCATAATACTGTTTTTTTTTTGTATAGCCTTCATGTAGTTTGTTCCTCTTTTATGTAGTTTTGAATTTTGCGTAACTTATTTTAAAAGTATCTCACCATCTGGACATAGGCTATACAGCCTGTATTTATAATATTACCTCAAATTGTAACCAGACGTAGGTGTTAGGGATGAACCGATATTGCAAGAAAATTTCAAGTTAGTCGTAACTACCAAAGCGTAATTAATTTATGAAAATTTATCGAGCAGCAATGTATTGCTTTAACACTCACATGGAAGATGCGGGTCACTTGTGACAGTTGTGACGTCACGTCAGTAAGACAAAGTAGTGATATATAGCCTTATCAATTGGCATCACTCCATGAATGCTGGCTTCAAAGACTTTGGTTGGAACTTTTCTCCAATAACCATAATAATAAGCGATATATTTTCCGTGGTTCACGTCCGACCAATGTTTTTTTGGTATAAACATTCTGCGCGTACGAGAGCTCTTCATCTTGATCGCTTAGAGCCTTTTCTTTCAAAAAGAACGAAAAGGGATTGGAGAAGTGTGTAACACTAACATTCATGATTACTGGAACCAACTTCAAAATCTAATTGTTGCAGCTGACCCCAAGGATGCAGAAATGCAGAATATATTGTATTGCATGCTATCGATTTGCAGGCGACTTCTATTGACCAACGGAGGTACCGCGCTAAGTCGTATATCATCTCGTTCAAGACTATGAGATAGAAGTTATTTGTGTTTTGTCAAATCGCTATGAATAATCCTTAACTTTTAACGAGCTATTAGAAAATATGATGGTAGTTGGTCTTTAATAAATTATTTGTCTGTGGTGTTTCTTTTTTTCTTCGGCTGCCAAAAGCAATGGAAGATTACTTTACAAAGATGTCTTGAAGAGAAAGGACGTAATCTGTTGGAAGTGCTCGCTTCGGCCCGAGGCCAATTTGTTTAATTTACATACATGTTTTAAATCAATACACATCTCGTGGCACAGAGATGCCTTGACACATTGGACATGTAGGTGAGTAAAATGCGTTGGTCGCCGATGTAACGGAAGAAATATTTATCGTGTTCAAGCGGCGGTTTTAGAAGAGAAACATTACTTTGTTACAGATATATCACACTATTTCTTAAGAAGATATCTGGACGGCGGAAATTCACCAACGCTTAGCTTTGAACTCTTGCCAGGTAAAACTAGTTCTAGTGATTTCTGTCGAAATGTGGTCGGAGAGTGAGTGAAGAGAAAGTGATAGTTATTTGCTCGTTCAAGTCCTAAATATTAATGTGGTTTACAGCGACTACGTGCTGGCGCCTTGGGGGGCCCCAGTCACGTACAGTAGGTACAGGCAATCGAGCGGGCGCAGGGAGGCGTGCACGTCGATACGCCCCTTTTGTTATTCATCTGTGGAAGCCGTCACGAGCAGGCCCTCATCTACGAGCCTGGGTGGATGCAGTGCTCTGCGACGGGACGTGACGCGCGTGTAGCGTGTTCCAAGAGGTGACCTCCTTCCATTTTTTTTTCTGGTGTCATTCGTGGAATCGGCTATGAGATATTCATAGTGTAATTTTACTAGCGCAAATGAGCCTCACACAAACCTAAGCGTAATTATAAAGCCTACTCCTACAGATATTTAATTTTAGAGTAAAATTTCGTCCTCGGTCAGGAACCTATATTTTTTTAATCTCATCTAAGAGAGAGAGCCACGCCGCTATCCTTACAGTAGAGTTAAGGTTTAGTCAATAGTGAAACGATTGTTAGAGCTGCAATAAACTTACTTTTGTAATTGAATCTTTGTTCGTGTTTCTACGTGGCTAGCTACTAAATAGGTCTCCTGCATAAAACTCTTCTGCATTTAAGAGTATAATTCTAAATGTATGGCGCCCTCTTTTGTAACACTATGCTCCTATGACCGTGAACCCAAAGCATACCCACCTCTGTGAGAAATCTGTCTGACTGACTAGCGCGGTGCACAAAATCAAGTGTGGACGACTCTTCGAGTTCGTCAGGTCACTGTCACACACATAGGTAAGTGATAGCCGTCTACGCATACCATCAAACACGGTTTATCTCGTTACAAATGCCTCCTCTATTTTTTTCCACTTTTCCTTGTTGTAGCTGTTTCAGTCCAGGTTTTTCCTGTTCAGGATCTCGCCATAAAGCTTCACCGGCATAAAGCTTGTCATCATCATCATCATCATTTCAGCCGAAAGACGTCCACTGCTGGACATAGGCCTCCCCCAAGTAGAGCCAAAGTGACCGGTCCTGCGCTACCTGTCTAGAAATAAGGGGACACCCTTACACTTAGTTGCACCGAAAATGGTACAAAATTTACGATGTCTGCTTATTAATGAAACCTTCACAATTTCAAACTCAAGTTCTTAGGAAAGATACTGAACGAACCGCAATATTTGATTAGTACTGGTCCAAATACAAATATAGTATCAATAAATTAAACGTGTTCATTAACATGTGGTAGGTTGCTATCTAAATTATTGCCTTTTCTGTAAGTTTCGATCAGTTTGGTAAAATCGTAGAGTAGAGAGTTGTAATAGGTTGCTAAAGTAAAGAAAACGTGCCGAGCTTCACTCTTCGTACCTTTCTCAAAGCGCGATCCAGAGAGACGGTTAGACAAATGATCGCTCTGAAATCACCATCAGTAAAAATGCTATTCTAACGGTACGATTATTTCTTCAGCAATATCACACTATTACAAATCACTACTCACTGGTAAAATATATATACAAATACATTACACTAAGTAATACAAAATCTATCCTACGAAACACAATTCTCCTTCCGTTTAACTCTTTCACCTGTTAGGCCGTAGCCCGTAACGTGTCAAATCCAGCATCTAGCTAAATTCCGCATGAGAGGGTTAACAGCATCTGTAGATAATTCTTACACCTTAATTCGAGATCTCTTGTCGTCTTTGCGACTCCTTGTTTGAGTCTAGAGTATGTTGCATTGCTTTAATACGATGCATCTTGATGTCATTTTTGTCATCAATATGAAGTTTGATTGGCCTGTTTACAAACAGGGCCAATCTAAATTCACTTTAACTTTTTTTCTTTTTTTTAGCCTACTGGCTAAAAGCAAGTGCGCCGTCTGCTTACGCGATAATTCCTTTTCTTCACATATGATCATTTATTACACATCAAAATATCTGAGAACCTTACTTTTATGTAATTATACAGAATTAAGGTGGTCAGATATGTTGGGCTGTTCACGATATATCGGGCACATATCGCGCGCGTGGAACTAAGGTTACTCTAAGGGCGCCTACCGCTCGCATCAGGGGTTGGGTGGGACATCTTTCTTTGGTTCCTCCACTGTACTTAAGTTTTTCAAGTCATCCTTTGCATCTTCCGCTGAAACAAAAGTAAAACATTGTAGTTGACAAACGGGCATACTTTTTTGTATAACAATAATCTTCCGCTAGCCAAAGGTTGTCTGCTAGAGATCGCTCTACAACGATAAGACAGCCTGTTGTTTATCTCTACCTACAAGTTTGTTTCTCTCTGTGACTGTTTCTTTTGTGTGAGTGCAATAATAGTTATTTACGATACAAGTGCAGAAAATAGGAAATTCGCAACGAGTGGTGACAAATTAAAACACGACCGAAGGGAGTATCTATTCGCACGTGTATCGTACAACGTTTTACAGTACATATGGCTCTTTAAAGTTTCGACATATGCACGGAAAGTAGCACCATGTGTACTGTAAAGAGTATTTTGTATTGTAATATTTTGGACGCCATTAGCCACGTATTAAAGTGACACTGAAACGTAATTTTTTTCCATAAGAGTGTGAATATGAATCTTAGTAGAAAGCATGAAAATGGCGATGACTTAATAAAACACAAATTAGTCCATATCGCCGTCGGCATGACAACACGCAACACTCACTTCTTGACATCCAAACTTGTGTGACATAGGTATACAAGTATGATTGCCCCACTTACTTGAGATGTAATAGGAGGATATTTATAATATGTTACTAAACTTGCTAACATGTAGCACCTGCTTGGTGTTGATTTTACTATACCCGAAACTGGAATTCAAGACCAAAAAAACTACGACAGATGCGTCACTGTCAAATGTGTCAAAGTCACTTATGTATTGTCAAATAAAGTTTTCAGGTTTCGCCAACCTTTTTGTTATATGCTTCTTTGTATTGGCTGGCACAATTCATTCGTAAGGATTTTCTCAAAAAAAAAGAACATAATTACAAACTTTATATTCAACTCAACTAACATTGACAAAATTTTATTGTAAAGAACTTAAACAAGATGAATTACCAATGAATACACAGGACAGTGTGCCATATTATTGAGACAGTATGGAAAAGTTAAATAAAACCATTTTTAATGAATTGTTTTTATTTATCTTAATCTTCACCATCACTAATGTCAGAATCACTAACTTCGGAATCTGAGTCGGTCACTTGTATAATAAAGTTTCCCACCAATCCAGTAACTAATCTGTCCAGTTTGCACATCTCGTCCTCTACTTTCATGACATGACTTACACATGACTGCCACTTCTGAGGTGTCACCTCCCGGAGGCCTTCATGAAATAGGTCTTTGACCTCTGCCATTTTAAATGTTTTATTATTCCTGGCTACAGGCCCTTTTACCTGAGCCCATCCATCCGAGACTGAAAGTCTACTGGTGGAAACCCATTTCCCGGGGTGCAAAGTAGTTGACACACAGACCTGGACAGAGCAAGAGGAAAACCATCATCCAACAGACAATGAGTGGAATATAGCAGAACGAATAACAGAGAAAAACAGAACGGCCTGGGCGATAAATAGTTTTGAGAACTATAAATACCCAGGCCTGGATGGCATCTACCCTGCTTTACTAAAGTGGGGAGGGCAGACGCTGATCGAGCACTTATCGAACCTATTATGCAGTTGCCTTGCATACAAATACATACCAACAAAATGGAGAGAGGTAAAGGTAATTTTCCTACCGAAACCAGGAAAAAGCGATTACTCGGACCCAAAATCATTTAGACCCATAAGCCTAACCTCGTTCATGTTAAAGACTCTGGAGAGACTCTGCGACAGGGAACTAAAGGATACGGCCCTTAAAAACATAAAGATACATCCAAACCAGCATGCCTATAGCCAGGGCAAATCGACAGACTCAGCCCTCCATGCTGTAGTAACCAATATAGAAAACGCGCTAGCTAGAAAGAACTCCTGTCTAGGCACCTTCATTGATATAGAGGGTGCTTTCGACAGAACGAACTTTAGCAGCATAAGACAAGCACTAGAAAGACACAAAACCGAACCGCTGCTCATAGAATGGATTATGAACATGCTAAAGAAGAGAATCATAAGACTATCTGAAAACCAAAGTCACCAGGCGTTAGTTATAAGAGGATGCCCACAAGGGGGCGTCCTCTCGCCACTACTGTGGAACCTGGTAGTAAACGACCTTATAACAAAACTAAACAGTAACCGCTTCCTAACTATAGGATATGCAGATGACATAGTGATACTGGTCAACGGCCTGGTCATAAACACACTGTGTGAACTCACACAAACAGCACTGAAAATAACAGAGAAATGGTGCAAGGAGAATGACCTATCGGTAAACCCAAAGAAAACCGACACAATTCTCTTTACAAATAAACGAAAACTGGGTACCTACGAAATGCCAACTCTATTCGGCACCAAACTAACATTCTCGAAGGAGGTAAAATACCTAGGCATAACACTAGATGATAAACTAAACTGGAGCAAACACCTAGACAGCAGACTAAACAAAGCAACAGTAGCCTTCTGGCAATGCAGAAGGATGGTGGGGAAAAGATGGGGCCTGGCCCCCCACATCATACTGTGGCTATACAGAATGGTGATAGTACCAATGATAAGCTACGGTGCCATTGTATGGTGGCCCCGCACCCAAACCACGAGTGCAATTACCAAAATTCAGAAAACACAATGACTAGCATGTGTCGCTGCTACAGGTTGCATGAGAACAACCCCAACAGCAGCACTAGAAGTCATGCTAGGGCTACTACCTCTACAAATGCACATACAAAAAGAGGCGGCTGCGACGGCAATACGCCTAAAAAGCCTCAACCTATGGACGAAACTAGACATACCCCACACAAAGATCCACAACAAACTGATCACAAGCCTACCTATGATGGAAGCTTCAATCGACAAAATACCAAAAACTGCAGTCTTTGGGAAAGACTACGAAATATTACTGACGGAAGACTCCAAAGAGGGGTTAAACCAAACAGACCTCAGAATCTTTACAGATGGTTCAAAAACAAATACGGGAACAGGATGTGGTTTGTTCTCAGAGGATTTAAACATACACATATCCAAATCACTGGGTGTACAAAACACGGTATTCCAGGCTGAATGCGTAGGGATACTTGAAGCCTGCAATGCCATAAAGAGACGACAAGTCGAAAACACAAACATACGGATACTCTCAGACAGTAAATCGGTACTACAAGCACTGAGCAGTGATAACATCACATCTAGCTTGATATACGAATGTCACCTAAACCTCACAGAGGTGTGCGCAGATAAAAACAAAGTTACTATACAATGGATCAAGGGGCACAGAGTGGCTCAAGAGGAAACGATGCAGCGGATGAACTGGCCAGGAAAGGCTCAGAAACAACGGCATACGGACCGGAGCCAATCTTGCCCCTGCCACAAAGCTACATATACAATCAACTGGACCAACACACTAAAGACCTACACCAAAGATACTGGGAGGAGATAGACACATGCAGACAGACCAAAGAGATTCTGTCGAAACGCGACTACAAACTCACAACCACACTACTAAGGACACATATAAACCAACTGCGCAAGATAGTGGGTATAATAACAGGACACAACACCTTGAACAGACACCTCTATAACTTAGGTATCACAGACAGCCCCATGTGCAGAGCGTGCATGGAGGCAGAAGAAACGACTAAACATATACTACTGAACTGCAAGGAGGTAGAAGTATACAGAATGAAGCACCTAGGTTCTCCAAACACACTACGGGACGCAGTCAGCAACACCAAGGCACTCACCAACTTTTTAGACGAGCTGGGGTGGTTAGAGTAGCGCCACACCGCCGTTTCACGCAAAATAGGCACAATGGATGTCGACTTGCGGAAAACGCCCAGTATAACTAACTAACTAACTAACCTGAGCCCATACCAACTCAATTGGGTTCAATTCGCAGTGGTAAGGGGGCAATATTAATATTTTGACATTATGTGCCGCTGCTACCTCGCATATTTATTGTGAGCAGGCTTCTCCTTTGCGACAAGTCATCAATTTCTCTTTGGTCAAATTCTCTGGAAATGGGACATTCTTTTACTTCAGCCAATCAATCATCAAATCTATGGTGATTTTACCCCACTTGACATTGGCAAAGTGCCTAAGCAGCAAAAAGCCACAAAACGAAAGAAAAAAAAAATCTATGGTGTCATGGCGGCCATAACCACCATTAACTACACTATTATTCTGCAATTAGCTAAATGTATGCAAAAATAGGTTATTAATAACTTACATGTAGTTAAAATGTTGTACCAAATGTTATGAACACCTGAAGTGATACAAACGCAATACCAGCTTTGAAACAAAAATTACGGATGATTAAGTTTTTATTAAAGCGTCTTGTATTTATGTAAAAATAAGTAAATAAAATGACTTATTTAAATTAAAGAATTAAAATTACCAATAAATAAATTATATCAGCGTGTGTTAGAAAAAAAGGATATACTATTGTTCGATCATTTTATTGCAGTGGCAACATTGTCGTTGTTTTTTTGGTCTTGAATTCCAGTTTTAGGTATAGTTTGTCGATGGCGTAAGATCGTGATCAGTGATCACATTTATTGGTGTAGGATCATATAACGGTATCGGAGGCAAGTAAATGCATGGAAACCATGTTCACTGTGATAACGCGTGTGTAGTGTAACACCACCGTAACACGGAACACGACCTGAGGGATGCGACTGCCAGAGCTGTCCACACCGCTGCCCATTGGGCATCTCTTATTTGAGGAACATCGACACGAAGAAGAAGTTAGTGGTACTCACGTTTGGCGTCATCCTTGAGCTGGCCGGGCTCCTCGTCGAGGCGCGGCCGCTTGCGCGGCTGCGTGCGGTACGAGTGATAACGCGTGTGTAGTTAGTGGTACTCACGTTTGGCGTCATCCTTGAGCTGGCCGGGCTCCTTGTCGAGGCGCGGCCGCTTGCGCGGCTGCGTGCGGTACGAGTGATAACGCGTGTGTAGTTAGTGGTACTCACGTTTGGCGTCATCCTTGAGCTGGCCGGGCTCCTTGTCGAGGCGCGGCCGCTTGCGCGGCTGCGTGCGGTACGAGTGATAACGCGTGTGTTGTTAGTGGTACTCACGTTTGGCGTCATCCTTGAGCTGGCCGGGCTCCTTGTCGAGGCGCGGCCGCTTGCGCGGCTGCGTGCGGTACGAGTGATAACGCGTGTGTAGTTAGTGGTACTCACGTTTGGCGTCATCCTTGAGCTGGCCGGGCTCCTTGTCGAGGCGCGGCCGCTTGCGCGGCTGCGTGCGGTACGAGTGATAACGCGTGTGTAGTTAGTGGTACTCACGTTTGGCGTCATCCTTGAGCTGGCCGGGCTCCTTGTCGAGGCGCGGCCGCTTGCGCGGCTGCGTGCGGTACGAGTGATAACGCGTGTGTAGTTAGTGGTACTCACGTTTGGCGTCATCCTTGAGCTGGCCGGGCTCCTTGTCGAGGCGCGGCCGCTTGCGCGGCTGCGTGCGGTACGAGTGATAACGCGTGTGTAGCTAGTGGTACTCACGTTTGGCGTCATCCTTGAGCTGGCCGGGCTCCTTGTCGAGGCGCGGCCGCTTGCGCGGCTGCGTGCGGTACGAGTGATAACGCGTGTGTAGTTAGTGGTACTCACGTTTGGCGTCATCCTTGAGCTGGCCGGGCTCCTTGTCGAGGCGCGGCCGCTTGCGCGGCTGCGTGCGGTACGAGTGATAACGCGTGTGTAGTTAGTGGTACTCACGTTTGGCGTCATCCTTGAGCTGGCCGGGCTCCTTGTCGAGGCGCGGCCGCTTGCGCGGCTGCGTGCGGTACGAGTGATAACGCGTGTGTAGTTAGTGGTACTCACGTTTGGCGTCATCCTTGAGCTGGCCGGGCTCCTCGTCGAGGCGCGGCCGCTTGCGCGGCTGCGTGCGGTACGAGTGATAACGCGTGTGTAGTTAGTGGTACTCACGTTTGGCGTCATCCTTGAGCTGGCCGGGCTCCTTGTCGAGGCGCGGCCGCTTGCGCGGCTGCGTGCGGTACGAGTGATAACGCGTGTGTAGTTAGTGGTACTCACGTTTGGCGTCATCCTTGAGCTGGCCGGGCTCCTTGTCGAGGCGCGGCCGCTTGCGCGGCTGCGTGCGGTACGAGTGATAACGCGTGTGTTGTTAGTGGTACTCACGTTTGGCGTCATCCTTGAGCTGGCCGGGCTCCTTGTCGAGGCGCGGCCGCTTGCGCGGCTGCGTGCGGTACGAGTGATAACGCGTGTGTAGTTAGTGGTACTCACGTTTGGCGTCATCCTTGAGCTGGCCGGGCTCCTTGTCGAGGCGCGGCCGCTTGCGCGGCTGCGTGCGGTACGAGTGATAACGCGTGTGTAGTTAGTGGTACTCACGTTTGGCGTCATCCTTGAGCTGGCCGGGCTCCTTGTCGAGGCGCGGCCGCTTGCGCGGCTGCGTGCGGTACGAGTGATAACGCGTGTGTAGTTAGTGGTACTCACGTTTGGCGTCATCCTTGAGCTGGCCGGGCTCCTTGTCGAGGCGCGGCCGCTTGCGCGGCTGCGTGCGGTACGAGTGATAACGCGTGTGTAGTTAGTGGTACTCACGTTTGGCGTCATCCTTGAGCTGGCCGGGCTCCTTGTCGAGGCGCGGCCGCTTGCGCGGCTGCGTGCGGTACGAGTGATAACGCGTGTGTAGTTAGTGGTACTCACGTTTGGCGTCATCCTTGAGCTGGCCGGGCTCCTTGTCGAGGCGCGGCCGCTTGCGCGGCTGCGTGCGGTACGAGTGATAACGCGTGTGTAGTTAGTGGTACTCACGTTTGGCGTCATCCTTGAGCTGGCCGGGCTCCTTGTCGAGGCGCGGCCGCTTGCGCGGCTGCGTGCGGTACGAGTGATAACGCGTGTGTAGTTAGTGGTACTCACGTTTGGCGTCATCCTTGAGCTGGCCGGGCTCCTTGTCGAGGCGCGGCCGCTTGCGCGGCTGCGTGCGGTACGAGTGATAACGCGTGTGTAGTTAGTGGTACTCACGTTTGGCGTCATCCTTGAGCTGGCCGGGCTCCTTGTCGAGGCGCGGCCGCTTGCGCGGCTGCGTGCGGTACGAGTGATAACGCGTGTGTAGTTAGTGGTACTCACGTTTGGCGTCATCCTTGAGCTGGCCGGGCTCCTTGTCGAGGCGCGGCCGCTTGCGCGGCTGCGTGCGGTACGAGTGATAACGCGTGTGTAGTTAGTGGTACTCACGTTTGGCGTCATCCTTGAGCTGGCCGGGCTCCTTGTCGAGGCGCGGCCGCTTGCGCGGCTGCGTGCGGTACGAGTGATAACGCGTGTGTAGTTAGTGGTACTCACGTTTGGCGTCATCCTTGAGCTGGCCGGGCTCCTTGTCGAGGCGCGGCCGCTTGCGCGGCTGCGTGCGGTACGAGTGATAACGCGTGTGTAGTTAGTGGTACTCACGTTTGGCGTCATCCTTGAGCTGGCCGGGCTCCTTGTCGAGGCGCGGCCGCTTGCGCGGCTGCGTGCGGTACGAGTGATAACGCGTGTGTAGTTAGTGGTACTCACGTTTGGCGTCATCCTTGAGCTGGCCGGGCTCCTTGTCGAGGCGCGGCCGCTTGCGCGGCTGCGTGCGGTACGAGTGATAACGCGTGTGTAGTTAGTGGTACTCACGTTTGGCGTCATCCTTGAGCTGGCCGGGCTCCTTGTCGAGGCGCGGCCGCTTGCGCGGCTGCGTGCGGTACGAGTGATAACGCGTGTGTAGTTAGTGGTACTCACGTTTGGCGTCATCCTTGAGCTGGCCGGGCTCCTTGTCGAGGCGCGGCCGCTTGCGCGGCTGCGTGCGGTACGAGTGATAACGCGTGTGTAGTTAGTGGTACTCACGTTTGGCGTCATCCTTGAGCTGGCCGGGCTCCTTGTCGAGGCGCGGCCGCTTGCGCGGCTGCGTGCGGTACGAGTGATAACGCGTGTGTAGTTAGTGGTACTCACGTTTGGCGTCATCCTTGAGCTGGCCGGGCTCCTTGTCGAGGCGCGGCCGCTTGCGCGGCTGCGTGCGGTACGAGTGATAACGCGTGTGTAGTTAGTGGTACTCACGTTTGGCGTCATCCTTGAGCTGGCCGGGCTCCTTGTCGAGGCGCGGCCGCTTGCGCGGCTGCGTGCGGTACGAGTGATAACGCGTGTGTAGTTAGTGGTACTCACGTTTGGCGTCATCCTTGAGCTGGCCGGGCTCCTTGTCGAGGCGCGGCCGCTTGCGCGGCTGCGTGCGGTACGAGTGATAACGCGTGTGTAGTTAGTGGTACTCACGTTTGGCGTCATCCTTGAGCTGGCCGGGCTCCTTGTCGAGGCGCGGCCGCTTGCGCGGCTGCGTGCGGTACGAGTGATAACGCGTGTGTAGTTAGTGGTACTCACGTTTGGCGTCATCCTTGAGCTGGCCGGGCTCCTTGTCGAGGCGCGGCCGCTTGCGCGGCTGCGTGCGGTACGAGTGATAACGCGTGTGTAGTTAGTGGTACTCACGTTTGGCGTCATCCTTGAGCTGGCCGGGCTCCTTGTCGAGGCGCGGCCGCTTGCGCGGCTGCGTGCGGTACGAGTGATAACGCGTGTGTAGTTAGTGGTACTCACGTTTGGCGTCATCCTTGAGCTGGCCGGGCTCCTTGTCGAGGCGCGGCCGCTTGCGCGGCTGCGTGCGGTACGAGTGATAACGCGTGTGTAGTTAGTGGTACTCACGTTTGGCGTCATCCTTGAGCTGGCCGGGCTCCTTGTCGAGGCGCGGCCGCTTGCGCGGCTGCGTGCGGTACGAGTGATAACGCGTGTGTAGTTAGTGGTACTCACGTTTGGCGTCATCCTTGAGCTGGCCGGGCTCCTTGTCGAGGCGCGGCCGCTTGCGCGGCTGCGTGCGGTACGAGTGATAACGCGTGTGTAGTTAGTGGTACTCACGTTTGGCGTCATCCTTGAGCTGGCCGGGCTCCTTGTCGAGGCGCGGCCGCTTGCGCGGCTGCGTGCGGTACGAGTGATAACGCGTGTGTAGTTAGTGGTACTCACGTTTGGCGTCATCCTTGAGCTGGCCGGGCTCCTTGTCGAGGCGCGGCCGCTTGCGCGGCTGCGTGCGGTACGAGTGATAACGCGTGTGTAGTTAGTGGTACTCACGTTTGGCGTCATCCTTGAGCTGGCCGGGCTCCTTGTCGAGGCGCGGCCGCTTGCGCGGCTGCGTGCGGTACGAGTGATAACGCGTGTGTAGTTAGTGGTACTCACGTTTGGCGTCATCCTTGAGCTGGCCGGGCTCCTTGTCGAGGCGCGGCCGCTTGCGCGGCTGCGTGCGGTACGAGTGATAACGCGTGTGTAGTTAGTGGTACTCACGTTTGGCGTCATCCTTGAGCTGGCCGGGCTCCTTGTCGAGGCGCGGCCGCTTGCGCGGCTGCGTGCGGTACGAGTGATAACGCGTGTGTAGTTAGTGGTACTCACGTTTGGCGTCATCCTTGAGCTGGCCGGGCTCCTTGTCGAGGCGCGGCCGCTTGCGCGGCTGCGTGCGGTACGAGTGATAACGCGTGTGTAGTTAGTGGTACTCACGTTTGGCGTCATCCTTGAGCTGGCCGGGCTCCTTGTCGAGGCGCGGCCGCTTGCGCGGCTGCGTGCGGTACGAGTGATAACGCGTGTGTAGTTAGTGGTACTCACGTTTGGCGTCATCCTTGAGCTGGCCGGGCTCCTTGTCGAGGCGCGGCCGCTTGCGCGGCTGCGTGCGGTACGAGTGATAACGCGTGTGTAGTTAGTGGTACTCACGTTTGGCGTCATCCTTGAGCTGGCCGGGCTCCTTGTCGAGGCGCGGCCGCTTGCGCGGCTGCGTGCGGTACGAGTGATAACGCGTGTGTAGTTAGTGGTACTCACGTTTGGCGTCATCCTTGAGCTGGCCGGGCTCCTTGTCGAGGCGCGGCCGCTTGCGCGGCTGCGTGCGGTACGAGTGATAACGCGTGTGTAGTTAGTGGTACTCACGTTTGGCGTCATCCTTGAGCTGGCCGGGCTCCTTGTCGAGGCGCGGCCGCTTGCGCGGCTGCGTGCGGTACGAGTGATAACGCGTGTGTAGTTAGTGGTACTCACGTTTGGCGTCATCCTTGAGCTGGCCGGGCTCCTTGTCGAGGCGCGGCCGCTTGCGCGGCTGCGTGCGGTACGAGTGATAACGCGTGTGTAGTTAGTGGTACTCACGTTTGGCGTCATCCTTGAGCTGGCCGGGCTCCTTGTCGAGGCGCGGCCGCTTGCGCGGCTGCGTGCGGTACGAGTGATAACGCGTGTGTAGTTAGTGGTACTCACGTTTGGCGTCATCCTTGAGCTGGCCGGGCTCCTTGTCGAGGCGCGGCCGCTTGCGCGGCTGCGTGCGGTACGAGTGATAACGCGTGTGTAGTTAGTGGTACTCACGTTTGGCGTCATCCTTGAGCTGGCCGGGCTCCTTGTCGAGGCGCGGCCGCTTGCGCGGCTGCGTGCGGTACGAGTGATAACGCGTGTGTAGTTAGTGGTACTCACGTTTGGCGTCATCCTTGAGCTGGCCGGGCTCCTTGTCGAGGCGCGGCCGCTTGCGCGGCTGCGTGCGGTACGAGTGATAACGCGTGTGTAGTTAGTGGTACTCACGTTTGGCGTCATCCTTGAGCTGGCCGGGCTCCTTGTCGAGGCGCGGCCGCTTGCGCGGCTGCGTGCGGTACGAGTGATAACGCGTGTGTAGTTAGTGGTACTCACGTTTGGCGTCATCCTTGAGCTGGCCGGGCTCCTTGTCGAGGCGCGGCCGCTTGCGCGGCTGCGTGCGGTACGAGTGATAACGCGTGTGTAGTTAGTGGTACTCACGTTTGGCGTCATCCTTGAGCTGGCCGGGCTCCTTGTCGAGGCGCGGCCGCTTGCGCGGCTGCGTGCGGTACGAGTGATAACGCGTGTGTAGTTAGTGGTACTCACGTTTGGCGTCATCCTTGAGCTGGCCGGGCTCCTTGTCGAGGCGCGGCCGCTTGCGCGGCTGCGTGCGGTACGAGTGATAACGCGTGTGTAGTTAGTGGTACTCACGTTTGGCGTCATCCTTGAGCTGGCCGGGCTCCTTGTCGAGGCGCGGCCGCTTGCGCGGCTGCGTGCGGTACGAGTGATAACGCGTGTGTAGTTAGTGGTACTCACGTTTGGCGTCATCCTTGAGCTGGCCGGGCTCCTTGTCGAGGCGCGGCCGCTTGCGCGGCTGCGTGCGGTACGAGTGATAACGCGTGTGTAGTTAGTGGTACTCACGTTTGGCGTCATCCTTGAGCTGGCCGGGCTCCTTGTCGAGGCGCGGCCGCTTGCGCGGCTGCGTGCGGTACGAGCGGTTGTCGCGGCGCCCGCCCTCGCCCTCGTCCTCCGAGTCTGATAGTTCGCCGTCGCCCGTGATGCGCTTGTCCTGAACAAAAAGCACTCGTTTATTATTTTTTAATAGTTGCTCAAAAAGTGGTACTTTTTGTAGCTACAAATCGTGCGCAAAGTTGTATTTTGCGCACTAGTGCTTTTTACTTTTCCACGTGTATCGAACGACGTTTTTTAATACAGTTGCGAAAAAATAAGAAAATCAAAAAGTAAGGAATTTAAAACTTTTATATTATTAATTCTGTAACATCATTGTAATTGTAAAATATTTTTTTAATACTGTTCTTACTTGTTGTTTTTCTTATTTTTTCGCAACTGTATTAAAAAACGTCGTTCGATACACGTGCGGAAATGTAATAATGACATATTTTCCGCACTAGCGTCGAAATGTACTATTATTTGCCTTCATTTGATAAAGTCAACACTTTCAGTGCCAGGAGCCCGCTAAAGGCTTGGTCAGTCAGCTCAGCGATGCTGGCGGACGGGTCGCGTCCACGTCGCGCCGGCCGTCCGCCCAAAGGTACGGACGGCGCTCATGTATTATTTCGAAACAAGATATCAAGTGAGGCAGATGTAGCTGCGGTTATGCTTTTGTTTGCGGTAGCTAAAGAAAAACAGCGTAGAAACCACGTGGGTGGAGTACCTAGTGTTCATTTTGTAAAAAAATACAACGCTGACTTCCCGTCGAGCGCGACGTGCTCCCGTCCCGCCGTCTGTTTGAATACTAATATGAAAACTCGTAGAATACAAGACGGCGGGCCGCGCGCAGCCCCGCCTGGCGCCCGCCAGTACTCTCCGCTGTACGCGCGGCGGCCGCGACGCGACACGCGACACGCACTGTTTGACGTTGTCCATATAAACTAGTACATTACAACTGCTACCGGCCCGCCGGCGTCCCGTCGCCGTGCTCGCTGTTTGACGTTGTCCATATAAACTAGTACATTACAACTGCTACCGGCCCGCCGGCGTCCCGTCGCCGTGCTCGCTGTTTGACGTTGTCCATATAAACTAGTACATTACAACTGCTACCGGCCCGCCGGCGTCCCGTCGCCGTGCTCGCTGTTTGACGTTGTCCATATAAACTAGTACATTACAACTGCTACCGGCCCGCCGGCGTCCCGTCGCCATGCTCGCTGTTTGACGTTGTCCATATAAACTAGTACATTACAACTGCTACCGGCCCGCCGGCGTCCCGTCGCCGTGCTCGCTGTTTGACGTTGTCCATATAAACTAGTACATTACAACTGCTACCGGCCCGCCGGCGTCCCGTCGCCGTGCTCGCTGTTTGACGTTGTCCATATAAACTAGTACATTACAACTGCTACCGGCCCGCCGGCGTCCCGTCGCCGTGCTCGCTGTTTGACGTTGTCCATATAAACTAGTACATTACAACTGCTACCGGCCCGCCGGCGTCCCGTCGCCGTGCTCGCTGTTTGACGTTGTCCATATAAACTAGTACATTACAACTGCTACCGGCCCGCCGGCGTCCCGTCGCCATGCTCGCTGTTTGACGTTGTCCATATAAACTAGTACATTACAACTGCTACCGGCCCGCCGGCGTCCCGTCGCCGTGCTCGCTGTTTGACGTTGTCCATATAAACTAGTACATTACAACTGCTACCGGCCCGCCGGCGTCCCGTCGCCGTGCTCGCTGTTTGACGTTGTCCATATAAACTAGTACATTACAACTGCTACCGGCCCGCCGGCGTCCCGTCGCCGTGCTCGCTGTTTGACGTTGTCCATATAAACTAGTACATTACAACTGCTACCGGCCCGCCGGCGTCCCGTCGCCGTGCTCGCTGTTTGACGTTGTCCATATAAACTAGTACATTACAACTGCTACCGGCCCGCCGGCGTCCCGTCGCCGTGCTCGCTGTTTGACGTTGTCCATATAAACTAGTACATTACAACTGCTACCGGCCCGCCGGCGTCCCGTCGCCATGCTCGCTGTTTGACGTTGTCCATATAAACTAGTACATTACAACTGCTACCGGCCCGCCGGCGTCCCGTCGCCGTGCTCGCTGTTTGACGTTGTCCATATAAACTAGTACATTACAACTGCTACCGGCCCGCCGGCGTCCCGTCGCCGTGCTCGCTGTTTGACGTTGTCCATATAAACTAGTACATTACAACTGCTACCGGCCCGCCGGCGTCCCGTCGCCGTGCTCGCTGTTTGACGTTGTCCATATAAACTAGTACATTACAACTGCTACCGGCCCGCCGGCGTCCCGTCGCCGTGCTCGCTGTTTGACGTTATCCATATAAACTAGTACATTACAACTGCTACCGGCCCGCCGGCGTCCCGTCGCCGTGCTCGCTGTTTGACGTTGTCCATATAAACTAGTACATTACAACTGCTACCGGCCCGCCGGCGTCCCGTCGCCGTGCTCGCTGTTTGACGTTGTCCATATAAACTAGTACATTACAACTGCTACCGGCCCGCCGGCGTCCCGTCGCCGTGCTCGCTGTTTGACCAAGCCTTAAGAGGGCGCTACTGTAAGCGCTTCCATGTATACATATCGGTAAAACCGAAATATTTGGCATTAAATTAGTTATAACTGGCAATAGAATTCACATTTTATCTCAATTAAATAATCCATAGTGTGTTAGTAACAAGTGACTTAATACTAAATTAGGTTAGTAACAGCAGAAAATAAGTAAAAATATAAAAATATTTTAAAATAATAAGTTGGGCAACACCCTTAATCTGTCCGACGTCCAACCCAGAAAGATAGGATGGGACAGTCAAACCTACACGCTATTGCTAATATAAATACACTGAAGAGCAAAAGTTTCGGGTCACCCTAAATTAAATAAAATAAATAGTACCATTATTGCAGAGGCCGGGAAATTGCAATTCGTGAATAAGTTGATTTTGTCCGATGAAGCGAGCGAAGCGATAAATCCGACAATAGAGACGAATCCACGAATTGCCGTTCCCGCCGAGACATATATAGTGCTTTTCTCCAAAAATGCGAGGAAATCAAATAATATTTTCAATAATCTTAAAACAGCGAGTGTGTCAATGACCTATTAAGTTCCCACCCAACTTATTTTTTTAAAGTATGTACACGGCATGACTCGTAGTGCCAGTTTCAATTTCAACATACTTAATAGTACATTATGATACAAGTGTGCTAAGTTGGTCATTACACTCGAGTCGGTTTTTAAGCCTGAGCCGAAGGCGAAGGCTTAATGGAGACGAGAAGTGTAATGACCAATGCTCACGTGTTTCATACGACGTTTTTCAACACATTTGCGAGGAAAAAAAAAAAAAAATTAAAATGTTAAAAGATATGTAATGAAAAGGCACTAGTGCGATAATGTAATGTAAAAGTCACGGCATGGGTAATATTCTGCATTATTTTGCTAATATTTAAAAAGATATGTAATGAAAAGGCACTAGTGCGATAATGTAATGTAAAAGGCACGGCATGGGTAATATTCTGCATTATCAGTGTAAATACGCTGTAATAAGACCTACTTTACGAGCAGGTGTGTTGAAATAGTACATTATGATACAAGTGTGCTATGTTGGTCATTACACTCGAGTCGGTTTTTAAGCCTGAGCCGAAGGCGAAGGCTTAATGGAGACGAGAAGTGTAATGACCAATGCTCACGTGTTTCATACGACGTTTTTCAACACATTTGCGAGGAAAAAAAAATAAAATAAAAAATGAAAATGTTAAAAGATATGTAATGAAAAGGCACTAGTGCGATAATGTAATGTAAAAGTCACGGCATGGGTAATATTCTGCATTATTTTGCTAATATTTAAAAAGATATGTAATGAAAAGGCACTAGTGCGATAATGTAATGTAAAAGGCACGGCATGGGTAATATTCTGCATTATCAGTGTAAATACGCTGTAATAAGACCTACTTTACGAGCAGGTGTGTTGAAATAGTACATTATGATACAAGTGTGCTAAGTTGGTCATTACACTCGAGTCGGTTTTTAAGCCTGAGCCGAAGGCGAAGGCTTAATGGAGACGAGAAGTATAATGACCAATGCTCACGTGTTTCATACGACGTTTTTCAACACATTTGAGAGGAAAAAAAAAAAAAAAAAAAGAAAATGTTAAAAGATATGTAATGAAAAGGCACTAGTGCGATAATGTAATGTAAAAGTCATGGCATGGGTAATATTCTGCATCATTTTTCTAATATTTAAAAAGATATGTAATGAAAAGGCACTAGTGCGATAATGTAATGTAAAAGGCACGGCATGGGTAATATTCTGCATTATCAGTGTAAATACGCTGTAATAAGACCTACTTTACGAGCAGGTGTGTTGAAAAATAATTAAAAACATTAGTATCGATCACAGTTTTAGATGTTTACTTATTAAAGATTAAACGGGATTGAAATCTAAACGTATTTAAAGTTCGTTATGAATTTCATATCGATAAATATTTTTATTTCTTCTTTACTAACTATTTGAGACATTTTTAAAAACGTCACTTCGATCACTTACAAAAGTAAGTTTTGTCTATGACTTAAAAAAAACAGAAAACGCGGGAAAACTTTACTTGCAATAGTTGGGAAGAGACAGTCATACATTTCTTTCATTCTAACAATAACAAGTTGTTGTGATAAATTGCTAAGCCTTGAAACGTACGAGCATTTGGCTGTTTGCAGTGATTTGCCATAGTCAAAACATATGGTTAAAAGGTAAAACACTATACAGTTAAGGAATTTCTTACATTTTCCTGGCCGCTGAAGCTGTACAATAATGACTTTTAACTTTTTAAATTTGCGCTCGGCAGTAACGAGGAACTTCACGGACTATTTTTGCTACAGTAAGGCGGACATTTCCGAGCATATTGAAGAAAAATATTTTACTCTGTTATTTACATAATATACTTTTCTTCGTAATACCCAAATAAATTAGTAATTTCCGGGACCCTGTCATAAAAATATCAACATACAAAAATGACGATTTTTGCGATATCTCGCTCCGTTAACGCTGTTTTTTTCATGGGTTTTACAAGTCCTATTTAAACCTGGTAATGTTATTTTTTCAACTGTTATTTTTGCAGTTTAAATGTAAAATTAAATAAAGATCATAAGGATTAAAAAAACTGTACAACCTTGCACAATTTTAGGAAATACGACGGTATTTCACCGACCCGAAATGTTTGCTCTTGTGTTTATATTTATTTTTATAAACGCCTACCGAACGCTAAGTAGAAAACCGTATGCGGAAACCGAACGTTTGCGCCCAGCCTTATACATATCTTTAGCACTTTCTTTCAGATAAATCTTCGTATTTACTGGTTTGTGGTCAGAATGCCTACCTTATCACTTTGTGGCAATCGTTCATCCTTGTCCACTTTGTCTTCATCATCTGATTCATCATTTACAGCATCTTCTGGTATTGCTTGAACCTGAAACAAGATTATTAATTAATATTTAAACTTGATATAGGTACAGTCAGCATCATAAATATGTGTACATTTACGAACGTACGTAGGGTGACAAGCAAAAGTCACTACCAAAACTGTCACTTCTCTTCAAAACATCGTATCTCGGTACCTAGTCGATATCGAGATACGACCTTTGATTTAAGTAGGTATTTGTTACTTAGTGAGTTTTGCTTGTCACCCGACGGTATGTCGGTGGAATAAAGTTGAAAATTGGATACATATATTTGGAGCTGACCGTACACCACGAAACATCAGTTAATGATTCTGAAGTTAGCCTCGAGTCGCCTCCCGCATACCCGTCCGACCCCTCTGACACCTTTGCGGCGTTACTAGTAGCTAACATCAGAATCGTTAATCGTATTGTACGTACATTGTTTTTCTCCACTCTCTAACAATAAAGGAGTTGATGTATGACATGGGGTTCGTGCCTTAACCTGGCGTCACAAATATCGATCCACATGAATTGCTTATAAACAAAATGTTAAGACACCACCCAGACACATTTGTTTGACTAAAATCAAACAGCATTATAAGGAAATGTGTTTCAGTTTCCCCAAACAACATAACACGGAATTCAGAGCCAAAAGTTTATGAGGCCAGTGCTCTTTAGTCTGGATGCCGGTGCTCTTTTAATTGTTTTATTTGAATGCCGTATGGTGTAATAAATGGCATAGTTTTAAGTCAACGTGAAAATTTACCTGAACCCCAGGCGCATGTGGCAACATCCTTAGATTCTCGAACAGTCTGTTCTTGATCTTCTCCAAGTATTCTGGTGTGTTTTGGTTGGACATATTGCTGGGTGATATGTGCAGTTTGAAGTCGGGCCCGAAGTACTCGAAGTAGTCATTGTAGGGCAGCTCGTTCGCGATCTCCACGCCGAGCGCCACCGAGGTCTCGTAGGTCCAGCAGCGGGATACGTTGCGGATTGTGTAACTGTTACACAAACATATGGTAACTATATGGGGAAGTAGTCATTGTAGGGCAGCTCGTTCGCGATCTCCACGCCGAGCGCCACCGAGGTCTCGTAGGTCCAGCAGCGGGATACGTTGCGGATTGTGTAACTGTTACACAAACATATGGTAACTATATGGGGAAGTAGTCATTGTAGGGCAGCTCGTTCGCGATCTCCACGCCGAGCGCCACCGAGGTCTCGTAGGTCCAGCAGCGGGATACGTTGCGGATTGTGTAACTGTTACACAAACATATGGTAACTATATGGGGAAGTAGTCATTGTAGGGCAGCTCGTTCGCGATCTCCACGCCGAGCGCCACCGAGGTCTCGTAGGTCCAGCAGCGGGATACGTTGCGGATTGTGTAACTGTTACACAAACATATGGTAACTATATGGGGAAGTAGTCATTGTAGGGCAGCTCGTTCGCGATCTCCACGCCGAGCGCCACCGAGGTCTCGTAGGTCCAGCAGCGGGATACGTTGCGGATTGTGTAACTGTTACACAAACATATGGTAACTATATGGGGAAGTAGTCATTGTAGGGCAGCTCGTTCGCGATCTCCACGCCGAGCGCCACCGAGGTCTCGTAGGTCCAGCAGCGGGATACGTTGCGGATTGTGTAACTGTTACACAAACATATGGTAACTATATGGGGAAGTAGTCATTGTAGGGCAGCTCGTTCGCGATCTCCACGCCGAGCGCCACCGAGGTCTCGTAGGTCCAGCAGCGGGATACGTTGCGGATTGTGTAACTGTTACACAAACATATGGTAACTATATGGGGAAGTAGTCATTGTAGGGCAGCTCGTTCGCGATCTCCACGCCGAGCGCCACCGAGGTCTCGTAGGTCCAGCAGCGGGATACGTTGCGGATTGTGTAACTGTTACACAAACATATGGTAACTATATGGGGAAGTAGTCATTGTAGGGCAGCTCGTTCGCGATCTCCACGCCGAGCGCCACCGAGGTCTCGTAGGTCCAGCAGCGGGATACGTTGCGGATTGTGTAACTGTTACACAAACATATGGTAACTATATGGGGAAGTAGTCATTGTAGGGCAGCTCGTTCGCGATCTCCACGCCGAGCGCCACCGAGGTCTCGTAGGTCCAGCAGCGGGATACGTTGCGGATTGTGTAACTGTTACACAAACATATGGTAACTATATGGGGAAGTAGTCATTGTAGGGCAGCTCGTTCGCGATCTCCACGCCGAGCGCCACCGAGGTCTCGTAGGTCCAGCAGCGGGATACGTTGCGGATTGTGTAACTGTTACACAAACATATGGTAACTATATGGGGAAGTAGTCATTGTAGGGCAGCTCGTTCGCGATCTCCACGCCGAGCGCCACCGAGGTCTCGTAGGTCCAGCAGCGGGATACGTTGCGGATTGTGTAACTGTTACACAAACATATGGTAACTATATGGGGAAGTAGTCATTGTAGGGCAGCTCGTTCGCGATCTCCACGCCGAGCGCCACCGAGGTCTCGTAGGTCCAGCAGCGGGATACGTTGCGGATTGTGTAACTGTTACACAAACATATGGTAACTATATGGGGAAGTAGTCATTGTAGGGCAGCTCGTTCGCGATCTCCACGCCGAGCGCCACCGAGGTCTCGTAGGTCCAGCAGCGGGATACGTTGCGGATTGTGTAACTGTTACACAAACATATGGTAACTATATGGGGAAGTAGTCATTGTAGGGCAGCTCGTTCGCGATCTCCACGCCGAGCGCCACCGAGGTCTCGTAGGTCCAGCAGCGGGATACGTTGCGGATTGTGTAACTGTTACACAAACATATGGTAACTATATGGGGAAGTAGTCATTGTAGGGCAGCTCGTTCGCGATCTCCACGCCGAGCGCCACCGAGGTCTCGTAGGTCCAGCAGCGGGATACGTTGCGGATTGTGTAACTGTTACACAAACATATGGTAACTATATGGGGAAGTAGTCATTGTAGGGCAGCTCGTTCGCGATCTCCACGCCGAGCGCCACCGAGGTCTCGTAGGTCCAGCAGCGGGATACGTTGCGGATTGTGTAACTGTTACACAAACATATGGTAACTATATGGGGAAGTAGTCATTGTAGGGCAGCTCGTTCGCGATCTCCACGCCGAGCGCCACCGAGGTCTCGTAGGTCCAGCAGCGGGATACGTTGCGGATTGTGTAACTGTTACACAAACATATGGTTACTATATGGGGAAGTAGTCATTGTAGGGCAGCTCGTTCGCGATCTCCACGCCGAGCGCCACCGAGGTCTCGTAGGTCCAGCAGCGGGATACGTTGCGGATTGTGTAACTGTTACACAAACATATGGTAACTATATGGGGAAGTAGTCATTGTAGGGCAGCTCGTTCGCGATCTCCACGCCGAGCGCCACCGAGGTCTCGTAGGTCCAGCAGCGGGATACGTTGCGGATTGTGTAACTGTTACACAAACATATGGTAACTATATGGGGAAGTAGTCATTGTAGGGCAGCTCGTTCGCGATCTCCACGCCGAGCGCCACCGAGGTCTCGTAGGTCCAGCAGCGGGATACGTTGCGGATTGTGTAACTGTTACACAAACATATGGTAACTATATGGGGAAGTAGTCATTGTAGGGCAGCTCGTTCGCGATCTCCACGCCGAGCGCCACCGAGGTCTCGTAGGTCCAGCAGCGGGATACGTTGCGGATTGTGTAACTGTTACACAAACATATGGTAACTATATGGGGAAGTAGTCATTGTAGGGCAGCTCGTTCGCGATCTCCACGCCGAGCGCCACCGAGGTCTCGTAGGTCCAGCAGCGGGATACGTTGCGGATTGTGTAACTGTTACACAAACATATGGTAACTATATGGGGAAGTAGTCATTGTAGGGCAGCTCGTTCGCGATCTCCACGCCGAGCGCCACCGAGGTCTCGTAGGTCCAGCAGCGGGATACGTTGCGGATTGTGTAACTGTTACACAAACATATGGTAACTATATGGGGAAGTAGTCATTGTAGGGCAGCTCGTTCGCGATCTCCACGCCGAGCGCCACCGAGGTCTCGTAGGTCCAGCAGCGGGATACGTTGCGGATTGTGTAACTGTTACACAAACATATGGTAACTATATGGGGAAGTAGTCATTGTAGGGCAGCTCGTTCGCGATCTCCACGCCGAGCGCCACCGAGGTCTCGTAGGTCCAGCAGCGGGATACGTTGCGGATTGTGTAACTGTTACACAAACATATGGTAACTATATGGGGAAGTAGTCATTGTAGGGCAGCTCGTTCGCGATCTCCACGCCGAGCGCCACCGAGGTCTCGTAGGTCCAGCAGCGGGATACGTTGCGGATTGTGTAACTGTTACACAAACATATGGTAACTATATGGGGAAGTAGTCATTGTAGGGCAGCTCGTTCGCGATCTCCACGCCGAGCGCCACCGAGGTCTCGTAGGTCCAGCAGCGGGATACGTTGCGGATTGTGTAACTGTTACACAAACATATGGTAACTATATGGGGAAGTAGTCATTGTAGGGCAGCTCGTTCGCGATCTCCACGCCGAGCGCCACCGAGGTCTCGTAGGTCCAGCAGCGGGATACGTTGCGGATTGTGTAACTGTTACACAAACATATGGTAACTATATGGGGAAGTAGTCATTGTAGGGCAGCTCGTTCGCGATCTCCACGCCGAGCGCCACCGAGGTCTCGTAGGTCCAGCAGCGGGATACGTTGCGGATTGTGTAACTGTTACACAAACATATGGTAACTATATGGGGAAGTAGTCATTGTAGGGCAGCTCGTTCGCGATCTCCACGCCGAGCGCCACCGAGGTCTCGTAGGTCCAGCAGCGGGATACGTTGCGGATTGTGTAACTGTTACACAAACATATGGTAACTATATGGGGAAGTAGTCATTGTAGGGCAGCTCGTTCGCGATCTCCACGCCGAGCGCCACCGAGGTCTCGTAGGTCCAGCAGCGGGATACGTTGCGGATTGTGTAACTGTTACACAAACATATGGTAACTATATGGGGAAGTAGTCATTGTAGGGCAGCTCGTTCGCGATCTCCACGCCGAGCGCCACCGAGGTCTCGTAGGTCCAGCAGCGGGATACGTTGCGGATTGTGTAACTGTTACACAAACATATGGTAACTATATGGGGAAGTAGTCATTGTAGGGCAGCTCGTTCGCGATCTCCACGCCGAGCGCCACCGAGGTCTCGTAGGTCCAGCAGCGGGATACGTTGCGGATTGTGTAACTGTTACACAAACATATGGTAACTATATGGGGAAGTAGTCATTGAAGGGCAGCTCGTTCGCGATCTCCACGCCGAGCGCCACCGAGGTCTCGTAGGTCCAGCAGCGGGATACGTTGCGGATTGTGTAACTGTTACACAAACATATGGTAACTATATGGGGAAGTAGTCATTGTAGGGCAGCTCGTTCGCGATCTCCACGCCGAGCGCCACCGAGGTCTCGTAGGTCCAGCAGCGGGATACGTTGCGGATTGTGTAACTGTTACACAAACATATGGTAACTATATGGGGAAGTAGTCATTGTAGGGCAGCTCGTTCGCGATCTCCACGCCGAGCGCCACCGAGGTCTCGTAGGTCCAGCAGCGGGATACGTTGCGGATTGTGTAACTGTTACACAAACATATGGTAACTATATGGGGAAGTAGTCATTGTAGGGCAGCTCGTTCGCGATCTCCACGCCGAGCGCCACCGAGGTCTCGTAGGTCCAGCAGCGGGATACGTTGCGGATTGTGTAACTGTTACACAAACATATGGTAACTATATGGGGAAGTAGTCATTGTAGGGCAGCTCGTTCGCGATCTCCACGCCGAGCGCCACCGAGGTCTCGTAGGTCCAGCAGCGGGATACGTTGCGGATTGTGTAACTGTTACACAAACATATGGTAACTATATGGGGAAGTAGTCATTGAAGGGCAGCTCGTTCGCGATCTCCACGCCGAGCGCCACCGAGGTCTCGTAGGTCCAGCAGCGGGATACGTTGCGGATTGTGTAACTGTTACACAAACATATGGTAACTATATGGGGAAGTAGTCATTGTAGGGCAGCTCGTTCGCGATCTCCACGCCGAGCGCCACCGAGGTCTCGTAGGTCCAGCAGCGGGATACGTTGCGGATTGTGTAACTGTTACACAAACATATGGTAACTATATGGGGAAGTAGTCATTGTAGGGCAGCTCGTTCGCGATCTCCACGCCGAGCGCCACCGAGGTCTCGTAGGTCCAGCAGCGGGATACGTTGCGGATTGTGTAACTGTTACACAAACATATGGTAACTATATGGGGAAGTAGTCATTGTAGGGCAGCTCGTTCGCGATCTCCACGCCGAGCGCCACCGAGGTCTCGTAGGTCCAGCAGCGGGATACGTTGCGGATTGTGTAACTGTTACACAAACATATGGTAACTATATGGGGAAGTAGTCATTGTAGGGCAGCTCGTTCGCGATCTCCACGCCGAGCGCCACCGAGGTCTCGTAGGTCCAGCAGCGGGATACGTTGCGGATTGTGTAACTGTTACACAAACATATGGTAACTATATGGGGAAGTAGTCATTGTAGGGCAGCTCGTTCGCGATCTCCACGCCGAGCGCCACCGAGGTCTCGTAGGTCCAGCAGCGGGATACGTTGCGGATTGTGTAACTGTTACACAAACATATGGTAACTATATGGGGAAGTAGTCATTGTAGGGCAGCTCGTTCGCGATCTCCACGCCGAGCGCCACCGAGGTCTCGTAGGTCCAGCAGCGGGATACGTTGCGGATTGTGTAACTGTTACACAAACATATGGTAACTATATGGGGAAGTAGTCATTGAAGGGCAGCTCGTTCGCGATCTCCACGCCGAGCGCCACCGAGGTCTCGTAGGTCCAGCAGCGGGATACGTTGCGGATTGTGTAACTGTTACACAAACATATGGTAACTATATGGGGAAGTAGTCATTGTAGGGCAGCTCGTTCGCGATCTCCACGCCGAGCGCCACCGAGGTCTCGTAGGTCCAGCAGCGGGATACGTTGCGGATTGTGTAACTATTACACAAACATATGGTTACTATATGGGGAAGACCATACAGACGGTGGGCTGATGACATCACCGAAATAACTGGTAAAAAATGGATGGAGAAAGCTAGAGATAGACAGATATGGAAGGGAATTGAAGAGGCTTTTACCCAATCGGGTCAGTCTAACTTTTCTTTATTTATAATATAATATGAATAAAACTTGTACTTGCTAATAAATTAATACCACATTTGAAATGTAAAAACTTGTTCTATGGGCATTTTTAAAAATTCGTGTACCCAATTAGCGTGAGTTGTTAAATAAAAATTTACTCAGTGTCAGTTTTGTAACGAAAGTTAAGCATACAAATGATGTCAAACTGAACTTTTTTCGCATTTAAATAAGGTCTATATGCATATGATTTATATATTGAAAAGAAAAAGTAAATTTTTATACAAACTAAATACTTAATTGTCGTTACAAAACTGATACTGAGTTAATCTTTGTTTAACAAATTATGCTAATTGGGTGCACGAATTATTGAAAATGCCCCTATACTGAATAGAAGAAGCTTAAATAATAATAATAAAAGTATATTGGATTCTTAAATTGTTATCTAAATACCCCTAAGAAAGGTAAAACAGAATAGAATGATAATTTTGGGCAGTAACAATGAATAGATGTTTGTTTCAAAAATGCTTATCGAACGAGAGAGCGGAGCGAACTAAGTTCTAGGCTTCAGCTTGGATCGAAAATCGTCCGTCTGTACAGTGTCCGGTGTCTGTCTCGCTGCTCTCCTCTACAGGTTGCATTGCTCAACCGATTCCCATGAAATTTTGTAACCAGGTTCATTAATTATATGACGACCGCTTTAGCCTAGTTGGTAGTGACGCTGCCTACAAAGCAAGAGGTCCTGGGATCGAATCCAGGTAAAGGCATTTATTTGTGTGATGAGCACGAATATTTGTTCCTGAGTCATGGATGTTTTCTATGTATTTAAGAATATATTTATCTATATTATAAGTAGGTATGTTTATCTTTGTCTAGTACCCATAGTACAAGCTTTGCTTAGTTTGGGACTAGGTCGATTTGTTTAAGATTGTCCGCAAATATTTATTTTTTATTTATATATTTAGTTAGATACGTTCTTTTTTTACGTATTAGAACAATATAAGAGGGCGAGACATTGAAATTTAAAATTTTCTGTTTTTAAGTAACACCCTAATACATTGCCTTTACCTTTTAGCTGTACCTAAAAAGTTAACGGTTTCTGAAAGCGGCGGCGTCTCTGCTGATTAAGACGAGGAGAAGTCCAAACAGCATATTGAAGATGATTACTCTAGTTCAGGGGTCGGCAACCTTTTAGCAACCAAGGGCCATATAGGAGCTAAAAACAAATATGCGGGCCGCATTTCTTAATTATTTGTGACTTTAGCAGGCAATTCCAAAATTCTGAATTCAATTCTGTTGCCAACCGCTGCTTTTTTTAAATCTAATTTAGTTTTTAAGTTCTAACATATTTTTTAAGTTTCATTGTTTCCAGTGCATACTAACAAAATTGAGATCCTTGTTATCTTGAATAAATGAAATTGAATTGAAAGAATATATCAATTAAATAAAAATAGTTTGAAACAATGCATTTGATGAGATAAGGTGAGACCGTAGTTTGACAGGCGAGGCGGTTGTATATCTTACCCTCCACCGCCAACCAGAAGGAACGGCAGTCCGAATCTCTTGACGAGCTCCACGCAGCGCCCGTGCCCCCGCACCGTCAGGTTGAAGCACCCCAGTCTGTCACCTGAACAAATATCAAATATTCCATTTAAACGATGTGATACAGAAAAAAATGTTATTTGTGTCACAAGGGACCATTTCTATTTACGGCGAGGGCGGTGTATTGAATTCTGAACGTAGCGAGGGATCCTACAATAGAATCCTGAGCGTAGCGAGGGATTCTAACGTAGGATCCTAAATGTATTGTGAGGGATTCAAGTGTTAACGCCCAAGACGAAGATAATTTTGCTCCTGAGTGACACATACAACTTTTCACACCGACTATGAGGAAAAACAAAATAAAAAAAATAAAAAACATGTTCGTTTTTAATCGATTACGATGAAATTACAATCGATTATTTTACTAAGATCTGTGTTCAATTGGCACATTGCGTAATTGGTACATGCTAATGAATAAATTAAAAAAGTAGCTTGAACAGAAAAGTTGCTTTTTGCTCCCCCTCTCGTCGGGGACCAAAACTTACTTTTCTGAATGAAAGGTGTGAAAAATATATTGTGGTAACTTCCACGTTAAATTAACACGAAACAAAAATAATTAATAAAATAATTTGTTTCGTTAAGAGGTGAATTATTTTATTTATTTATTTATTGGGTAATCTCCGGAACCGCTTATATAAAATCCGATTTCAAAAATGCAGCATTTGCGTGTAGTATGGACTTTCTGGAATGTTATAGGCTACATTTTATTCCGCGGGTTTACCTGCGTTTTTTAGGGTAAAACGGTTAGGGTTCCGTACTCAAAGAGTAAAACGGGACCCTATTACTAAGACTTCGCTGTCCGTCTGTCTGTCACCAGGCTGTATCTCAAGAACCGTGATAGCTAGAAAGTTGAAATCTTCACAGATTATGTATTTTTGTTGCCGCTATAACAACAAATACTAAAAACAAAATAAAATATTTTTTTAAGGGGGCTCCCATACACGATTTTTTTGCCGTTTTTATAGATAATGGTACGGAAACCTTCGTGCGCGAGTCCAACTCGCACTTTTGCAATATGCGGGCAGTTAGTTTAATAATCTAATAAACTTCTCAAAACTTAATTAAAAATGAATTTCACAAAATTGTTTCAATATATTGAGAAGTTTGCTCCACTTGTAGCAAAACAAAGCGCAATCTGGTGCATACAGAATCTCTTTACTCATAGTCACTTCTACTTTCCTTATCGTATCGTAAAATTCTCGTCAAAAAAATTAACAGAAATTAAAGAATATCTTAGAAAGATATATCTTAATATCTAAGTGATGTGTCTTAAAGCAACTAACACCGATGACGATTAGAGTCCGATGTATAGAGCTTATTTTATGAGACCGACTTTAGTTAGTAGTACAGTTCCTTTTTGAATGGAACGTTTGATGCAATTTGGCCAACTCAAGTAATCTCAAGTATAAGTCTCCTAATAAATATTTCAAAATAGCTTTTTTACCTGTTAAAGAATCAGCGCCACACTGCAGCACAACAGCACTAGGCTGGAAAGTCTCCATGACTTTAGATATAATGGGGACGAAGATCGATTCATAGGACTCGTCGTCCATGCCATCCCGGAGTGGGATGTTCACTGCATAGTACTTCCCTTTGCCAGCTCCGATGTCCCGTAGATCACCTGTGCAAAAGTAAAGTCATGATAAATTAATTAATTAATTAACGCATTCACTGCCACCGACGCGTATGTGCGTTCCAGTGACTTTCACCGTATGCCATCGACGCACAGACGCGTTCGTAATTACGTAAAGTGCATTACATAAAGTACATTTTAAAAAGTGTGGCACCTGGCGAATGCCCAGGAAAAGGAGGTGGCAGTGAATGCGTTAATGCCTAGTGAAATGATGCTGCATGTTGATAGAAGCCCAAGTAGTATGTGTAGTGGCTTGACTTCTTAATGTATGTAAGTAAATTTACTTATTGCCCTTTAGTTGCAGTAGTTCGGTTGAATAGTCCGGGGCCGAACCAATGCAACACTTTTAGTCTCATTAGTTCGGTTATGACGTCAAACCGAACTGTTGGGAATGGAAACGACTCAAAATTAACCGTACTAATTTCTTTTTATTTACCTACATCCGTACTTTTGAGTCGTTTCAATTCCCAACAGTTCGGTTTGACGTCATAACCGAACTAATGAGACTAAAGGTGTTGCATTGGTTCGGCCCCTGACTATTCAACCGAACTACTGCAACTAAAGACTTATTGCTATGGCAAAATCTCCTGGAGTACCTGGAGACGACACATTTTGATAGGTATAGAGGTGAATCAACTTTTAGACACACTATTTTGAGATTTTTGAGTAACTATTACATACTTCTTTTTTACTTTCGATACAGAAATAATATAAGACATTTATTTAGCAAACCGTTTGATGATGAAGATGTTGTCCTGACCGATTTCGGCCACAGCAACTGTGTATTCTGGCTTTTATTTGTTATTAACAATTATTATTACTAGAGTGGGTCCCAGGGCATGCAGGTATCGAAGGAAACGAAAAGGCTGATGAGCTTGCACGAGCAGGCGCAAAGGGAACACACTGCGGACCAGAGCCGTTCTGTGGTATCCCCAAAAGTCTAACCAAGCTCACTCTAAAAGCCTATTGTTTCTACAAGACCATTCAAGCCTGGAGAGCTAACCCAGGACTGAAACATTCCAAGGCACTTATCAGAGCCTTTAGCAAAAAGGCGTCTTCTGACGCCTTGGTGCTAAGTAGGAACCGCCTACGCATGCTGGTCAGGGTGCTTACTGGGCATTGTCGCCTTAATAAGCACATGCAAACGATAGGACTGTGTGACACAAGGCAGTGCAGATTCTGCTTTGAAGCAGAGGAGACGCCTACACACATCCTAACCGGATTGCCCTTGCCTCATGCGCAGTCGTAACTCCTTCTTGGGCAAACACATCATGTGCCCGGAGGAGATCAAATTTCTTGAGTTCAACAAAATCCTGCAATCCTTTGAGTTTGCAGGACTTGACCAAGAATTGTAGTAAGTGGCGATCACAATAGATCAGTGATGGTCGCAGTGATATAAGGGCTTTGACAGCCCGAAAGCCACTACCAGAATAATAATAATAATACTAGTGTTGTTCTTCTACTTAGCAAACCGTTTACACGTAGTATAAGTACCGTTTCCTGCGATAAACTTTGCTGTACCATAATTTTATATTGCATAGTAGTAGCCAAACTGCTTGAAGTTTGCCTATAAAATTTGAAGAGTTCCCTCGATTTCTCCAGGATCCCATCATCAGAACTGGATTTTGGTGACAACGGGACCAATCTGGAAGTATATGCTTCCAAACACAGATTTTTTTTCAAATAGTTTCATAAGTTACCGAGTTATCACGTACAAACACACATAAAAAAATAAAATTAAAAAAACAGACAAATTGAGAACCCCCTTTTTTGAAGTCGGTTAAAAATAACGCAAATTAATAAAAATTACCTGTGCCAGGGAAGTACTCTCCATATTTATGGAAAGACACAGTCATAACTCTGTCAGTGGTGTAGAAGGCTTCCTCCACCCCATCTCCATGGTGAACATCAATATCGATGTACAGAACTCTCTGGTGGTACTTCAGCAATTCCAGGATGCCCAGGACGATGTCGTTCACATAACAGAACCCGGAGGCTTCAGACTTCTTAGCGTGGTGGAGACCACCGCCCCAGTTGATGCAGATTTCTGATGCCTGCGAAATTAGGGAATGTCGTCAATAGCCGTGTCTACCCCGGACGCATGCCTCGGCCTCGCACGCCTCGCCCGAGCGTGCGCGCTCAGTGTTGACGTGCCTCGGCGAGCCAGCATGCGGCCCAGCATCCGCATGCCTTGGCCGAGCACGCCTCGCCCGAGCGTGCGCGCTCAGTGTTGACGTGCCTCGGCGAGCCAGCATGCGGCCCAGCATCCGCATGCCTTGGCCGAGCACGCCTCGCCCGAGCGTGCGCGCTCAGTGTTGACGTGCCTCGGCGAGCCAGCATGCGGCCCAGCATCCGCATGCCTCGGCCTCGCACGCCTCGCCCGAGCGTGCGCGCTCAGTGTTGACGTGCCTCGGCGAGCCAGCATGCGGCCCAGCATCCGCATGCCTCGGCCTCGCACGCCTCGCCCGAGCGTGCGCGCTCAGTGTTGACGTGCCTCGGCGAGCCAGCATGCGGCCCAGCATCCGCATGCCTTGGCCGAGCACGCCTCGCCCTAGCGCGCTATGCCCTATGCGTATACGTCTACATTAAGCGTGCACGCTAATAACTACTGGAAGTGTCATTCAGTTACCAGCCACCAAGGAATGCAATCTCGATCTCCTGAGAAATTTTACGAGACCGAGTCTCGTACCATTTTTGTACGAGATCTCGCAAGATTGAACTTTCCATATAAATATTTTTAATAAATATTTGCGGACAATCTTACACAAATCGACCTAGTCCCAAACTAAGCAAAGCTATGGGTACTAGACCAGGCGCGGCTCACTCGCCCTTCGAAGGGCTCTATTCAGTGGCTGCCACGTGTTGGTACAGGACGCTCGCACGGGTCGCAGCGCGTTGCATGCGATAGAACGGGATGGCCACATTTAGGCACGTTTGGCGTACCTAAACAGGGAATTTGTTAACAGAGAACCTTCTGTACGTAGTACTATTACTTATTCTGTGACTAGACGAAGATAAACATACTTATATAGAGAAATAAATACTTAAATACATAGAAAACATCCATGACTCAGGAACAAATATTCGTGCTCATCACACAAATAAATGCCCTAACCGGGATTCGAACCCAGGACCTCTAGCTTCGTAGGCAGCGTCACTACCAACTAGGCTAAAGCGGTCGTCAAACACAGCATGGCAAAAGTGACTAACAAAATACCTGTGGAACAGTAGTCTGAAATTAATGAACTTTATTTTTTAATTTTAAAAGTAGACATCATGTCAGACTGACAACCTGATAGTTAAACACCCTGACGATTCCCCGAGGACGGAAATCTCCAGCCATTATTTTTTCTCGCTAGTTGACAAATCAAAAGGTCGCCAAATTGTGCACAGTGATTGGTCGAGGGGGGGAACGGGGCGCATGGGGTGGTGGGAAAGCGACAAACACGAGTGGTCAAAATTTGGCCGGAGATATCCGCGTCCAACAAACGACGCGAAGGTATCAAATTTCACGTTTCATATGGGAAACGTCCCAGTTCAAAAAATTGTCTTTGTGTTTTTATTTTTATTTCACATGTTGATAATCATTTAATGGAATTGGTTGATTAAACTGGTGAATCTTTAGTAATATTTTAAAGTGAGAGGGTAATCTCTGGATACTAAACCAATTTCAAGAATTCTTTTCCCAGTATATTGAATGGACCTTCAAGGCCGAAACGCACAGACAGCGGTGGCAGTACCGGTTGTAATGTTCGAGCTAATATGAAAAGGTCCGCACAGAAAACCGGCGGGAAAAAAGCGTGGCAGAGGCGGGAAACCTCTTGCACAGGACGGCGAACGCGGCGCGGCGCGGTTTTGCGGCGGGAAGTTGTATTACACAGTTGTCAGTGCACCGGCACCAGCGGCGGCGCGGCGCGGTTTTGCGGCGGGAAGTTGTATTACACAGTTGTCAGTGCACCGGCACCGGCGGCGGCGCGGCGCGGTTTTGCGGCGGGAAGTTGTATTACACAGTTGTCAGTGCACCGGCACCGGCGGCGGCGCGGCGCGGTTTTGCGGCGGGAAGTTGTATTACACAGTTGTCAGTGCACCGGCACCGGCGGCGGCGCGGCGCGGTTTTGCGGCGGGAAGTTGTATTACACAGTTGTCAGTGCACCGGCACCGGCGGCGGCGCGGCGCGGTTTTGCGGCGGAAAGTTGTATTACACAGTTGTCAGTGCACCGGCACCGGCGGCGGCGCGGCGCGGTTTTGCGGCGGAAAGTTGTATTACACAGTTGTCAGTGCACCGGCACCGGCGGCGGCGCGGCGCGGTTTTGCGGCGGGAAGTTGTATTACACAGTTGTCAGTGCACCGGCACCGGCGGCGGCGCGGCGTGGTTTTGCGGCGGGAAGTTGTATTACACAGTTGTCAGTGCACCGGCACCGGCGGCGGCGCGGCGCGGTTTTGCGGCGGGAAGTTGTATTACAGTTGTCAGTGCACCGGCACCGGCGGCGGCGCGGCGCGGTTTTGCGGCGGGAAGTTGTATTACACAGTTGTCAGTGCACCGGCACCGGCGGCGGCGCGGCGCGGTTTTGCGGCGGGAAGTTGTATTACACAGTTGTCAGTGCACCGGCACCGGCGGCGGCGCGGCGCGGTTTTGCGGCGGGAAGTTGTATTACACAGTTGTCAGTGCACCGGCACCGGCGGCGGCGCGGCGCGGTTTTGCGGCGGGAAGTTGTATTACACAGTTGTCAGTGCACCGGCACCGGCGGCGGCGCGGCGCGGTTTTGCGGCGGGAAGTTGTATTACAGTTGTCAGTGCACCGGCACCGGCGGCGGGCCGGCGGCGTAAGTAAGGTACGAGATTAAAAAGCTTGATTATAACACTATTGTGAACAACACTTTTTGTACGAGTTCATTAAAATTAATTTTCTACGAGTCAACTGAACTAATTAAACAAACTCGATACTGTTGAAACGAAGTGCAGCTCATCGCTCGTACGCTTGTTGATATCTTAAAAGACATCAACGAGCGTACGACATCAAAGCGATTCTATTGGTCCAATTCATTACAGTTCAGTAAAGCAGCCACGTGATTGGTCGAATTTATTTTAGTTGTCTGGAGCGTATCGAAAAGTAGTTATTTCGATTGTTTCGACAGTAACATGGACTACAACTATGAAAAGAGTGACTGCAGTATTCTCTATGAAATCTTAATACACATATTTTAATCGTCGAGTACAAAAAAATATTTCTTTTGTAAAACCACACCCGTGCCTGTACAAGCGGAAAAAAGACTATAAAAATGCGATCAAAATGGAATTGATGTGGGAGAAAATTTTCAAGTAATTAAAACTAGGTCGTAAGTACATTTTGCAGTTTATTAATCGTCATTAAAATAGTTTACAAACTTCTCTCTGATTTCCATGTCCATTGCAAAATTAGACGCCCTTTGATTTGTGTGACTGATTGGAAATTTTATTTATTTTATGCACCCAAGTCCGTTTAGATTTCTTATTTTTGGTCTGCCATAAGGCAAGTAATAGTAAAATCTCGTCTTCACTATCAGAATCAGAGGATAATTATTTTTTGTCTTCACACTGTCGAGTACCGCTACGTATGTCACACACGCCGCCTCCGCGCCGCTGCCCCGCACGAGCGCCGCGCGGTTTTTGGTGCGACTTCCTCCGCCACGCATTAGCTTTGCCGCAAAACCGCCTCCGCACCGCACCACTCTCTGAGCGTTTCAAGCTTAAGTATCATGTTTTATGCTGCGGTTTGGCCCGCGTAATTTGTAATTCGCGGGTGGAGCCGCGGTAAATAATAAATAATTGTACCTGTTTATTTAACTTGACAGCAGCAGCTACTGAGCCTCCTGCTGATAATTGGCAGAACTCATATAGTCCATCAAATACTGGACAATCTTCTCCAACATTGACTGAAATAGAACATCTCCATTAGAGCTTGTTGCAATAGAAAGCATTAAATGACTTGGCAGTATGAAGTACGTAAGTTTAATATCATGTGTCGAAAATTAAACATAAAAACTTTAAAAAGTTAAGGACGGGAATGAGTTATTATTTAATTAAATTTTGCAATTATATATTTTTCATATTTTCTCGCAATCGAAGTGAAAGGCAGTGTGTATAACTCGGCATAAATGAACCATTTTACCCCTCGACTTAACAATCTCTCAGGTTAAATGGCTCGTTTTATGCACTTGTTGTATATACAATGTAATCTACTATTAATCGATGTTTTCTAAGTATTTTCAAAAGCTTTGTTTGTTGGTAATGTAAAAATAATTTATTTTGACTGTTGTCAGATACTATAATTATTTGGTTTGGGATTGACAATTAAATTAAATTCAACTACATTTATTTAAGATCCTTGTGACCTCACAATGCTGACATAAATGAATGGGGACAATGGATTGGGTCTGCTCTCTGCGCCAAACCAAATTTTATAAGCTAGGGAGCCGCTTGCATTTTGGATAGCTCACTAAATCATATTTTCTGTCCAACATGTACCAGCTGCTTGTAAAATTGATACCCTTAAATCAATATAACTTACATCTCTGCATCTGTTTATTGTATTCGGACATATTGTCTGGTCGAATTGAGCGAAGGAATCTGATGTAATCATCGGAGTGAAACTTTGTCATTTCATCAGCAGTTGCTTTATGTGGTCTCTGGGGAAGAAGATAATATGAGAAAGTGAACAACAATGGCTATCTACATATCTGCTTTTATGAGTTCTACTAAAAATTGTTTGCACTCACATAGATTTCCATTTTTCTGTACAGCCCATAATTTAACAATAAATTATGTGTCATACGTATACGGTGCGGTTTCATGGGATGACCCTGTCCATAGTAGTAATTACCGATATCGCCTGAAATAAAAAAAAAAAACAATCAATATTTATTCAATCACAATGTAAAGATACCATTTTCAACTTTATACAAACATGTTACTCGGTTCATTTAACGGCTTGACACATTCTCGTCTGTAGTGTATAAATGAAGGTGCGAGCCAAGTCAGTCGGACCAATCATGGCGCAGTTCGTGGTACAGACGCTTTGAAATGCCTTGACATTCAATCCAATAAAAGTTAAAAGATGAACACCCAACATCTCACAACATCCGTCATACAACAAAATTCGTAACTACATATGCGTTTTGTACAGTAAAGTTATAATAAAAATATGCTATAATTGGGAATAATGTATAACATTGAAAGATATTGGAAAGCATGTAGTGGCGGGTAAAAATCTAGCTCATACTTACTATCATAGTAATAGCACACTCTCTTCTTACTATGAGGTTGCATTGCCATTATGGAAACACAAATTGACTTAGTAGATCACAATTGAGTAGTTAATTTATAATTTTCCCGAGTAATACACGCACAAAACTATCAAAAACAGCTCACAGTAACAACAAGCACAGCGCTCACTTGTGCTGCGCTGCTGCCCTGCTATTGCTTGCTTGCTCTATTTCATTTCGTTCACTCATTCGTTCGGTCTTGATCAAGTCATTCGAACTGAATGAATATGGGGAACGGCTGTGGGAACGGCACATTTTTGCCACATGCATCTGTTTCTTCCTTCATTCATTCAGTATGCTGGATATACATTGACGGTAAAGTAATAAAATATACAAAGAATTTTTACTTTTATGGAAATGCTGCGCAATCCCTCTGATAGCATTTTCATACAAATCTTAAACACCTCATGACTCATCATAAGTTATGAGGTAATAAATAACAATAGATATTCCGTACGGAAACACCCAAACAATTATAAGGTTATTCGAAATAATCACATATTTTTTCTTAAATCTCAACATTCCGAGAGCCACTTTCCACCCCCATTAGATGTTTTTAATGGGATTGAAAGTTAGGTTAGTATCTTACCCAAGAAAAAGTCAAAATTCGTTCAGCAGAAATTGTTTTCAGTTTAATTAAATTCGTAAAAAATATTCTTCTAGTATGAGTATTCAGCCCAGCTAGCAAACTAATCGGACATATATTTACGTTCGGACGTATAACTTTACGATCGTGACCATTTTTACGTTACTTAGCTAACATGGTAATCACGCAACATATATTTATGCCATAGCGTAAAATATACGTAGCAAAATTATTACATTCATTTCATTCGTTCAATAGTAGTCTATGGTTAGAAGCCTATTATAATACTACCTAATTAAAGAATAATGATAAGCACTGCACAGTTTACTAAACAGTTGTTCTCCTGTATTAAGTTGTGTTATAATAGTTTTTTGTTTTTATTTACGTTACTCCCACCCCACAAAAAGTTTTACGTACTTAGTGGTTTTAAGTAATTTAGCGAGTACCAAAACACATGTTAGTTTATAATAAAATCAATAATATTTTTAAATTTGTGTAATATACTTTATTACAACACAGCAAAAAATCATAATCATTGCGTTATTTATACTAATTTATAGTTAGTAATCATGATCTAGCTAAAATTAAAAATGCTAGATCATTGTTTCAGGAGACGATAGGAGTTTTGAGACTGAAACCGTATGTGTTGTGACAGAAATCGGAGAAATCCTGCGAAAATTATATTGTTTTCATAGTGTTAAAATTTATCCGGGGTCTCGAGTGACCTACATAAAATTTCGTCCGTCAACGGCTCATATCGTCAAGTTTTATGTGCCAAAATCAAGAGCATGTTAGCATTTGACGTAAAGCAAATAGTTTTATGTGCAAGACATATAAATGGTCACATTTTACGTAAATGATGGTATAGCATGTTAGCTCATGACGGTAAAATTTTATACGTCGGTTGTGGACATAAAACATGTGCATAAAAGTCGTCATTTTGCTAGTGTGCTAGCCGGGCAGCCCAGCTAGCACACTAATCGGACATATATTTACGTTCGGAAGTATAATTTTACGATTGTGTCCATTTTTACGTTACTTAGCTAACATGGTAATCATGCAGCATATATTTATGCCATAGCGTAAAATATACGTAGCAAAATTATTACATTCATTTCATTCGTTCAATAGTAGTCTATGGTCAGAAGCCTATTATAATACTACCTAATTAAAGAGTAATGATAAGCACTGCACAGTTTACTAAACAGTTGTTGTCCTGTATTTAGTTGTGTTATAATAGTTTTTTTGCTTTTATTTACGTTACTCCCAACCCACAAAAAGTTTTACGTAGTGGTTTTAAGTAATTTAGCGAGTACCAAAACACATGTTAGTTTATAATTGAATCAATAATATTTGTAAATTTGTGTAATATACTTTATTACAACACAAGCAAAACATCATAATCATTGCGTTATTTATACTAATTTATAGTTAGTAATCATGATCTAGCTAAAATTAAAAATGCTAGATCATTGTTTCAGGAGACGATAGGAGTTTTGAAACTGAAACCGTATGTGTTGTGACAAAAATCGGAGAAATCCTTCGAAAATTATATTGTTTTCATAGTGTTAAAATTTATCCGGGGTCTCGTGTGACCTACATAAAATTTCGTCCGTCAACGGCTCATATCGTCAAGTTTTATGTGCCAAAATCAAGAGCATGTTAGCATTTGACGTAAAACAAATAGTTTTATGTGCAAGACATATAAATGGTCACATTTTACGTAAATGATGGTGTAGCATGTTAGCTCATGACGGTAAAATTTTATACGTCGGTTGTGGACATAAAACATGTGCATAAAAGTCGTCATTTTGCTAGTGTGCTAGCTGGGCGGACTCTGTAGTGAAACACTGGCACACCCGTTAAGCGTTCTATACACCTATCAATACGTCACAACTCCGCCTTCATAGTGAATGAATTGAATAATAATAATTGTTTCAGACACACGTCAATCATACCTACGTTGTCTACAATTTATTACCACCTAGAAATAGCTTTCCCGCCTGCATGGGTCTAATTTATGTCAGGACACTCGTCTATACGATAACACCTTTATGTAGAGGACCAGTTTAGTATACTAGACCTCCCATAGTATCGGATTCGACTGTACTCGATAGACCGCAATACAAAGACGACTAAACTTACTCAGACCGTCATAGTATCGAATTCAACTGTACCGCAATACAGGGAAACGGCTCAGTACGCTAGGATTCTCATAGTATCGGAGTCGACTGTACACAATAGATCGCAAACACGTAGAGATAGGTAGATAATTGTAAAGTTTAGCGATCGAGGGTCACTTTATAACAATGTTTGAATATCCCTCCAAATATATCTGAAAAGATGAATACTTGATCAACGACTGTGGTTGACCGCCCTTAATAGTCCGTGTTTGACCTGACTAACCTGACGTCAGTCAGAGCTCGTTAACACAATAACTTAACCAGACTCCATTTAGAAACCAGATCGATCCACAAACCTGTTTTAACGTAATAATTATTTAACCTAGTTTTTTTGTAAAGTAGCCATATCGATCTTTAGTAATTCAGTTTCAACGGTACTGCGGCGCTAAAAGAAAATAGAAAATAGTTGAAGGGGATACTTCTTTGCTCGCGTTCTTGTATAGGGGTACAGTTCAAAATGTATCACGTGACTTCCGGAATAACGTTTTGTAGAGAAGCCTAACCTGATTTCAAATTGTTCTTTATGTGGCGGACATGAAAATATTGCTGAAATGACCGCCATTTTCAATGTATCGCGAGTCAAATGAGCTACGTCAGTCACTGTTGCCATATATACCGATTTATCTGTACTTATACAGATTTAAGTGACAACCAAATTTACGATGTAAAAAGAAAGAAAACATTTGAAGATGTTAACATACTCTAATATTTTGACGACAGCTATAACCACGAACTTCGAATCTCAAACTTCGTATATCTCCGTCTCTATCGCACTTATGGTTTATGGTTCTCGAGCGACAGAGACAGAGATGTACGAAGTTCGAGATTCGAAGTTCGTTGTAGCGCCGCTGCTAGCACGATATTTTTTTACGTGACGTCTCAGTACATTTTTGCCGAAAAACGTGACGATAAACCTTAATTTGCTAGGGCCTCTGTAGCCTATAAAAAGTTGAAAAAAGACCCTGATGTCATAAGGAAAATTGATTTTCAACAAGGAAAAAAACTGACAGCGTTGGTTTGCGGAACGAGCGAACGAACTCTAAATCGTATTCAGAAGGATGTTTCGGAAGCAGGGGTGCCGAATTCACCTAGACAGAAGTACAAGAAACCTAGCTAGTATTTTCCTTGTTTAGTTATTTATTTTGTTATACCTCCTTATTATTTTATTGTAATACTTTATGTCAATAGTTCAATATACTTATTTATATTTCGATAGTAACTATACAATACTGTTATATAAAATACCACGTAATTTATACCTCCTTATTATTTTATTGTAATACTTTATGTCAATAGTTCAATATACCTATTTATATTTCGATAGTAACTATACAATACTGTTATATAAAACACCACGTAATTTATATTCTTTGTTTCATTACTTTATCGACATTCCTTTTTATGCGTAACGCTATCTGCCCTATTGCTGCTCGGCCCGCTCCATAAGCCGTGCAGCCTAGCTAGCACACTAGGTTTTATGTCGGCGAAAATGTACTGAAACGTCACGTAAAACGCGACATAAAGCCTAGTGTGCTAGCCCCCCAGGTGTGAAAGACGAGACGATTCCGATGATTTATGACCTGACCGGCCAGATAGTTTTGCGGATACTATAGTTGGTACTGTTGGTAGTGAGAGTCCCTACGAAACTAGAAGTCCCGGGTTTGAATCCCGGTAACGGCATTTATTTGTGTGATGACTGATGAGCTCAAATATTTGTTCCTGAGTCATGGATGTTTTCTATGTATTTAAGTATTTATTTATCTATATAAGTATGTTTATCGTCGTCTAGTACCTATAGTACAAGCTTTGCTTAGTTTGGGACTAGGTCGATTTGTGTAAGATTGTAAATGAAAAAAAACTTTTATTTATTTATTCTGTTTTTTTAGTATTTGCTGTTATAGCGGCAACAGAAATACATCACCTGTGAGAATTTCAACTGTCTCACTATCACGGTTCATGAGATACAGCCTAACAGACGGACAGACAGACAGCGGAGTCTTAGTAATAGGGTCCCGTTTTACTTTTTGAGTACGGAACCCTACAAACAATTTATTTTCACTGTTGTCAAATACCCAATTATTTATTTATCTATAAGTGTGTATATCGCCGTCTAATATCCATAGTACAAGCTTTGCTTTATTTGCTTAGCTTGGGACTAGGTCGATTTTTGTAAGGTTGTCCCCATATTTATATTTTATAATTATATAAGAAGTAATGGATTAAATCCAATCATTCTCAACTTAAGTGTGATGGCAGCATAACGAGTTGTGCTATTTCAATCCATTCATTCTGAATGATATCATTCATTCGTTCATGAAGTAATTCCCTTTTTCATTCATCTGAGTCACCAGTATTCACCACTCAATATTCTCTTTCATAAAAGCAGTGGTTGAGGTAAGACGTGGCCCAATTTCAATATTTTCAAGTGATTTACTGTTCCATGTGAATAAAAACGATGTAGTTTAATTCTTTACCTATTGGGTTTTAAATGCGCCATAATCTTGTTGTATTAATATGTGTGAATTTGATTCAGTGTGTTTTCCGTTCTAACGATAATGGCGTCTCTTCAGGTTTACTGCCCGCCCTGCTAAAATTGGATTGGAAAATACATCCGTATTTATTCAGCACATCTTGAATTCCAAATCATATCCAAAAATGTGAGTATAAGTTGATCTTATTTCTTTGTATAGTTCTCTTATTATTTTTTCTATTTCCTATAACAATTTGTCATCTTTGACGTATGTAATGTAATGTGTGTCGTTGAGTATTCATCAATATTCAATACGCCGTATTCTATCTAGGTTATAGGTCTGGTTTTCGAGTGTCGATGTTTTCGTTTACTTTGTAATCCCAGAAGCCGGAGATTCTCTTTAGATATGATGCACTTTATTATACGAGTTTTAGATTGCATTATGAATCAATCTAACTTATGAACTTCGTCCTCCATTTTGTCTAGCGCACTAATCGTTAATTTCACGCTTGCGTGGTGCGCTCCGTTTCTAACCGTGCTGTTTGAAGATCAATATTGAAATTACTACAGCATAATCTAGTATTTATTTAGTCGTTTCTCCTTAATCTACACAATGACCCGACTTCACGTGTCAGTGTCACGGTCACGTATAGATAAATGTCCAACACGTGTCACTATTACTGCCCATTCAACGTTTCTCGGATGTTATATGCTAATAAACCTAATTATCTTTTAGGTCCGGTAATTGGAATAATAGCCGTGGTGGAAGCGGCGGTTCCAGATTTGGATCTGGCGGTGGCGGCGGCGGTGGCAGCCGCTTCGGCGGCGGCGGGGGCGGAGGCAAAAAGGAGTTCACGGGAGGTCAGAACATGCGCCGACCCAACTGGGACACCGTGTCGCTTCAACCCTTCAACAAAAACTTCTATAACCCACATCCGTCAGTCCTAGGCCGATCCCCTTATGAAGTAGAGGAATACAGGGGTCAGCACGAGATCACTGTTAGTGGACTAGATATCCCAAACCAAATTCAACGATTTGAGGAGGGCAATTTCCCAGACTATGTCATGAAGGGCATCAGCGGTATGGGCTACAAGGAACCAACACCTATCCAAGCTCAAGGCTGGCCGATTGCCATGTCTGGCAAGAACTTGGTAGGCATTGCCCAAACAGGTTCTGGCAAGACCTTGGCTTACATTCTGCCTGCCATTGTGCACATTAACAACCAACAGCCCCTGCGACGTGGCGATGGGCCCATTGCTCTGGTACTTGCCCCAACAAGAGAGTTGGCTCAGCAGATCCAACAAGTAGCCACTGATTTTGGAAATGCTTCATATGTGCGTAACACTTGTGTGTTCGGTGGTGCGCCCAAGAGGGAGCAAGCTCGTGATTTGGAGCGTGGTGTCGAAATTGTGATCGCCACCCCTGGCAGACTTATTGATTTCCTGGAGAGGGGAACCACCAACCTTCAAAGATGCACATACTTGGTCTTGGATGAAGCTGACCGCATGTTGGACATGGGTTTTGAACCTCAGATCAGAAAGATCATTGAACAGATCCGTCCAGACAGACAAACTCTCATGTGGTCTGCCACATGGCCTAAGGAAGTGAAGAAGCTGGCCGAGGACTACCTGGGAGACTATGTTCAGATTAATGTTGGGTCACTCCAGCTTTCTGCTAACCATAACATTCTTCAAATCATTGATATTTGCCAGGAACACGAAAAGGAAAACAAGTGAGTATCTTAATATTTTTCCTGTTCATACATTATTACAAGTATTTTTAGTGATGAATGTTTTTTGGTATGACCACCAGTACTGATTAGAAAACTAAACTATCCTCTAAGAAGATCTGAATATTGCTGTTTGAAGTTAATCCTAGATTAACTTTTGATGTATTTCTAAACACAATTTAAAATTTTAGATTGAATGTACTTCTACAAGAAATTGGACAAAACCAGGACCCTGGTGCAAAGACCATTATTTTCGTTGAGACCAAGAGGAAAGTTGAGAATATCACTAGAAATATTAGGCGCTATGGCTGGCCGGCTGTTTGTATGCACGGGGATAAAACACAACAAGAGAGAGATGATGTTTTATATCAGTTCAAACAAGGCCGGGCTAGTATTCTGGTAGCAACTGATGTTGCTGCCCGAGGACTCGGTAAGGATTACCTTTGTTTGTTCCTGCTAATGAAATCATGAAATTTAATGCAAAAGCTCCTTTTGTTATGACAATGTACCAGTGTTCCTCAACCTTTATTTGTTTTATACTTTCAGAGGCACTGGCGGCATGTTATTGTGTTCTATCTGAATACTGCCTGAAATTTGATGGCATGTTACTGCACTGGATTTGTAGATAAGACAGTTCCAGATGCAGTGGTATTTCCATTGAGAATGCAATAACTCGTCATTATTATGGTGCCTCAAGTAGTGCCTTTCACTGCGATATGACCCGAGGCCGGAAGCTTGATGGTATGTCCGTGACTATTGCGGATGCACCTGAGAGTTGATGAAAACCTGGTGATGCACTACGTGGTATTTTAATTCAAAGATCGAAAAATTGTGCATTGTTGAAAAACTTGACCCCAGTTGAGATGATCTACAAATGGTCAAGGGTTTTCTGTTTCGGCCGGAGTGGAGTTTTGGGCTATCTGAACATCTATGAAAAGTCTTATATCAACGCCCGTTCAAGACTCCTGGGTTCCGAGTGAGAGGCAACTGTTTACTGGATTTTTGTACATAGCTGTTGTGTAACTCATCCATGTAAGTAATACAGCCATGAGTTACCTACTTAATATGTACAAGGTTGTCATCAAAGCTTTTGTTATTGAGTTTTGTTAGATTTTCATGAATTAGTAGTATTGAAAGTTGAAACTTAACCAATGACACCAATACAAGATGTTTTAACAAACTTACTTTTCTAGATGTTGATGGTATCAAATATGTGATAAACTTTGATTACCCTAACTCCTCCGAAGACTACATCCACCGAATTGGCAGAACCGGACGTTCAAAAACGAAAGGCACATCATATGCCTTTTTCACACCATCAAACTCCCGTCAAGCAAAGGACCTAGTGTCTGTACTACAGGAAGCCAATCAGGTAATTAATTACTAAGATTTTTTACGTGAAGGACACGTCTCTCAAGGTTTATATTCGGTCCCTTTTAGCAATGGGAGTTACTATTTTATTTTGTTCCTCATACCTTTGGCATGGGTACGTTTCTTGATGGCGTGACATGAATGCAAGTATGAGGTACATAAAACGACAGCTACATGCCTTCGGTGTCCACACAATATTAGTCTGGATCCCATCCTCAGATGCTGTGACATTTTCCATTGACAGTTACATATTTTATGTGTCCCAGAATGGCAAGATATTCAAGTTATGCTTTGTTTACAGACAATCAGTCCTCAACTGCAAACCATGGCTGACCGTTGCGGCGGCGGTGGCGGGTGGAACAGGAGTCGGTACGGAGGCGGCCGCGGCGGTGGCGGTGGCGGCTCCTTCAAGCGCGGTACAAGCTTCGGCAGAAACGGACAAGGAGGCGGTGGCGGTGGCCACAGACGGTTTAATGATTCATATTAATTTAAATCTATATCTAATATAGTTTTAAGTAGCAAATCCTCATAGGAATTATTTGTGTGAATGTGTAATGTCTATTGCAAGTAGGAAAACTGATAGGTAGTATCAGTGAGTTTTTTATTTATTTTGTGGGTCTACTTTTTGTACCTTGATTATCTGAACCTAACTTTAATGTATTATTATTTTTGCACTGTGATAATTTAAGCTGTGATTCTGGTGAGGATTAGCTAAAAGAAATTAAGTTCAAACATTTCCGATTGCCGAATTGTGTCCGTGTTCTGTGAAACTTGGTTGCCACTTGCGGAAGCTGTTATCAGACTAGTTTATTGACTGTACAACTTTAAACAGCACTTCATTAGAAAATTTCATTCCAATACTGTTCCATGAATGTCAATAAATGTGAAATAATATAAGAATGAATTTGTTTTATTACTTGACTCAACGCAGTCTTCAATCCTTTGGACGCCAACGACCATGACGTGCTTGCTATCAAACTTCGTCACTATGGCATCAACGGTGGAGCGCACGCACTCGTATCGGATATGATGCATGGGAGATCACAGGTAGTCGTGGGCGCCAGAGGAAGTGAAGTCAGTTCCAACTTCAACCGCAATGGGCGTGGCACAAGGATCGTCAGTGTCGAATATACTTTTCTCGCTGCTTCTCAACGACCTTCCAGAAGCGACACCGGCGGGAGAGGTGTATATGTACGCTGACGACGTTGCTGCTGTAGTGTGCGCACCTGACATCGACACGCTCGAGCAACGTTTGACTGAAGTCGCAGATCAGGTGTCACAATACTTCCGGAGCAATGGCTTGGTACTTAACTTAAAAAAGACCCATTTCATCCACTTCCATCTGGGAGGTAAGGTTCCGAGAAGCCTTGAGATTCTTGTCGATGGCACCAAATTAGAGCAAGTGCAAAATACTACATTTCTGGGATTCGAGCTGGACAGAGGGCTTAAGTGGGAATCGCACATCACTAAACTAAGTAAAAAGCTGGGGAGTGCCTGCTTTGCCCTGCGACGCTTGGCGAGGATAATGTCCAGAGACGTAGTACGCTCGTGCTATTTCGCCACTGTGCACTCGCTTCTACAATATGGTACAGAGTTGTGGGGCCGCGCCGCCGACTGGGAGCGCGTATTTCGCATGCAAAAGAGAGCCGTACGAGCGATTGCACAGGTAGGCCAAAGAGTCTCTGCAAGACCTTACTTCCAGTCCCTCGGGATACTCACGCTACCTTCCATCGTTATATTTCAGGTGGCTACATACGTGCGGTGTCATTTAGACGAATACTCTATACACGGTCGTAACCTGCGTAACGCTAACAAACTTGTTGGTGTTAAACATAGACTAGCGAAGTCTGGCAAACTAACACATGTCATGGGACCAATGGTGTACAACCAATTACCGGCACATACAGTTCCCGGCAAACAACTTGAACATGCGGGACGAAGTGGGGGGGCAGCTCGCACGTACAATTCGCCTTTGCGCAGGCAAGGTCATTTGCGCACGAAGTTTGCCGTCTACTGTATCACAGATGCACCATCACTGGCCAGCTTCAAATTATGGCTTATCGAGCACACTTTCTATAGATTTAGCGACTTTAGTACGCAATAGGTCGCACTTTATTTGTGTAATGTGTACAATTATGTATATACAATTCGTTGTACCTATGCTTTAATTTTATTTTTTGACTTTTATGATTATTTATTATTTTTACAATTATGATTAAAATATTGACATGTAATATGAAATATTATGAATAAATATGATTATGATAAGCTAAGTCCACACCAGTGCGCTTATGCGTCATGTTTCTGTCACTCTTAATTTGACAGTGTGACACCTCGTTAGGTGCGTCCACACCAAACGCACGCTCACCCGAGCGCGGCTCGCCCTAGAGTGCGCGCCAAGTGTGGACGGCGATCGGCGAGCAACGGCGCGCCTGAGCCGCTCGCCCGAGCGTCCGCACGCTCGGGCGAGCGGCTCACCCGAGCCGAGCCGGTGTGGACGGTTGTTTTGTGTGGCCACACGCTCACCCGAGCGTTGTCGGTTTTTTGGGCGAAATCAAAGGGGCCGCGGCGCCATGCTACTGGCAATGTACTTATTTATCGTATGGTGGTTACAAATTTTACAATATTTTTGCATCTAGGTTTTTTTTTAATGCCTTTCCTCCGCTTCTGAGCTAGATGCAGAAGCAATATTAATGTCGTAGCAGCGACAGCTCTGCTGTGCGCACGTGCGGCCAAAGAGAATATAAACACTACGTTAAGAGGTAAATTCGGCCGAGCGCATTTGGCTCGGACATGCCGCGCGGTGTGCGTCCACACTGAACGCACGCTCACCCGAGCCCTCCGCACGCTCGGGTGAGCGTGCGGAGGGCTCGTGCGAGCCGCTCGAGTGAGCGTGCGTTTGGTGTGGACGCACCTAATGACGCATGCCCTTGTTGAACTGAAAGCGCACTGCAAGACTGTCACAGGACTATCCGTCTCTTTCTAAGCGCTTTAATCAGAAAGAGACGGATAGTCTATCTCGCCACGACAAAGCGCGCGGGCCGTCCTGTGATGTGATAGCCGTGCTGAGTGTTAGCTATAGCACGCTATAGGTTGTAATGCTCCCTGGCAACCCACTCTGTTATGGCATTTCCGAGCAAAGAGAATAATATATAAATAAGAGACGGGACTTCGAACAAGGTTATGGATGACAGTGACATTGTCATTTGATTTTGACATGACAACTCATTCGAACTTTAGCTAGTTTGAAATACCACAATACCAATAAAAATAAACGCTAGTACGGAAGTAGACTTACCAACCTAACGAACGAGGACGATAGTAGGGTTGTTGTGCAGGACAACCATCTACGTAAATACTGATAAAATAGATTGCCTGTAACCTAGCTTATAACCCTCTTACAAACGTAAGCATTGTATTACAGTCGCCTTATATAAATTGTAGGCGAAATAAATAATAATAGGTCTCACACTTCATTCCTACCTAGTTAAGAGGTAATATACTGTTGGTTTCATAAGTAAAGAGTGGCTAAACACTAGGTTTCCACTAGAAAATAGATAGATTAAGAGGAAGCCTTTAGATCCTATCCGCGCGCTGGCCAAGCATAGACTGATGGGCGAGCGAGGGGGGAAGCTCGGTATTTATACCCCAGGTGGGGGCCGAGGTACGTAAATAGACAGCGCCAGAAAAACCCGCGTTTTAGATGCGATTGGCCGGCAAACGGAGAGGATCTCGAGTGATAATGCATTACGAATGTCATAGAAATAAGTATAAAACACTGTAAATAACGTATTAGCCTAAGATTATTGTCATAAATAAATGAGATGTCGTTTCGCGCCAAAACTTTCCCGCCAATACTTTCCCGCCCATATTTCCCGCCAAATTCACGGGGCGGGCGGGCTGCGGGGCAAGGAATTTCATGGTATAAATATGGCGTCCGGGCCTCATGAAATTCAGTTCTACAAATACCTACGAAACGGCATCAACTCGGAAAAGAAAACAAGTCTTTCACTCAGCTGCTCCCTCATCGGAATCCCGTCAAATTCAGTTGCACAACCAGTGCATAGGTGCATCAGGCACATAATGGTCCTTCAGTAAGCCGGATATTCAAGAAAGAAACTGCAGTTTAAGCGAAAACTACAGCCTCAAGAAAAAAGAAGATTCCAGTGAAAGTGAGAGAACGCCACCTCCGAGGAAATTATCGTCGAAAATGGGTCCAGTCACAAGGTCATCGGCGCCGGGGCAGTCGTTAGCCCAGCTCATCTTCGGGACAGAGCAACCGCCGAGGACCTCAAGAGAAGAAACAAGTAGAGACTCAACATACACGCCACCGACGGCGTCGGACAACGCGACGACGACGGACAACGCGACGAGCACGGACACGATCACTGAGACGCCGCCGTTATCTCAGGAATCGTCACAGACGGGGACGACGCCACGTCCCCCCGCGCCGCCACCGTCGTCGAAGTCACGCGCAACGACCACGAGCCGCCGTGCGCAACGCTTAGCCAAAGCAAAAGAAGAGATGTTACGCATCAAGCTTGAACTCGCCCAAGCACACATCGCCACACTAGAAGCCGAACAAAGCGACGAAGACGAAGGAACTGTGGTTTCCGCCACGCAAGTGAACGAGCAAATCGACGCCTGGTTCGAGAAAAACCACGAGATGCCCGCTATCACTCAAGAACCACACCTTCCTGAAGAAAAGGGGAACAATCCTGACGAAGAAAAAGCAACGGTCCAGCAGCCACTGCCGCGCGCCGAGACCCAGCTCCCCCCGCCGCCCAGCGCACCCGTCGCCGCCGCCGTCGCGACGCCAGTGCCAGCGGGGAACGCCCCCCTCAGGGACCCCCCCCCAGTCTTCACGCCCGCGCCGCCCTGCGCGAATCGCTATGAACAAAGCGGCACCACCAACGCAGTGCCGCAAACAACACAGCAAGTTAACCTATCCGAGCTCGCGTCCGCGATCGCTCTAGCCGCCCGCGCTGGCAGCGCCGCCCCCCGATTCGCAACCGAATTACCTGCCTACGCCGGGTCGCATCAAGAATGGCTCACCTTCAAAGCCTCGTACGAAGAATCTCAAATGAAGTTCACCGAAACAGAAAATATAGCGAGACTACGAAGATCACTGAAAGGGAGAGCAAAAGAATCAGTTGAGAATCTTCTCATCTACCAAGCTCCGGCCGCCGAGATAATCAGAACGCTAGAAACACGCTTCGGGAGGCCCGATACCATAGCACTAATTGAATTAGAAAGGCTCCGCGCGCTGCCCCGCCTCACAGACGGCGCGCGGGACCTCTGCTCCTTCTCGTGCCGTGTTGCGAATGCCATCGCCACCCTCCGAGCGTTAGATCGCGCACAGTATCTCTACAGCCCTGAGACTACTAAAGCGATCCTAGACAAGCTGACACCGAACCAAAGATACAGGTGGTTCGACTTCGCCGCCACCACCGTGTCCGCGGAACCAGAGCTAATAAAGATCTCCGCCTTCCTACAACGAGAAGCACAGTACTGCGCAGCCTACGCGCAACCGGAAACAAGCGAACCTCCGCCAAGACGAGTGCACAAAGCCTACGCCACCTCCGAGAGACCAGCCAGCAAATGTTCGTGCTGTCAGAGCGAGACGCACAGCATCGACAAGTGTCCGAAATTTACGGCTGAAGAAATCGACGAGCGCTGGAAGATAGCTAAAGAAAAAAGACTATGCTTCAGGTGCCTAAAATACAAGGGCAGAACGCACCACTGCAAACGGGTGAAGTGCGAGCGAGACGGCTGCGAGTACTTTCATCACAAATTATTGCACAATAAGAAGCCCGCGCCCGCCGACAACGAAGCCGTTACCTCAACGTGGACGACCCGCCGGTCCCGCGCCTTTCTCAAGATATTACCTGTGACAATAAAAGGGCCCACAGGGGAGGTCAAGACTTCGGCTCTGATGGACGACGGAAGCACTATCACGCTCCTGTCGGAAGAAATCGCCAACAAAGTCGGCCTAGACGGGCCTACAACGCCGCTGCGCATAGAGGCAATCACCAGTGAAAAAATAAACGCAACGAAATCCCGCCGAGTCCCGCTCCTCATACGCGGACAAGGCGGGGAGGTGCGCATACACGCCCGCACAATTCCCGACCTACGCTTATCACCCCAAACGATAAGCGAAGACGATGTCAGTACGTGCCCACACCTGCGAGACATAGAGCACCTACTGAGATACGACACGGCCGAACCGGGAATACTGCTCGGGCAAGACAACTGGCATCTGTTAATACCAGAAGAAATCCGACGCGGCGACAGAAATCAACCCGTCGCCAGCCGACTACCGCTCGGATGGGTGTTACACGGCGCGCACACCCGCGCCCCCCTACAAGGCGAGGGCATCCACCATATCGTCAGCCATATCTCCAATCAGCCAGCCGAAGAAAGGGAATCGCTAACAAGCGAGGAAGACGTCGACCGGCAGTTAAAAGAATACTTCGCCATCGAAAATATGATGATAGAGCCGAAACGACCCAAATCCGACCCGGAAGAACGCGCCCTCGCTCAGCTCGCGCGATCAACCACGCTCACGGCCGACGGCCACTATCAAGTGCCTCTACTATGGAAAAACGAAGACGACAAACTGCCGGACAACTACGAGAACGCGCTCAAACGCCTACACAGCATCGAGAAAAAACTAGATCGAGATGAAGAGTTCAAGAAGCGCTACAACGCCGAAATGGACCACCTAATCGAGCGAGGTTACGCCGAGCCAGCCCCGCCAAAGAATAACAACGAAAAAAACTGGTATCTACCGCACTTCGCCGTATTGAATCCTATGAAGAGAGATCGCGTCAGAGTGGTCCATGATGCTGCGGCCCGTACTCGAGGCGTATCACTCAACGACAAACTCCTCACAGGCCCCCCCCTCCTCCAATCACTTCCGGGGGTGCTCATGAGGTTCCGTCAGCACAAAATCGCCGTGTCCGCCGACATAGAAGCAATGTTTATGCACGTAAAAATAAAGCCCGAAGACCGCAACGCGCTACGCTATCTGTGGCGTGGGAACCGCCGGGACGACACGCCCCCGGAAGAATGGCGTATGAGCTCCCTTGTCTTCGGTGCAACCTGCAGCCCTACGATCGCTATATATGTAAAGAACGCGAACGCCGAAAAATATAGGGAAACGAACCCTGAAGCCGCCGAGGCCATTGTACGTAATCACTACGTAGACGATTACCTACAGAGTTTCAAGTCAGAAGAGGAAGCGATCAAGATAGCCGCCGAAGTACGAGAGATACAGAAAAACGCCCACTACAATCTCCGTAAGTGGTCGTCCAACTCGGCGGGAGTGCTACTAGCGGTGGCCAATGAGAACACAGACCCCTCAGAAGAAAACACCGCAAGCAAGAAAAATCGCACCCCCACCACCGAGCCTTCAAACCTCCACGAACACGCCCGGGAGGTGGCAAACGAGCGCACGAGCCCCGCACACGTAGAGCTCGACGCGAAAGAAATGAAAAATGAACGCGTACTCGGACAAGTTTGGAAGCCCGCCACAGATGAAATCGCTTTCAACTTGGACCTGACCCGATTGCCGCCCGACGCACTCAATGAAAAAAAACCGACTAAGCGCTTGGTACTGAGAGTGATGATGTCCGTCTTCGACCCCCTTGGGCTGGCCTCACCCGTCACCGTCCAAGCAAAGAAAATACTACAAGAAATATGGAGAAGAGGCACGACATGGGACGCAGCAATAGACGACGACCTCGCGCAGAAATGGACCTTATGGACCACACAGCTGACAGCGCTCCGCGACGTCGCCATACCCCGGTGCTACCCATACTATAGCACCGCGGTAACCCGGGAGCTGCACACATTCGTCGACGCCTCCCTCACCGCATACACGTGCGCTCTATACTGGCGTACGGTAACCGCGGACGGACAAATACACGTGTCCCTCATCACCGCGAAGGCCAAGGTCGCCCCCCTCAAAGTGACCTCGGTCCCACGCCTGGAGTTACAGGCAGCGGCGATGGGCGCACGAATGGCCGTCACCGTGGTAGAAGAACACGACCTGAAACCAACCAGTAAGACATACTGGTCGGACAGTCGCACCGTGCTCACCTGGATTCGCACCGGCGCCCGCTCATACAAACCCTTCGTCGCGCATCGATTAGCCGCCATCGAAGAAACAACGACAGTACGCGAATGGAAATGGGTACCTACGCGCCACAACGTCGCAGATATACCTACCAGAGAGCTCCCGCCAGACTTCAACAGCAGCCACCGCTGGTTCCATGGGCCCGACTTCCTGTACAATGACTACACAACATGGCCCGCCGAACCACAACAACAAAATAATGCACCGACCGGCGAAGAAAATAAAATAGCAACCGAAATTTGTAACAAAATCACGCACACACCGTGGTTACCGCCGGCGGAAAGGTTCTCGCGCTGGGAGCGCCTACTACGCACACTAGCGCGAGTACTACAGTTCATAGAACTATGTCGTCCTAACAAAGGCCGAACTCACTACAAAAGGACACTCAAGAACAAAGAAAAGGACCCCGAGTGGAACAGAAAACACAAGCGACCCGCACCCGCCGCACCGCGACAGGCCCGGCCCGCATCAAAAAACTACTTATCAATTGACGCGCGGTACCTAATAGAAGCGGAACGCCTAATAGTACGAGAGAGTCAACGAGACAGCTTCAGCGACGAAATTCAGAGACTAATGCAGGGCAAGCCGCCGGCCATGAATAGTCGCTTACGCCCCTTAGCGATCGAACTCATCGACGGCGTGATAACGCTAAAAACGCGCATCAACGAAGCAAACGACATAACCACAACGCAAAAACGGCCGTCCGTATTAGACGGAAATCACGCGGCCATCCGACTGTACATCGACTGCGTGCACCGACAAATGAACCATCACGGAGTAGAAGCGACAGTGAACGAATGCAAACAACACTACGCCATACTACGACTACGTACAGTCGCCCGAATGATTGTCCATCGATGTCTGCCATGCCGGCGACGAAAATCGAAGCCGACTGTACCTCCGACGGGAAATCTGCCGCACTGCCGCCTCGCACATCACGAGAGAGCCTTCACATACACGGGCGTCGATCTGTGGGGCCCCGCGACTATTACAGTAGGCCGAGGGACACAGAAGAGATATGTAGCGCTATTTACATGCCTTACAACGCGCGCTATACACATGGAAATAGTGCCCAGTCTAAGCGGCGAATCCGCCATAATGGCTCTACGAAGAATGATCGCGCGTCGAGGCACACCTACGGAGATTTGGTCGGACAACGGGACGAACTTCCACTCTGCGGATAAGATGCTGCGGGCGGCCGCCGAAGACGCGATGCGAGAGGAGGCGGGGCGACGACAAATAATATGGCGCTTCATCCCCCCTTCGGCGCCATTTATGGGCGGGGCGTGGGAGCGAATGGTGCGAGCGGTGAAAGACACTCTTTACACTGTCCTGAAAGAGCGTCACCCCTCGGAGGAGGTCTTCGCCACGACCCTGGCTGAAGCAGAATACATCGTGAACAGCCGCCCCCTCACACACGTGTCCGTGGAGCCCGATGACCCCGAAGCCCTATCACCGAATCACTTCCTACTCGGCGGATCCGGCAGAGTGCAGTCGCCCGGTACCTTCAACGACAAGGACCTAGTCGGCCGAGCAACGTGGAGGACGAGCCAACGACTCGCGGACCACTTCTGGAGTCGATGGGTCCGCGAGTACCTACCTACACTTCAAGACCGGCGGGAGCCGTATAGGCGCGGCCGGCCCATAGAAATCGACGACATCGTACTCATCGGCGACGGGACCCTCCCACGCAATACTTGGCCCATGGGTAGAGTGATCGCCAAGTACCCGGGACCCGACGGCGAGACAAGAGTGGTGGACGTCAGAACAAAGGGCGGAGTGCTACGGCGACCGACCAAGAAGCTCGCGATTTTACCTACCAAGGATGACGACCTGCACGCCAGCGAGCTGGAACACCGGCCGGGTGTTCCACGGCGGGAGAAATGTGCAGGACAACCATCTACGTAAATACTGATAAAATAGATTGCCTGTAACCTAGCTTATAACCCTCTTACAAACGTAAGCATTGTATTACAGTCGCCTTATATAAATTGTAGGCGAAATAAATAATAATAGGTCTCACACTTCATTCCTACCTAGTTAAGAGGTAATATACTGTTGGTTTCATAAGTAAAGAGTGGCTAAACACTAGGTTTCCACTAGAAAATAGATAGATTAAGAGGAAGCCTTTAGATCCTATCCGCGCGCTGGCCAAGCATAGACTGATGGGCGAGCGAGGGGGGAAGCTCGGTATTTATACCCCAGGTGGGGGCCGAGGTACGTAAATAGACAGCGCCAGAAAAACCCGCGTTTTAGATGCGATTGGCCGGCAAACGGAGAGGATCTCGAGTGATAATGCATTACGAATGTCATAGAAATAAGTATAAAACACTGTAAATAACGTATTAGCCTAAGATTATTGTCATAAATAAATGAGATGTCGTTTCGCGCCAAAACTTTCCCGCCAATACTTTCCCGCCCATATTTCCCGCCAAATTCACGGGGCGGGCGGGCTGCGGGGCAAGGAATTTCATGGTATAAATATGGCGTCCGGGCCTCATGAAATTCAGTTCTACAAATACCTACGAAACGGCATCAACTCGGAAAAGAAAACAAGTCTTTCACTCAGCTGCTCCCTCATCGGAATCCCGTCAAATTCAGTTGCACAACCAGTGCATAGGTGCATCAGGCACAGTTGTAGTACTTAACGTTATCGATAATATTATAACCCAACGATATCGATAAATTATGATTAGGGACGTCGTTGGGCCCACTGCATGAACAGAAAATTGCTTTACAAAATCTAAAACTAATTCGATTTAGGTACCTATGAAATAATAAAAGGAGAACAAATATTTCATACAGTTTATTTCACACTTATTTCCAAATCACAGTATATTTACAAAAAATCACCAATCTGTACACATATCTTTGCGGGTCGCAATTAATTCTTCTCGAACTAAGAAACCTGGCGCTTGTAGGTTTTATCCAAGTACCAACCGGTGTTTATTATAAATAATCAATATTGGCGCTTGATATTTCGTTATTGATACTTACGTGTTTTATTTTAAGATAATTATTAATTTTATTTCGTCAAAAGCATTGTTTGTTTGACACACACATGTTTTCTCGTGAAGTTATAATCATGCTATGCGAACTTAGAACTTAATGCAAATCCAGTTTCTTATTGAAAACAGTGCCACCTTCTTGATAGCTGGCGAACTCTCTGAAGCTCTAGCGATTGCTAGGCTAGGCTGTCAAGGTATTTCAAAATTCGCCGTATTGTCACAAGGCATCAGTAGCCTAGGGGTACAGACGGTGGTATTTGGAGTCGATGATCCGGGGTTCAATCCCTACGACCGACGCACTTTTTGTATGTTTTGTACATTCAAAGAAAAGTTATAACTACCGCAGAAGAGATGGCGCCTGTATACGCAAGCATTAAATGCCTTCTCAATTTGGTCGAGTTGCCTGTCGAGTATGTATATTGTAGTCTTTGGTTATAATATCCATGGTAACCGGCCAAAGTCACCATGACAAAATGACATACAGAGAAAGAACGGAAGTAGGAGATAGCATGAGTCCGCCATAGCAATAGCACAGATAGAAAACTTGTCAGATTTGATTTGATCTGAATTTGAGCAGTTGGACGTCATTCATATTTTTGTTCTTAGTTGCGCTACACTGACCACAACATTTTTATCATTCTTGCAAGAATTTTACCTGTGAAATAAACTGTTAGTTAGTGGTTAGTAGTAAACATAGAGGGAGTCACGCACACATACACTCATGAGTGACAACATAGGCATACAGGCAACAGTGACAATACAGCGTAGGCAATACCGCAAGTGGGAACGAGATACAGTGTCATATTTTCTGTCCCTCATCGCGTATACGGATTTTTTGTTTGCCAGCAGCTTGTTTGCCACCACACCTGTCAAAATGTGTACTGAAACTGACACCACCATGACGTCACCGATATAATACGACTAAATTATAAATGACATTAGACGTGAAGAGTGTATTAGCTTCTGATACTTCTTAATTTAGTATAATTAATTTACCATCGTCCCTTTTGGATATACGCTAGGACGCCATCTATATATCCTCTATCTACGGCAGTAAACAGGGCGTGCCAGTGTGTTGTAGGCTTTAATTGTGAAAAATTGACTGACGTGTGTCAAGTGTCACTGAGAAAAATATTTTCGAAATTATCGTTTTCCAGGCGTTTTAGCGTAATTTTTTATAGTTTTTACCTTAATTACATATCACAAATATATATTAAATCAATTTTACCGTGAATAAAAGACCAGAAAGTCGTCATATTAACAAAATTACAAAGAACAATGAACGATACTTCCTCAGGCAGCTTTGAAAATAGCCAAGATAATACACTGCTCCCCTGCCATATATGCTCGAAATTATTCAAGAGACGCGGTTTAAGCATACATATAAGTAAGTCGCATCCTCAAACTCATGTGAGCCGCCAAGACAATGAACAACCTACTAGTACTTTATCAAACCAAAACAACAATAACCCACTAGACAACATATTCAAAGACGGTTTTGGAGCAAAAATGATAAACAACGAAGGAGGCCAAGACTCTCCATGGAGACTCCGCTGGAAGAAAATCATAAAATTGTCGGGGAAACAATACAATCTTCCACAAGGAAATGTTGGCCGTCATTTCATTGACCTCCTAGCAAACGAAATCAATAAACTAGTTAATGAATTACCAACGAATGGCTTCTCTGAACGTATATTCTGCTATTGCAGCACAGTTCTTCAAAGGGATAGTCTAGTAACTAAAGGCCCGGATATCAGACGTTTAATAAATAGGAGACTGGAAATGTGGCGAGAAAGTCAATTTGATGATTTAATACAGGAAGCCGAGAGATGCAACAAAACGGTTAATCGTTATAAAAAACAACAAGACTGTGATCATATGTCGCGTGTGTTTAATAGACTGATGCTACAAGGAAAAATAAGACAAGCCAATAGATTTATCACAGAACGCAATGGAGGTGGAATATTAAACCCCGATGACAAAATTGGTGACAAAACTATATTTCAGATCCTAGAAGAAAAACACCCGAACCAAGCAACACCAAATATGTCGGATTTTGACCAAACCACACAACTTCCAAACCTTGTCGATGTTGATATAACTTCCAGTCATATTGAAAAAGTAGCTAGAAGCATCTCAGGTGGTGCAGGCCCAAGCGGCACTGATGCTGATCAATGGAAAACGATGCTTTTACGCTTTGGCCCACACAGCCTCAAACTAAGAGAATCAATAGCAGCCTTAACAAGAAAACTAGCAAACGAAATAGTAGAATGGGATGCAATAAGATCGATGCTGGCCAGAAGAGGCATCGCCCTTGACAAATGTCCAGGCGTCCGCCCGATTGGTATTGGAGAAATACTTCAACGCATCACAGCAAAAGCTATGGCTTTAGCGACAGGCATTGACGTACAACAAGCATGTGGAGCAGATCAACTATGCAATGGAATAAAAGCGGGTATCGAAGGTGCAGCACATGCAATGTCACAAAGTTTCCATGAAGACGGCACCGAAGGTATACTCCTCGTCGACGCTACCAATGCCTTCAATGCTCTCAATCGTTCATTAGCATTATGGAATGCCAGACTTAAGTGGCCTCGATGCTCGAGATTCCTCTTTAATACCTACAGAGGACACGCAGTCATATCATTTAGAAATACTAGTAAATACATATTAAGTAAAGAAGGAACAACCCAAGGCGACCCATTAGCAATGCAAATGTATGCGATTGGAATATTACCACTTATAAAATCATGCAAAAACAAGAATAAATACATTCAGAACTGGTACGCAGACGACTCTGCATGCTTAGGTAAATTTGATGATTTACTAGAATGGTTCAACCTACTAATGACAGAAGGACCCAGATACGGCTATTACCCTGAGCCAACAAAGAGTTATCTAATAGTAAAAGAAGGCCTCACAGAAATTGCCAAACAAAAATTCGATACATTAGGAATCAAAATTGTAAAATCACAACGGTTTTTAGGAAGTTTTATTGGGCCTACAAACGATAAAACCGACTATATACTACAAAAAGTGAAAAATTGGACTGACTGCATCCCTAAAATCACAAAAGCCAGTGAAAAATATCCTCAAGCTGTCCATACTGCATTTACTAAATCACTGCAATATGAATGGCAATACCTACAAAGAGTAACCGGTGGAACAGACGAAGACTACAATGACCTAAAGAACGCAATCAAGACTCAGTTAACGCCCTCCATACTAGGCAGAGAAGTAACATCAATAGAACACGAACTCTTTGCACTTCCAGCAAGGCTGGGAGGCCTTGGAATTAATGATCCCACAAAACAAGCCAAAACCTCACATGAAATTTCATCAAATGCAAACAAAATATTAATAAACGCAATTCGAACCGGCGAAGAAATTAACTTAGTCGACCACCAAGAGCATGTATATAAAGTTCTGAACGAAGAAAGAAAAAAGCGAGAAAAAAATGAACAACATGAACAAGAATCAATCCTTTGTAAGCTGACAACAAAGAAACAAAAAACATTCAAAGGGTGATTAAAAAAAAAACATCACAATGGCTAACAGTAATACCGACCAAAGCTGATGATACCGACCTAACAGCAACGCAGTTTCGTGATGGCCTTGCGATCAGATACGGTCATGAACCCTCTGGCCTGCCACCAACTTGCGATGGTTGCGGAGAAAATTGTTTCAACCTCAACCATGCACTTAATTGCAAGAAAGGAGGGCTCATAAAAAGAGGCCACGACCAACACAGAGACGACATCAAAAACTGGGCGGAACTAGCATGGGGTTCGGCTACTACTGAGCCAATAATGCGAGCCGCAACCCTAGATCAACCAGGGTTAATAAGCGACTTACTAATCGAAAGTGTATGGGAGCCAGCGAGGAAGGCGTTTTTTGACATTCGCATCGTAAATGCCGACGCCGCTTCGTATGGCTTACTCACATGGCCCACAATCGCACAAAACCACGCTCGCGAAAAACATCGCAAATATGACCTGGCTGCAGAAGATCTTAGAGCCTCATTTACTCCCCTTGTGGTCTCCTGTGATGGCATCGTCGGAATGGAATATGAATCCTTTATAAAGAAAACATCTCTAAAGCTATGTGAAAAATGGTCCAAACCATACTCACAAATAATAAGCTGGATCAAAGTCAAAATACAAATATCTATCATCAGAGCAGTCTCTATGAGAATTAGAGGAACGAGAAGAAGAATAGGAAGATTTGGATGCGAAGACGGCTGCGGAATACCCACCATAGAACACTAGATTCCTCTTCTTTTTTTATGATATTGTATGAGCTTATGTATTATTTAACGCAATAAACTATTAGTCTTATCTTATCTTATCTTATCTTATCTAGGTGAGGGCCCTTTCGGATGCACTTCGACCCAGTGGGATCTTTTGTGCATTTGCTCTCTCCTTTATACTTGCTCCCAGGCTTGCTCCATCATTTCCACAAAGCGGATGATGCAGTTCGCCGGGAGCACCTTGAATTCCTTTGGTTGCGGGTAACCGTTACCAAAGTAGTTCATTCTTTGTCTGGCAAGGGCATGACATTCACACAATAAGTGTTCCATAGTCTCATCCTCCTCGCCACACATTCTACAGTCTAAACTATCAGATAGTCCCATCTTGGCCAAGAGATCCTTGACCCCGAAGTGACCAGTGAACACCCCAGATATGATTCTGAGTTGCTTCCTACTGGATTTCCAGAGTTTTCTGGTCCAGCCCGAGTCCACTCCTTCTATGAAGAGCTTAGAGTGCCTTAAGCCAGCCTCATTCCTCCACTCGTGTTGGTGTTTGGTTTTGGCGTAGGCTTTAAAGGCCGATATTATGGTCCCCTGCGAGAGTCCCACAAATGGTTCTGGACCTACAAAGTGATTTGTAGAGCCCCCTCTTGCAAGCTCATCTGCTCTTTCGTTGCCGATGAAGCCCTTGTGCCCTGGTATCCAAACTAGTTGCACCTTATTGTGCCTTCCAAGTCTGTTTAGTGCTTGGACGCCATTATAAATTAGTCTAGAGTCCACTTTCGGCGCCGTAAGCGCTTTAAGGGCCGCTTGACTGTCACTGAGTATATAGATAGTCCGCCCTTTGGTTCGCCTGTCTATATTCTCCTGTACACAAGCAATTATGGCGTATGTCTCCGCTTGGAAGACAGTTGCCAAACTACCCATGCTTACACTACTACTGTAGTCATTTGCATAAATGCCTGCTCCCGTACCGGATCCCATTTTTGATCCGTCCGTGTACCATATACTGTCTTCGATACCAGACTTTGGTGGTTCTAGACCTTCGGCCCACTCAGCCCTGGTTGGAACTTTTGTTGTGTAGTTCCTGTGGAATACATACTTGGGTAGCATTTTGTCGCTTCCCATGTTTGTTATTCTGTCTAAGAAACCATCAGTCTCCATGTTTGTGTGCTTAGTTTTCGGCTTGCTATCGCTCCACAGTCCAAGAGTTCTTAATCTGTAGAGCGATTTGCGCGCCTCTGACTTAATCACCATGTGAAGTGGCGGTAGGTCCAGTAGGACTTCTAGCGCCGCTGTAGGCGTGGTACGAAACGCCCCTGTTATAGCCATGCATGCCGTTCTCTGCACCTTTCTCAGGGCCTCTCTGCATGTGCTCATTAAAGTCCTTGGCCACCATACCAGGCTACCGTACAGTATTATGGGTCTCACCATCATGGTATAGATCCACTTCAGTACCTTGGGGTTCAGTCCCCATGTTTTGCCATACGCTGATCTACACATTCCAAATACCCTCAGGGCCTTTGTAATGGTGAGATCTGTATGCTTCTTCCAGTTCAGTTCCTTATCCAGTGTGACACCTAGATATTTCACGTCATTGGACATTTCTAGTACCCTTCCGTACAGCTTTAACTGCTGTATTCCGCGAAGGGTCCTTTTCCTAGTAAAGGGTATTACTACAGTTTTGCCTGGATTAATGGATAATTGGTGACAGTCGCACCATCTCTCCACTTCCCTCAGTGCCTTGTTCATGATTTCTGATACCGTACTTGGGAATTTCCCATTAACCAGTATCACTAAATCATCAGCATATCCTACCGTGTGGATGGGACCTTTATTGAGTTCTATCAAGAGTGAGTTCACCACCAAACTCCATAGAGTTGGTGAAAGTACCCCACCTTGTGGACATCCCTTTGTGACCGTGGCCATTATCTCATCCCCTAAAAGAGATGACTTTATCAGTCTAACTATTAGTCACTCTTTATTTCAGATATAAATCCATAAACTTTGTTAGTACACAGTTACACAATCAATTAAGATTTAAGCCTGCATCACACTGGCGCGGCCTGTGGTGGCGGAAAATAGTAAATTTTAATCAAGGTCACTCCACACTACTTCTTTATCAATAATAATGATGTGTTCACCTGTAATTGGGGTACATAAGTGCCCAAATAGAAAATGTACCTATTTATTGTAATATAATCTTATGTACTCTGTTGGTGTCCCGAATAATAATAAAATAATAAAAAAAATACTAGATTTTCTGTGAACTTGCTTGGCCGTGCGACAAAATCGGCCCGTGGAGCGTCTCCTAAACATTTCGTGTTGTATTGGTATTTGGCGCCGTTTTCCAGGGACACGACTCGCTTGACAGACTCTATGGTGACGGTTTTTACCTCGATATCTTTCTTGTCTGTGTATCGTTTCTGTCAAGTGTCACTGTCAGTTAAAAATGTCATAACCTTGCGTTAGAGTTTGACTATAACCTCTAATAGTATTTTAATTTCATCTTAATAATTTCATATCTAATCCCTATAAGAAAACTGTAACTAAGATTTTAAAGCACTGCATTGTGTAACATTTACAAATGGGTTCCAAAATCATTACACGGCTAATAAGAGGTCGTGGTTTAGCAAACTTGTAAGTATATGGTCTTATTTGATGGCTCAGGCTAGTAACTAGAAATGTTGCAAAACGTTATTTATTTATTGGTGTAAAATTATCTTCATTACAGATTGTTTAGTAATTTAGGTCCAACTTCAAATGAAACAGTTTTCTTAAACACATGCAAAAATAGAGCTTTTGCGTCATTTTCTCCAATACTACGAACACATTCGCTATTTCCCAATCCGGTAATCACTGAAAATTCTTCGAGATTATATAGCACCAACCCAGCAGAGCAAAAAATCATTGATGATTATAGAAATGAGCACAATATTACAGTGTATGGTGAAGACGTTCCGAGTCCATTCATCGATATTGAAGCCAGCCAATTTCCAGACTACATAAAAACATTTCTCAGTAAACAAGGGTTTACTAAACCAACTATTATCCAGTCACAAGGATGGCCAATTGCCTTGAGTGGTCAAAACTTTGTTGGAATAGCCCAGACAGGCACAGGTAAAACACTTGCTTATCTGCTGCCTGCAGTTGTGCATATAAAAGAGAAGACGGCTAGAAAAGGTAGAGGTCCTATTGCTTTGGTCTTGGCACCTACTCGAGAGCTGGCCCGGCAGATTGAGGTTGTAGCCAAGGACTTCCAGAAACTGCTTAACATAAGATGTGCTTGTATTTATGGGGGTGCGAACAGAGCAACTCAAGCTGCCCAGTTGGAAGCAGGAGTGGACATAGTGATCGCTACCCCAGGCCGGCTTAATGACTTTCTTGTAAGCCGAACAACAAACCTGAGTAGGTGTACATATGTGGTGCTGGATGAGGCAGACAGGATGTTGGACATGGGCTTCGAACCTCAAATACGACAGGCTTTGGAAGGTGTTCCGCTAGAAAGGCAGATCTTGATGTTTTCTGCCACTTGGCCTAAAGAAGTGCAACATTTAGCTAAGGATTACTTGGGAGAGTTTGTGCAGGTTAATGTTGGATCGACTGAACTGTCAGCAAATCATAACATTAAACAGTTGGTACATGTCTGTGAGCAAGATGGTAAAATGGACAAGTAAGTATTGTACTTAATTATTTTTGTTTAACAATTAATTTTACATCATACTTAATAATAATAATAATCGTTTATTGAGATAAATACACATTTAGTTACAATATTTGACAGGGGTCTCCGCACTAGGCTTCGCCTGTATAGCGGGGAACCAGTTGACATTACATATAAGAGTTTAAAAAGCTACGTTTAGTTAACCACAATAATACAATCAAAAATAAAAACAAAAGATTATTACACATTAAATTACATGTTGTACAAGCTACAATAACAGTATTTAGAGAACTTAAAAATAAACATTACATAAAAATTAAACTTAAACATTACAAAAAAATTAAACTTAAGTTACTTTATCAAAGATAGCCTCTGTCTTAGCTTAGTTTAGTGAGAGGAGCAATTTAAGGATCAGCTTTTTCGCTTCGTTAATGTTACAATCCTTTAAATTACAATGCTTGAGAATTGCATTGTATGTGGATATTCTGATGTATTCTCCGAAGCGTGTGCCAAAGGTAGACAATGTTCTTGGAACCAGTAAGTTGAAAACACGTTTTTTAAGTACTTTATTATAGTAAGCCGAAGATTTGGAAAATTTATGGGTGAGTAAGGATATTTGCAATAAAAATAATTGGCGCATAGTTAGGACATTTGCTTGGACATAGAGTGTTTCTGTAGAATATCAAAAGGGTTTCTTGAACATTACTTTTAACACAGACCGTTGCACTCTTTCGATTTCCAGCATAGTACTCTTCGCTGCACTGCCCCATACGATGATACTTGTCCATAAAGTAGCAATTACTGACTCTTCGCCAGGCAAAAACATAATTTTCTACTCACCAGAGGCCTCAATGAGGCTCCCAATGTGTTTAGTTGATGAAAATTATGTCTTATGTTATGTCAGAAAAAACATTGGTTTCTTGCAAATATTATTGAATATATTCAAATATATTGAGTGAAATACAAAAGGTCAAACAATGGGCATTCAATAGGGAACATTACGGCCATTACGCAAAACTCTTCATAGGTGGCGACACTAGCAGCGTTGACATTGTATCTCGTTCCCACTTGCGGTATTGTCTATGCAAGCATCCTTGTCACTCGTTTGAGTGTGTGAATCCCTATATTCCTATACTGGTTTACTGTTAGTTGTTGTACTGCCTCTGGCGGCAGAACATTGCAGTAATTCAATTCAATATATATTTATTTCAGGTTACTGGACCCATAATGTGTTAGTTACAATAAATTAAATTAAATTTAGTGTTAGTGACAAAATAAATTACTAAATACTACTCTAACATTAATTGACTTATTTATTCATTTATTTAGCCCAGATATGAGACACTGGTGCATGCAATGACTGCCAGTGTCTCATAAATGGACAGTCAATACGGTCAGTCGGTAATGTTCCCTATTCATCACCATTGCTCTTGATATAGCATCTTGGCCTGTTCTAGATATTTTTTGTATCTTTGTATGCTTCTATAATTTTAACATGTCTCTGTTTATATTCAGATTCAAGGAAGTAATGCATCAGATATCAGGTGAAGGCGTAGGAAAGATCCTTGTGTTCACCAACACCAAGAGATCAGTGGACCACCTCACTCTGATGCTGCGGAGAAATGGTTGGCCGGCTGTTGGGATCCATGGAGACAAAACACAACTGCAGAGAGATTTGATAATTAAAAAGTTCAAAACTGGCAACACTAACATACTTGTGGCCACTGATGTTGCTGCTAGAGGATTAGGTGAGTACATGAGAAAACTAAACTAAGAAAATGAAGTACTACTTATAAAGAGTATTTGTATTGTTGTATTGTATTGTACTATTGACAATAGGGATGTCGGACAATGGACACCAAATAAAAAAAAAAATTTGAATGTTTTCGAAAAATAATTAAAATTAAAGAAAAATGGAAATGAGAATAAATAATCCATTTTTATGCTATGACGTCACGAACCTGCGGTGGTACCACGAACTTCGAATCTCGAACTTCGTATATCTCCGTCTCTGTCGCTCGAGTACCATAAACCATTTATTTATTTATTCGTATGGCTAATTCAATCGTTCTTATAATCTAATGTTCATCTGCTGGACCCATTGGATAGCCTCGTCATTTTCCAAGGTGAACAAGTCCTCCAGTTGCCCGCTGTACTTGGTGAGCGGGCACGCACTGATGATGTGCGCGATGTCCTGCTCGGCGGCGCCGCACTCGCACGCCGGCGAGTCTCTCCATCCACACTGGTGCATGTATGCTCGGCTGCGACCACAGCCGGTCCGTAGTCGATTTAGCTGGCACCAGTCTCTTCTGGGTAGTGAGAACCCCGGCAACTTCACAGTGGGGTTTATTGAGGTTAGAACAGCCCCGACATCTCTCGGTGGATTTTCTGCCCATTCTTGCTTCCACTGCTCCAATATTTCAAAGTGGCTACCTAGAAGCTCCATGGCCGTGAGATACGGAGGATGGCGCGACTTTAACCGCTGCGACGGCGGATTGGTGAAATCTTTGTGTACGAAGTACATCAGCACTTGCACCCCATGATGTTGCAGTCAGCCTGTGCAAGATGTTATTTCTAGTTTGTAGCTTCATGCTGAGTTTACTGGTATGTGCGGCAAAGGTGAGGCTACGATCCAGGGTTACACCCAGGTACTTAGGTGTCGGATTGTACTTAAGGGTTGTTCCCGCAAATATGACACTTGGTTCATACTTTGCCTCTTTATTGTTGAGGTGGAACGCTGTAACCTCCGTCTTATCGGCATTTGGTATGAGGCGCCATTTCTTAAAGTACTGCCCAAGTAGTACCAAGTCACTGTTTAAGGTATCTTCGGAGTGTTCAAAGGTGGTGTGTTGGCAGGTAATGGCACCATAAACCATAAGATACCACGAACTTCGAACTTCGTATATCTCCGTCTCTATCGCACTTATGGTACCATAAACCATAAGTGCGATAGAGACGGAGATATACGAAGTTCGAAGTTCGTGGTATAGCTCTGGATAGCTCTCTCTGAGAACTAGCAACATTAAAATCTTCATTTGGTATAGTTATTGGTCTTCGTTCTGTTGGAGAAATAATATTTGCTTCAACTATTCCAAATTGTTATCTTATTTAGGAGGATTAGGACTTCAAATATATAATTATAAGTAGCAACAATTGTGTTCACAGTTATAAAGGCCCATACACACGTGGGTGTTTGTTGGGATGCAACTTTTCGCATACTAATAAACTGCTAAGATCATTTCCTTTTATTTTGATACTATTTCAAAGTTGTTCATTCTATTTCTTTTTTGTGTATTTTTAAGTGTGTATTTTTTCGGTTATATCTTCTTATTTTCCTTGTCCTGTTCCCATTATTTGGGTTCTGATCTCCTAGTTATTTTTCGCCAGGATTGTCGGTCTTGGGTCGTCGTTGATGGGATTTGGGCTTCTTGCATATCCCTCCATACAGTAGCTATCTATGTCAGTCCGGGTCTTCCTCATCTCTTAGCCGGGGGGAACATATTTTAGTTATGTAATAGTTCCTTTTTATACTTTTTATTTCTTTGTTCCTTTGTTCATCTGTCGTTGTTGCCCACCATGCTCTCACCGAATGGACCCCGCGGAAGACCAGCGCTGGCTGTAAAGTTAGCAACATGCTGAGCAGGGTCCATTTTGTGACAAAGCCTAATGTGTTTTTTATATGATTTCTTTTGTATCTGTGTTATTTTTGTCACGAATAAATGTTTCAATTTAAATTGTATTGTTTCCAGATGTCGACGGTATCACGCATGTCATCAACTACGATTTCCCGAACACCTCAGAGGACTATATCCACAGGATCGGCCGCACGGGACGCTACGACAAGAAGGGCGAGGCGCACACACTCTTCACGGAGGAGGACGGACGGCAGGCGAGGAGCTTGATGGCAGTGCTGAAGGAAGCTAATCAGGTAAGATGGTATTATGAACAGCTCGGAGTACTACATCCACAGGATCGGCCGCACGGGCCGCTACGACAGGAAGGGTGAGGCGGGCTTGATGGCAGTTCTTAAGCTAGTAAGGATCCTAAATCTAGATGCGATTATACCTTCCTGAATCAGCTTCCTAGGTCGTTCAGGATGTTAAATTCAGGGCAATGTAACACCCGCTTTAAGGAGGCTAATCAGGTAGCTTGTTATGTTTTAGGAGACATTCTTTCAATAAGGCTTGTGTTATGAGTAGGTAGATCCAAAGTAACCTGGAACAAATTTTGGAGCTACAAGGAAATCTTAAAATCCAACTTGCCCACCAGCCTTAAGTCAATTGTTTTAGATTCCTGCCTACTGCCCTTTTTTTTTGGGAATAAAGGCGTGAGTATATGTATGTATGTATGTTATAAACTATCAATGACGAATCGTCAGATTGTGAACTGAATCAAATTGGTATGATTCGGAACGCACCATGTGCGCTGATTGGTTGAACGAATTATTCCATCAGCATCACCATTTGCATCAGCTTCTACTTATGTCAGAACATGATTGTTTATTTTTCATCCAGTTATTTTATTCCATTTATTTCTACTACTACTAAACTAAATTAACCTACCTAGTCTTTTTGTCAGTTGACAATTTGACGATACGACATTGATAGTTTATAAACTAACGAAAAATAATGCGTTAAATTGTGAACGGTTTTGACAGTTCACAATTTTTCAGCAGTTTATAATATCGCGACGTTTATAAACTGACGGTTTTCACAGTCTAACAATGATACATACTTAAAAGACCAGTATCGCTTGAAAGCTCAAAAAAGTAGCGGCCACGCGCGTCTTGTCGGCGGGTCTACCTGGGCCGCTCGGGACTGCCCATATATTACGTCATTCAGTCAAACATCGATAAAAAACGATGACGTAATGTATGGACAAACCCCTCGCGGCGACGACCGCGCGACCTGTTCAAGCGATACAGGCCCCGTAGCATGGATGGCCTTATCACGCGATAAGTGACAGGATAGAGCATCCGTCCCTGGCTGACACCGTTCGATAGAATGAGAGGACGCGCTTATCCTAACACTTATCGCGTGATAACGCCATCCATGCTACGGGGCCTGGTCTTTAAGTATGTACAGTCGGCCAAAAATGTGGTCTACCACCCTACGGTGGAGGTTCATTTACAAGGTCGATTTCCACTTGCAATAATATTATGACAGTAACCTTAGCGACAATCAGATCTCACAGAAACTTTTATCAAAACTGGTAGACCACTTTCTTGGCCGACTGTACATAAAAGGCGGCGACGCGAGCCAGCTGTCGCCGGCCGCTGCCACTCCGGTCTCAATCGGCCCTAAATCTGTCTTAATCACCAATGGGAAGGAATGCGCTGCAATGCCATTGGTGATTATATCATGGCTCACCGCTCCGCTACTTCGCCTAGCTCTGGTATCCACCGGACTCCGGACTCACTCTTAGTCTGGTTATGAGTTAATGATGCCTATTGTTGTCAACTGTAGAGGTCGCAAAAAAAACTGGGTGACAATGTCACACAAATCGACCTCGCAAACTAAGCAAAGCTTGTACTATGGGTACTAGACGACGATAAACATAAATAAATACTTAAATACATAGAAAAATTCCATGACACAACAAACAAATACACACAACATTATATGCACACAACTCGGGAACAAATATTCATGCTCATCACAGAAATAAATTACCCTTACCCCAGGGAACCCAGGACCTCTAGCTTTTTTCATATATTCATATATTTATTCAGCTTACTTAAAGTAGGTGTACAAATTAGGTAACTAACAATATGTTGTATTATAATATAAGTAAAGGTTACATTAAGTTAAGTAAGCCACCTTCCGTACTAGTTTAAACTGTATTACGGCAATTGATGCGGGTGACCAAAGTGCCAACTAGGCTAGACCGATCGGCAAAGAGTTTTGATTCTTGAAAGGAATGGGGGTGCTCATAATACATTTGATACACGGGGTAACCTATCGCAATCACAAAATTTCATTTCCCAACTGCATCGTTTGTCCGAATTTTCATTTCGGGAAAAAGCCGATTATCTCGAAAACCACAAGGCTTTAAATAGTACATTATTGCCGTGGCCGGGAAGGAGGCAATTGCAGGCTGAGTATTTTGTTTAAACGGACGAGCTTGCGAGTCCGTTTAAACAAAATACGAAGCCTGCAATTGCCATTCCGGCTGAGGCTAATATAGTGCTTTTCTCAAAAATGGGGGAATAAAAAAGACAAAATTTATTAAATAAAAATTGAGGATACTACAAATTTCATAAAATTAAACGTCATAATATTTTTTTAAACAGAATCGCAAGTGTATTTTTCCACCGAAAAACGCAATCTTTTTATGACACATGCAAAAATGTCGCGTTTGCAACAGAAAAAAACGACTTGATTTGGCTGAATACGATCTGTGCCGTCTTTTATATGCCAGTTTCTACTTTTTAAAAAGTTTGGTTCTCGACAAATAAAGGAATTCATATGTAACATTCCAGGCGGCCTGCAATGTTTTTTATTTTTTAATTTTGATCTGGCCTTAAACTATACACTTTACCTTCCAATATGTAGCGAGTTATGTCCACTTTGCGGGCCATTTTTGAGAAAAAATGTTTAAACACTTATCGCGTAGAACCTTTTATTAGGTTAGGTTAGGTTTGTTTTATAATCATCCTGAAAATATCATGGCTTCAGAGAAAAACGACTTTTAGGACAAATGAAAACTCGGACAAACAGAAACAATGTGAAACAGAAATAGTGATTCAGATAGGTATCCGATACACAGACTTGGATAATTCATACTGAATTTCAAAAGCAGCTACTCTTTCTGAAACACTACATACGATGCAATTTCCAATTCAAATCCAGAGTTGAAAAGAGGTAGGAGTAGGTAGGAGCAATACATATCTTTCAGACTCCACACAGTAAAATAAAACATAGTCGCTTCCCGCTGTCTGTCTGTCCCTATGTATGCTTAGATTTTTAAATCTACGCAACGGATTTTGATGGATAGAGTGATTCAAGAGGAAGGTTTATATGTATAAGACATGCATATAAACCCGTGCGAAGCCCGGGCGGGTCGCTAGTATTAAATAAATTGTTATAATACTCAAACTCATACTCATTTATTTATAATATTATAAAAATATTACACGTCACATAATTATTCACAATTTCATATTATAATCAATTCAATTTTATAAATATGTATCCATATCATTCAATTATTGTTTTCATAAAAATTATTTATAGTATTTTATGCAACTGTTGTATAAGAAGGGTCTTAAAACGCGAGTGGCGTGGAATGAAAGACGCCACGAGCGTTTTTAGACCAGTTATTTATGCACCGTTGCATACAATACTTTTTCTACGACAAATTTTAAATAAATAGCAGACTACAAAATAGTTAGCCGTTTCGGGCAGCAAGTTTTCTATTCGTACTTTTGCTACTAGTACCTACTCACGCAATTTCTTCAGGAGTGCAGTTATTAATTTCTTCGACCATTTTAAGAGGAACGTACACTTTTGTCTTCACAAACACGAATAAAATCTTAATAGTCTAGGACTAATAGTTTATCATCTTTCATTTTTTTCATTTTGAACTGTATATATTTTGGTGGGAAATCGGAAATGTGACACTTCTTGTTTATGGTTTGTTTTGTTTTTAATTTGTTTGCACTTGCCATCCGAACCAAACCGAATCCGGAACCGGACCGAATTCGAACTGTTTATATTCATAAATAATACCAAGAATTTATAAAACATGTAATTTAACACACAATAGATGATGATTTATTATTATTGTAGTAAATAATTTATAATATACAAATGGTAAATCGTAAATAAATACTTTTATTTCAAAATATTAGTTTATGAAGTTGGCACCACTGCAATATAGCGGCCGATTAAAAAAAAGTTAAACAGTGCTTTTATGAAAAATGTATGAACCAAAAAAGTACGCTAAACAATGTGTTTTTAGGCCATAGAGCATAGAGTTTTTCGACGACTTATTAGTTAATTAAACAATGCTCTAAGTATTAGTGGTGTCATTGTATTTGAGCCTATATAAAGGACAGATAACGGTACAGGAGTAGAAAAAATTATAAAAGGCATGTCCAATTAGCAATTTTTTTAATTTATTTTTGAAGGTGTTTGTGCCTTCCTCTTCAGGTAGTTTGTTATACACCTTGGGACCTATTACGTGCATTGTCTTGGAGGACTCAGTCAGTAATATGTCATTTGTCATTTAAGTAGCATTAAGTTATTATCATTATTGTCACTAACGTAGTTCATAAGTCTCCACTGTTACTAACATCATATGGATCCGACGACCAATGATCTGAAATAAAGATATATATATATATTTTTTATAGCAGATTATATATATATATTTTTTTTATAGCAGTCGAAATACTTCGGGATGTTCTTACTTCATACTATAATATTTATGTTTGAATTTTCCAGGAACCATCCAAAGAACTGGATGAGTTGTCTCGCAGCTACAGCCTGACTAAAGCCAAGGAACACCACTCGCGGAACTCTTACAACCCCAATAAAAGATGGAGCAATTTCCGCAGCAACAGCAACTACAGATACAACAACAACAGCAGTTACAATGATAATGATGACGATAATGATTACAATGATCGCAGACCCAACAAGAGATATAACTCGAACAATAGATACAACAACAGAAACAATGAAAATGATGGAGATGATGTTGGTAATGATTACAATGACTATCGCAAATCGAACAACAAATATGGCTCGAACAACAGATACAACAGCAGACCTAACAGGAGACCTAGATATGATGACGACGATACATTTTAAGGTCACATAGCTGTGCTTATTTAATATAAGTGGAATTATGTTAAATTAGCTGTATAGATTCTAGTGTAATACATATTATAGGAAACTAGTTTGTTTTATTTGTAAAATTAGATTTTCTTTACATTCTCCTAAAATTGTTGCGTCAAATTACATAGGACGCATCTTAAACCAATGTGTATGTAAGTATCTTTTATTTAGCTACGTCCTTAACTTTTTCTTCACTTTCTCTGGGGCCCTATTTCACCATCTTGACAATTGTCACCTGACAAATATGTGCCTGACAATGACAATTCCACGTACATTGCTGTGTCAATAACATGTCCAGCAACCACCTCAACCTGTCGAAGCAGCTATGTAAGTTGAATTGTCATTGTCAGGCAACAATTGTCGATTTGGTGAAATAGATCAACTGATTTCGGAGGAACTAAGACCAAGGTGTCACTATTTTTTATTGAGCTACATCCTTAACCATACTTTTGAGGCTTTTTAATTATCAGCAGTTCGGTTTGACGTCATAAACGAACTCATCCTCCTAGCGTTTTCCCCGGTAGTGCTCAAACGAGCCTGGAGTCCGTTTTGGCACATAAACGAACTAATAAAAGTGAGTCAATAGTTTGGACCCGGAAGGCTCTATTTGTAGTTGATCATGAATAGGCATTTGATCCTGGTTCGAATAGCATCATGAAAAGAAAATAATCAACACGCCAATTGGCAATTGAGCTTGGACTGTACCCTCAATAAGGATAAATAGGAATATTATGATACTCAAGTATAATCATAATCGCCTAGTGCCACAACGCTATACGGCCACAACTTAAAATTAAAACACATTTGAGATGTGGCTCTATTGCACAGTGCAATACGGACATATCTCAAATGTGTTTTAATTTTGAGTTGTGGCCGTATAGCAGGCACTAGGCGTATCGGCGTCTTAAGGCGCTATAGGTTCAGCGAAGTGAAGCGAACATAGTTTTTGAAACAATATAATGCGTCTGTTTATAATAATATGGTTTCAAAAAAATACGAATAGTAATCTTGAGGCTTTTCTGCTGGGAAATCAGTGATTCGAAACACGATTAAGCAATTTTCGCTCGATAGAAAAAAATCACGAACATAGGCCTAAAACATATTCAAATTCACTTAAAACATTCGTAGCAAAGTACCTATACACAATAGCTAAACATATTAAAATTGGTTCTAAAAATCGGCAATTTAATGTTTGAGGGAACTTAGTGATTACTTTTTTATTTATTTAAACGCACAAAAAATTTAAATTAAAAAAACATATATCCGCGCTTCCTAACACGCACTTCCATCTCGCTCACGCTTATGCTCAGCGAGAGGGAGAGAAGACCATGAACCTACGGCGCCTTAAGAAAACCACAAGATTTTTACAAGAGTAGGTAAGCAAACCTTTTTATTGATTGAGAATAAACTGACATTATTGGACGAACAGTTGTCATAGATACGTTCTGACGTTTCCTAGCATCCACGAGTCGTGTTTATTTACAAATAATTCGTGTAAAAACTGACTATGTATTCAGCCTATAACTAACTATTATGAGTTAAAAAAAAATATATAAAAAATGCCCTTATTACCGGAGCTTGACACTAGATCGGTATTAAATGTGGTGGAAGAGAATTTCGAGAGACTCGGCTTGGTTAGTATGCATAGTTTTATTTTAATCCTCAGTAGGTACCTACTGGTTTTACTTTCATTGCCTTTGCATTTTAACTAGGCACTATAATCGTGTATTTACTCATACAGAAAAGCTATGCTATACGAATGATATACATAGGCGAACACTCGGCGCCAAGAGAAGCCATGATAGAAGAAATCGGTAAAACGGTTCGTACCGTCAATGGACTCTACTGTGATATTACGGTGTCCGGCTTACTTGTCGTGTATGACAGCTATTTCATTCATATTGTCGAGGTAAGTATCTACTTTGATGGAGTTAGAGCTCCCGTATAGTATTCTCAAAAATATCTGACAGAACACCATTTGTAGAGCCATATATTTTAGGGCGCTTTGAAGTCTCAGAGGCTCAGATATAATTGCAATGTAAGTAAATACTTGGGGCCCAATAATTTTTTTATGGTTAAGTACGTCTCCTGGGTTACAGTTTAAAACTGTGATTTGATTGGTTTAAATTAGTGTTCGACCGACACATGTTTTTTTACCGAAACCGAAACCGTCAATTATTTTTGAAAAATATAAACAAAAGCTGTTTGTTTACCACGGATATTTAAAATATTTTTTTGTTATATGAGATTGGATCAAGGAAAGTGTCTTATTCGCCGTCCTATACCCAAAATGTAAGTGAGGAAACTGTTTATATATTTCAAAAACTATTGATGCAGCTGAAAAGTCCACAATTTTTTTCTGGTGCTAAAGAAGGTTATTACAATGACTAAAAAAATAATCAGGCACTTCTGATATTTTCATCCTTTCCCAATTCCGGGAACAAGCACACAAAGCGTCACTTCACTGAGCCGGTGGCCGGCGAACTACGAAGTAGGCACCGTTTCGCAAGTTTCGGCCCGGCCGAAAGGTTCGGCCGTTTTTTGGCCGAAACCGAAACTATGGCCGAAACATGATTTTTGGTCGAGACTGGCCGAAACCGAACCTTCCGTCGGACACTAGTTTAAATTCACAACATTTTAAACACATTTTATTACCTATGTTAGGAACCCTTGTAACAATTTTCATTCCAACAGTCATTTTGTCTCCTTGCTAATAACAAAGGGACATAATAACAACTAAAAATAGTAAATAGTTGATTGACCCTTGTACCTATATAAATACTTATCATCATCCTCCTCCCCTAGCTTTATTAGGTACCGGTTGAGTAAATGTAGTAAAGGCCCAGAATCGTCACTCTTCTTCTTCTCAAAGCTTGTCAAATCAAATAAAAAAGCCACCAAACTCGTGCAGGGCTCAGAAGACACGGTCATGCGTCTACTCCGATTCCTATTCAAAACCGAAGTAGACTGGATCGAGGCTATGGACAGGAAAGACGCGGAAGAACTCGAGGCGTTGCGGCAGGCGGCGCGCGAGGCGGAGGCGGAAGGCGAGCCCTTCGTCTGGCCAGAGGAACCTGAGGAGAAGCCAGACCGGAAGATGTTCAAGAGGCTCAAGTTGCTCATGGTTTACCATTCGATATCGAATGTAAGTAGTTGTTGTCTTATATATACTAGCGCATCCAGCAGGGGGGGGGGGGGGGGTTAAGTGGCTTACCCCCCCTTTCCCCAAGCATCTGATGTCATAACAAAATGTAGTCTACGCGGGGTGAGGCCTCTCCAACCGCTGTCAAACCCACCCACCGCCACTGTTTCTGTATGAATAAGAATAAGAATATTTTCTATTGTATAACTGTGTAAGTACATAAGTTGGGCGTGACAGGATTTGTTTCAACAGCTACCCGACATCGGGCATACAACAATTGGTATGACTTAAACACACTAACTTACAGCTAAGATGCGAAATATTCACTAAGGTTATAGAATACTCTCTGAATCAGCCAGTTTCTAAGTTGGTTTTTAAATTTATTCCCTTCTATAAAGCCTTTAGTTCGGCCGGTAACTTATTAATAGTACATTACTTACCTAGGGCGGTTAAACAAAGAATGTCTCAGATCGCAGGTATTTGACGCCCGAGCCGAAGGCAAGGGCGATAAATATGCGCTCTGAGGCTTTCTTTATTACCGCCCGTGGTGAGTACAACATTTTACGTCTCTATCTGGCCAGGAAGCGGGGTTTTCCGCACGCATAGCGTGCGGTAATTCCTACTTTATGGCCAGGTATGACGTAAATACTTTTATAGCACTTATGAAAGCACTCTTTTCATATAAACTGCTTCTTAATCTAGGTAGGATTATGTTAAATTTATATTGCTGACGTAAATTGCTTTTTACTGCAGACATTTTTGTAAAGTAATCAGCATTATTTTTGGCAAAAATACATAGCTCTAAAATGTAGATACTAGTGAGGGTAAGGAAACCTTTTTCTCTAAATACACTTCAAAGTGTTTGTTGATTGTGAATGTGATAAATAGTGCGTATGCATCTCTTTTGTAAAATAAAAGTAGACTGGACGTCTGTAGAGTTCCCCCAGTATATTACTCCGTAGGTGAGCAAGTGGATAGATGTTTCCAAAGTATGCGGTTCTTGTAATTTGGATAAAGCGTAGCATTGACTAGCTTATACTTTTATTGATTTTTGCTATATGAGACTTCCAATTTAAATTAGGATCTATATTTACGCCTAAAAATTTTATGCTGTTAACTGTTTCTACTGCTACACCGGCTTGACTTATATTTAGGGTAATAGGGCTAGTTTTATAATTTCTGAATTGCATGAGTTTGGAAGTTCTGCTGTCCACTAGAGTCATAAGTGGTAGGGGGTAGGGGGGCATGAGGCGTCCGATCTTCGAGATGCGTTGTTGTATCTTGTTAGGTTAGTAGCGTCCGACTAAATTATCAAAGGAACAAAGCTGTGTTCGGATCGGGGTTTATACGACGCTGTCTTCACGAAATACTTTTAACGTAAAGTCAGACCTGTAAAACCCTCGTGTCCTTTTGCGTAATATGAATGCGTATTTTGATTGGTTAAAAAGTCATCTTCTTCAGTTCCTGTTCAAAGGTTGGAGCGGCACCACGGCTCGGCCTCCGTCGCTGGTGGGCGTGCTCGACCTCAACGCACCGCTCGCGCAGCACATGGAACAGCTGAAGATCTGCCTCGACAAGATCGCCAGGCTGTGCGAGCTCGCCACCTGCGATGACAATGTGAGTAATCTAATAATCTTCCACCCTTCAGTTCCTTTTCAAAGGTTGGAGCGGCATCACCGCCATTGCTGGACCGGGAAGCAGCTCACCCGGGGAATTAAAGGGACCTTACAGAAGATCGTAGCCAAATATACTCACTCTACTACTTATTAATTATATAATGTTCGGTTAGTAAGTATGAGGTCGTCTGAGCTTCTTGGGGTGCGCTGTGTTGACAGCGAAGGATCTAGGCTAAGGTAATTTATTTCTAATTTATCGTTAGCAGGGTCATAAGCAACACGGTACTTATGCTGGGGGCAAACGTTCGGTTTCCGCTTACGGTTTCCGGATTCGGTTTTCGACTTATACTTAGCGCTCGCAGGCGTTTACAGAACAATAACTATCTCTCTAGAGGGCTGTAAGTCGAAAACCGAATCCGGAAACCGTACGCGGAAACCAAACGTTTGCGCCCAGCCATAAGGGACATACAGAGTCAACAAAACAAAAGCCGTCTTTCTTGTGGTCAATTATTTTTACCTACGTGCATGTGTGGAATGTTTTATCGCATAAAATTATAGGTACCTACCTATAAGAGGCGATTTCGTTTACGCGGATTATGAGCCGGATAACAAACTAGGCTTTATATTATAAATGAATAGTTAAGGGTTATAAAGTTTGTGTGGAGCTACGATATCAACGAGTTACATCGCGGGCAGAAGCATAGTCTAATAAATATGTGTACTGCAGCTATCGTTCCATGGGCTGAGCGCAGCGGACCCGAAGATGAATGCGCTGCCAGAAGCCGCTCTCTTGGCCCTGCTGATGCAGTCGCGTCACATCCTCGACTTGCGGGAAGTGATACACATGCATCGGCGAGTCGACGACCGGGAATTCTATTTCGGTAAGTAACAAGTGCAAAATAGAGTGCTCTATAGACATCGGTTACATGCTAATGGGGAATGGATGAACAATTTAGAAGTGGCTGATTTTATTTAGGTTAGGTTAGGTTAGTGTAGACGACGCTATACAACCGCACCTGAAAAGTAAACCTGAAACATAAAAACAAACTTATTAATTAGTATAAAATTTGATAAAATAACATATGGAGGTACTCACCGCTGTTGTTTCCTATGTGTAGAATAAACGTGTGCGCGAGCGCATGCATATGTGTGCATCGGCTATCGGCATCGGCAAATCCCGATTCAGTTACCTTACAGCCTCCGGGCGATACACGCATGACCATGCACTCAAGCACTTTACCTCAAAAAGCAACCCCAATTGTTTTAATTTGGCTCCTCTCGACCTGTGCTTGCACCCGTCGCCTACAGTTAGGTTAGGTTAGGTTAGGTTTATATTTTCCAAAATAATTGACGCAGCTGAAAAGTCTGCAACTTTTTTCTGGTTCTAAGGAAAGTTATTCCCTATCACCAAAAAAATAATCAGGCACTTCTAAAATTTTCATCCATTCCCAATTCTGGCTTCAGTGCAGTCCATCATTCTGATCAGACTGACGAGAGAATTATCGTGTAACCCTTGTGAATGACAGAAAACTGACAGGAGACTGACCATCAGTCCGTCAGTCCGAGGGTTACACGATAATTCTCTCGTCAGTCTGATCAGAATTATGGACTGAACTGAAACCATAATGAGCGTGTAACCGATGTCATATAGAACTCCCGTAAGTTTAAGACATGAGCGCTTGCGATGCGGCCTCTTTAGTGCTAGGCGCCGGCATCGCAAACGCTCATGATTAAGAACCGCGTATCGGTTCGAAACATGTCGTGCGATATTTAAAGGATTATATTTTAAAGGACTCTACAAACTAAACTGCTATTGAATGAGAGGCACATAGTACCTACGTGTGTCGCTAATAAACGATTCTGTACTTACCTCCATTACCTTCACGGATATTGGATATATGTATGCTATTTATCTTCTAACGTCCCGACTTAGACGTTGCGGCCTCTCGCTCCCACGCAAATTGTGGGCGGATAGTAAATAGTAAATAACCACATAACCATAGGCAGCCGGAATTCTATACGATGGTGCGTCAGATTTTCGAAAGAAAGATTGCCGGCGATCGGAATCCATAACCATAAGCTGTCAACACAGGGAATTCTCATGTAGTTACTCGTCATCATACAATACACAGGCCGTACGTTTACCTTTATTAAGTACTGACGTTTCGACACGGGCTGCCCCTGCTGAGATCTCAGATGACATCTGAGACCACATTCTTAAATATATGCGTACAAATGGCGACAGTTTTAAGCGTAGGTCTGTCCGTAACCGCCCGCTGCTGCTTAATCCGCTGGATGAACCAGCCATTGTGGCACCCTTTGGTAGACCTACTCACTTCCAGCAGTAGACGTCTTTCGGCTCATATCATAATGATGATGAGGTACCTACATAAATGGTTCTTTTGCAGAAAAAGTATGGCCTCTCCCCAACCACTTCACCCCGCGTCTCCTATACAAGCTGAAGGTGGATGACTCCTTCGTGGAGCCCCTGCCAGTCATGCCCTGGGAGCTCGTCAAGAAAGAGAAGAACGAGGATGATGAGGACCAGGAGCGGCAGAGTGGCAGCTCCGATAGCGATTGATAACCATGCAAATGAAATTAGAACTTCGCGTATCTCCTATCGCACTTACAGTACCTACTCCAGCGACAGAGATGGATACATACCTACGAACTTTGATACTCAATTTTCGTGGCGTAGCTGGATGAATATACTTTATGATTTTACCTTACTTTTTAAACGTGGACCCATATTTCGCCAGTATTTGGCTCGCTTAACAAGTTTGTTAAGCGAGCAAAATACTGGCAAAAATTGGCTGATGGCGTAGGTATAGTTATAACAACTTATACGTATCGCGCCGAATCTTTATCCATATGACAGCTGTCATCTCCGTACAATTTATAACCTTAAAGCTTGAATCACACTGCGGTGGCGATGGCGGTCAATAGTAAACTTGACATTAAATGACAAATTTACTATATCGACTGCCACCGCAGGCCGCGCCAGTGTGATGCAGGCTTAAAGCGTAAATTTGTAATAGTAACTAAAACACAAACTTTATTGAGCTAACTGCTACTGGTTTGTGGTTTGTATTTTTATACGAGATTGCGTTTTCATAGACGCATCACGCCACGTGTCACTGCAAGCGCCGCACGCTTATAAACGCGACCTGAGATAGGATCTTGCAGTTCTAGTCTTATTTTTGTATTGTTTTGCCTGTTGTACGTAGGTACTAAATATGAATTAAGATGCTGTTATTAAATCTGTTTATCCATACATTTACCTTTTTTTTCAAATATTAAAACATTATATAGGGGCTTTTAATATTCGAATTAGCTCGTCAAGAAAGGAACGATAGTGGACGACAAGAACCGGAGCGGCAGAGTGGCAGCTCTGATAGTTATATGATACCTATATGACGAGGTAAAGGAGTTTATGTACAATTAGATTCAGAGAAACGTGTGACTCTGCGCAGAAGTTTGTATGCAGAGGGATCCCGTTTCTCTGGAGCTGACTGTGCAAGCGTTAGATAGGTCTAGCAGAAAATACTACCATTACGATAGTCTTCTTTTTGCAATTTTTTGCACGGTAAGGGAAATGTATTCACGTACAGTCGCCATCACATACTTAGGTACACTTTAGGTGTTCAAAAATATCGGCACATGCACCCTAATGCCTTGAAAATAGAGGTGTGTTCCGATGTTTGTGACGTGCTTGTTTGCTCCGATGTATGTGATGGCGACTGTACCACCGTAGAACCCTATCGCAATAAGGTGACGGATCACTCGAGTTTGAGTGACGGCGGCCTGTCAATAGCGACAGGATTCTAAGGTGGTACGTGAATACATTTCCCCTCATTGCACCTAATTAACCCTTCGGATGCTTTGCCAGCGACGTTAATGAAAGATTTTTTTTTTGCTTCTCCTTAGAGTCAATTTTCAATAGCACAGATTTCTACCACCGTAATACATAGGTAGGTATAAGTATATATTTGAGAGCCTTTTTATGTGAGCGGAAATGTTACCAAATTTAATTTAGATAAAGGGGCTTTAGCAAAGGGATTACGTAGATACATTTCATTAATTAAATATCCTTTGATTCTCCTAATAGCAAAACAGGGCAGGTAACTATAGCGATATTGATTGTTAATTTCGCTGCAAGCGCTGTGAGCTCGTCGTGAAAGTTAACATGGAGAATACTCCAAAGAAAAAGTTAATTCGTAAACAATCAAGTAAAGCTGTATTTGGCATAAAACTACCGCCAATTGAAAAACACGATACTGATCACAATGTTAAGACTATCTTGGATGTCGATCCCGACTACTTTTCTCTCGTTGAAGGAAGAAAAATTCGACCGAATACCTCTATGAACAAATACAAGTCGGACATTAAAAACGTGGCGTTAAAAAGAACACTTCGTGGATTTCTAGTCGATGAAATACTGAGGATAGATAAAGAAATGGAAACTGAGAAAAGAATTTACGAATCCGCGTCGGCACACTTTGGGGACTGTCAACAAAGTTTCGACAAGTTTCTGGCTGACGATAACAATAAAACAATTGCTATCATGCAAAAATCGGATAGCTTGGCCAAGGATCTGATGAATCAGACCGAGGAATATAAGCAGGCAAATTATGAGGTTGCTACTCTCAAGTCTAAACTGCAATACATCGACGAGTCTTTACTAATATTGTTGTCATTCGAGAACTTCCTTCATACAGTTGCACCGATTCTATGGCAGGAACATAACAATGTCCAATTGGACAGACAGCACAGTGAAATTATTGAAATGGACTCGAATATTTTCGTTCCTATAAACAAAGATAGAGTCACTGAGCGCTTGAGTAAACTTTCAGCTCCAAAATTGTATTTTGAGACTCCCGAGCAATTATTGGAAATGTTCGACTTGCTAGAGCATCAGAATCTTAATTATTTACTTGCTACAGAACAATTGAACGCGGAAAAGAACAAATTATTAAAATCAAGAGATGCATTTGCAACTATTTTAAATCAGGCATTAGATTTCATTCAAAAAAAGGTAAGTAATATTTTGTTTATAAGTAGTTATTATGACACAGAGGAAAGTCATCTCGCTTGTGTTTGGAGCTCCAACCAACCCAACTGGGGAAGTATCTCCACTTTACAGAAGACCTCAGTCTTAATAACTCCGCTACTTGCTCTATAGGTATGTGATGCTGTGTTCTCGGTGAGCCGCTGAAGCTCCCGAGGATGGAGGAGGAGGCAAGGCGTTGTGCAGTGAGAAGTGAGAGTTAGGGATCTGCATTTGTTTACTTGTATCTGTTGACACAACGAACACTCTAATCAATAAAGAGTTAGCAACAAGCTTGTGGCTCCTCTGTAGGTTGTAAGAAAACACCATCCGGCAGGCCGTGTGGTTGTTAGCCACCATTGTGCTATTCAATATGTTACGCATACATCAAAGGGCCGCCAATACAGGTTAAATTCCGCTCACCTATCATATACACGTGCACTTTATTCCGCGCGGAACATGAGGCTCAACTGACAGAGGTCAGGCATCGAGTTTAGAAGTATCTAAATACATCAGGCATCGAAAATGGGTAATAATGGGTAATTTTCGACATCCGTTGGGTTAGGTTAGGTCGTTAACCTGCGCTCACGTGCCCTAGCCAGAGCATGCACGTTCCGCCCTGGATTGTATGCCTGTGTGTTGCGACCAATGCATCATGTATTTATTACATAGATCCTGTTATCGGAATTCCTTTTCCGCGGCGGAATTCACCCCGCACAGGCCACAATGCCGAAAAAAACGCGACGGAATTTCTCCCCCGTCTTTTGGTAGGACCATAGATTTTATGTGGAGTAGGTATTTGCGGTCGGAATGATGCAGCGGAATTCGGTCGCGGATTTCAGCCTGTATGTGGCGAGCCAAATCTTCTTTATCCTCGCCTTATCCCATTTCAGTTGGGGTCGGCTCTCCTAATCATGTTTCGCCAGGACATTCTGTCCTGGGTCGTCTGTGGGTCTATTTGGGCTGCACGTAAGTCCTTGTCAATGACTGATTGCCATGTGAGTCGGGGTCTGCCACGGCCTCTTGGACCAGCTTCCAAGTTAAGCACACTTCGTGTCATATGGTCATGTGGTCTTCTCATGACGTGCCCGTACCACCTCAACCTACATTCGAGCAGTTTTTCCGGGATTGGTCTCACTCTGAATGTGCCGCGAATGTGATCGTTGCGTACTTTGTCAAGGAGCGTCACTCCTCCTGACCACCTGAGCATTTTCATCTCGGCTACATGCATCTGATGTTCCTGCTGCTTTTTCAGTGGCCAGCATTCCGAGCCATACGTTAAGGCTGGTCTGACGGCAGCTTTGTAGACTTTTCCCTTAACCGGTATGGGCATTCTTCGGTCGCACAACACTCCTGACAATTCCCTCCACTTCATCCATCCGGTATTTATTCGATTTGTGAGGTCGTTTTCTATAGCTCCGTCACTCGACAATATAGAGCCCAGATATTTGAAGGACTCTACCTTTTTAAGAGGAGTGCCCTGCAGGAGTATTGTGTTGCGTGTTGTATTAGAAAAGCTACATTGCATGTATTCCGTCTTCTGTCTGCTGATGCGTAGTCCCGCGCTTTCCAAGGCCTCTCGCCACTGTTCCAGCATAGTCTCTAGTTGTTCCGAGTTGTCGCTGATGAGAGCTATATCGTCTGCGTATAGAATATCATTACAAATTTCAGATGGACGGAATCGAAGCCATGATAGAAACCAATAAAAATCGCGAAGTTGAAGTTAAAGAAATATTCTACCGAATTTTAGCCGACAAGCTACGGCACATATTGTCTTCGGAGAGTGCTCTCCAAGTGTCCAACTACGTGGAATATGCTTACGAGCAGCTGGTAGCTCCTAATGATACAAATCTCAGCCTTGTGGACATGACTCGGGCGCTAGAAAACGAATATGATAACCTGATGCTAGATTTATCTACCTACGATTTGGACCTCGTGAAGGCAGTGGAACAAGAGACGTATCAGAATGAAATAAAGAATATGAAACAAGCGAAAGAAGCAAGTAAACTTCTAAAGGATGTTGATAAATTGAATAGAAGATTAAAGTCGTCTTACGAACCAACTAGAAGGCAAATTAATTATTGATTAAATTTATGTCGTTAGATTTATGTGTGTAACGTCATAACTACTTATTCGAAAAATCGGGTAAGTAATTAGGAATCTAATAAATCTAATAAATTTTATTTATAAAGTATGGTATTTTATGAACACGCGAAACCGTTGATGTTTGGATCAATGTTGTTAGAGTTACGGTAGATTACAAAGATCGCTGAAAAGATTGTTGCATGCCTTACAAACATGCTTAGTAAAATAGATATAAGTATAAAGTAGTAGTAGTAGTAGTATTGCAAAGACTTGTCTAGACTCAAATAGGTTGTATACCCTACCTACCTACGTATAGTTGTAATATACCTACTCTCTTTGTTGATTTGGTCAAAAGAAGAATCGTTTCAATTGACATTCAGTAATCATATGAAGTTTTTCAACAATTTGATGTTATTTTGCTTGTTAATTTGAAGATTTTTTTGTTTATCCCACTACGATTTGTATTATTTACATGAAAAATGTCTAAAAATTGTCTAAAGAAAGAACGCAAGCCCCTAGTGCCCATAAAAACACTCGACGTAGTGTTCCGACGCCGTCATGTAAATAACACACAATACTACTTTACTAATAGAAAACATGCCCTGAAGGAAGAACACGGAAAGGCCAGTCGGCCCTTTCGTGTGCCTAGAACCGAAAAGTTGCTCAGCTACATAAAGTACAGTGACCGAATAGAAAAGAATATATCGAGAAAAAGACTATCCCAGCCACTGCATTTGAAGGACAACTTGAAGATAGCGGCGACGAGAGACATATCGAGGCGTCTGTTTATAGAGGAACCGCCAGACGATGTCAGGGCCGTTGTTGAAATCCACCCGGAATTCTACACCGTTATTGAAGGACGCCCACTACGCAGTTTTGATGACATCAAGGTATACATCTATAACATACAAAATTATACTATGAATCGCCAACAGATAGGTTACCGTAGAGATATCATTTTGAAGATAGATGAAACATTAGTAGATGAGACTAGAGAGCACGACAAGATTGTATTTAATTTAAAAAGCCATATTAAAAACTTCCAAAAGTTTCTTACTGAAGATTATAAGAAGGCTTGCGCAAAAATTACTGCAGCCGAGGTTGCCAACAATGCACTCGTTGCAAAAAATAATCAATTTCTCATAATGGTTTCACAAATTACAAAATTGAATAATATTCTGTTCAAACTAGATGCGATCAGATCAATTTTAAAAATATACCGCAGTTTTTTAATTTTTGTGGCTCCTCTAGAATGGAGAAAAGAGTACGACGAAAATCTAAAACGTATGGCAGATAAGAGTAAGTCAATCTTATTTGTGACCGAAAATTTTAAAACAGATGACGAAATAGCGGAAACTGCAGATATAGACCGGATGGTGGAGGAGGCTAAAGTGGAGTTGAGTAGTCCTTCCGCGCCGCATCTGTACTTCGAAAAGCCGGAACAAATGATGTACTTGTTTCACACAATGGAATTGCAAAGTAGAGAATATTTACTCCAGTTGGCTAAAACCGGTGCCCCATTCAACCTTTTAATGCGCTCCATTAAGATGCTTAAAAAAGTTACCGAAGTAGAGCTTGAATACTTTCAATATTATATTGAGAGTATAAATAGTCAAATAACGAGAGAACAGTTAAACGAAGTACATCTTCAAGAAAAATTTTACCACATTTTAAATGACTTTTTTTACCACTCTGTCGCTAGTCCTGATACATTAAAGTTGAAAATTTGTATTGAGTTCGTATACCAAGAGTTGTTTGGTAGTAGTGATGAGGATCATGAAAATATACACGACCCTATGAAAATCATGGAAGTCATGTACGAGGATTATAATTTAAAACTTGACTCCTTGGACTTCAAAATAGTGAATCAAGCCCGAAATGACTGCTTTGCGCAGGACTTGACTATGATGAGAAATGCATACAAAGCAGAGAGAGAATTGAGGGCCTTCAAAGAGATGACGAACGCTATGCATAAGGCGTTTTTGCCCCCCGCAATGTATAAAAAACCAGAATTCAAAAAGTTTGTTGACAACAAGACAAGAAAAGCTCAAGCCCTAGCTGAGAAAAGAAAAGCCGCTGCTGCTTTAATGGGCGAAAGGAGAACCGCACAAACTTTCAAAAGAATAACAGATGAGGAACGGGAGGGACTATTATTATTTACGGAATGGTGTGAAGGAACGGACCCTGTGCCCTATTTGAAAACGTACTATGAATACTCAAAACCAGCCTTAGAATGGATACCTCGCCATTCTGTGAGTGAGTAATAGAGAAGTATTGTTATGCGTAGTTACCTATATTCAATGAGGTTTGTTACTGTTTAACGAGTTTCCTGGTTAATCTAGTTGGCTAAAATTTATCTATTAGATTTGTATCTTGGTTACATATTTTATACGTGCTTATTTAAATAAATAAAATGGAGGAAGAAGTGCACTCGTTTATTATTAAAATTCCGAAACCCAGAGTTTGTGCCAAACAATCGGACACCGTAATATATCCGGTTCTCCAAAGGTTTAAGCTGCCTACCCTTGTAAGTAAAAGGAAACCTTCAAGTCGTTCATTGCAAAAGTATTCTTTACCTGGAAGTAAACCATTACCTGTAAACATGTTAAAAAATGATGTATTCCTGTTACCGTACAGGCTGTTCTCGAAAAGACAAGAATCCGAAAGACACAAAACAAGATTAACAATTCATATTGATGATAAATATAAAATTACCAGTACAGACCTGCGAAGACGTTTGTACGTAGAATCTCCCCCAGACGATGTCCGAGGGTTGAAAGATATCGACCCGAAATTCTTTCAGCATGTGAATGGCCGGCCCTTAAAGACATATATTCCACTTTATAAATCATTGGGCCCTTCATTCAATAGTTTATTTGAAATTCGCCATCGCACCAGTTTTATAAAAGACTGTGTTTTACGAGTGGAAGCCAATATGAGGAACGAATCGCAAACATATGAAATCAGCGTACTGAGATGTAAGGACCAAGCTCAATGTTTTGATACGTTTATATCAGAGGACTATCTGAAATCAATGGCTTTCTTGAGAAAATGGGAAGAGCTTAAAATAAAACTTAACGCGAAGGAAGCTGAATTACAAAGTCTTGCGAATGAAACATTCTTTATTCAGTCGAAGTTGATTGGCTTAGACTACAGATACAGTGTGCAACAGAAGTACGGAAGATTGTTGTATTATCTTTCTCCACCCACATGGCGAGCACAACATAGGGATTTTGCTAGATCGGTTGAAATCGAGAAGAAGGGATTTGATTTGGGACACACAAGTGAAGATGATCCGTTTACAACGATACTTGACAAATTGAAGCGGGAATGTTGGGGAGACCGGGTTTTACCGGTTCTTTATTTCAAAAGGCCAAATGATTTGATGGAATTATTTGAATCAATTGAAAAGCAGCAACTGAACTATCTGACGTACGTTATTTATAGCTCGCCTCACTCAAGAATCCTGAAGAAAGGACTGGCGAGACTGAAATTCGTGATCCAACAAAGTAGTCATCCAATTGTAGCCGCGGTGAAACAATTCGAGAATGTTTTGGAGACAGAGAATTCGAGATGTAACCTAATCCAAGCAAAGTTCCACAAAATCGTTAATGGAATGTTTTTCGAGAGCGTCGGGTCTGTAGAAGTATTAAAAATGGGGTTGCATTTAGAATATTGTCATGAAAAGGTACTGAATGAAAAACCAATGAACACAGATTTGAAATCTGTTGCTAGAGTTTTGGAGTCATGTTATATGGATTACTGGAAACGTCTTGATAAAATATGTAGCGCGGATATCAAGAAAGCTGTTGAACGTTACATTGACATGGAAAGGAGAAAAATGAGGAAGGCAAGGGCTGCTGCTAGGGAGTTACGTCTGTTTAGACGGCTGGAAATGGAACTGATGCGTTCTTGCTTGCCGAAGGATAGTCTGGAAGTATTGCCGACGGTCAAACCAGCGCCCCGACCAAAATCTAAAAGTACTCAGGCGCCGCGGGCGCGTACTGCCACCGAGGCTTCTCGAGAATCTCTAACTGACGCCCAGCTGGAATACTTAGCTCTATTCACAGATTGGACAGAACACGAAGACCCAGGCAATTATCTGCAAGCCCTTGGTGAAAATAGGCACAGCAGCAGGTCAGAGAGCAAACCTTGAGAGTCCCCGGCACGGTCGACTCAAGTCGACTCTACATACAAACGTAGTTTGATTCCCATTTTAAAACGGCATACTGGAATAACATGAAACTTTTTATACACAATGGGTTCCGCCATATTTAGGTCGGAAACTAGTTTCTGTTCCTATAAAATATAATAGAAATATAATAGAAGTAGTGTAGTAGAATAGAATAGCAGTTTCTGTCAAAAATTTCATATTTGGTACTAGCTTTTACTGCCGACCGTACTTTTCTGCATACCATCATCAAGTACTCATTGAGACAATTCTAACGAGCCCAAACTCGATGGGGTTGTGTCGTTTTATTGCGGAGTTCCTATGGCCACCTTCCAGCTCCAGCATCAGATCAGCTCCAAGTCATCATAATATTGCATTGTCATGCGATATACCATATGCTTGCAAAATTTCAGCTCAATTGGATACCGGGAAGTGACTGAAAAAGGGATTGCAAATTTTGACGGACAACTTACATACTTGCATATTTACATATTTACATACTTACATACATACGAACAGTGCAAGTTAATATAAAGCTGGTAAAAATAATGAAGCAATCAGAGACTTTGTATGAAATACGCTCTATTTTTTTTCTATTTTAATTCCTAGCAACAGAAATAGTTTCCGGCCTAGATATGGAAGATTGCATTGCGTATACAAAGTTTCATGTTATTCAATCATATCATTTTAAAATGAGAACTAAACTACGTTTGCGTCCTGGCAACACTCAATAAAACACAATTTATTGAAAACAGATTTTATTTACGGGGAATCAATACGAAAAAAACCTACGTAACCTATTAATTCCACCATCAAACAAAATACATTAATGGATATAATGTAGATATATAATATAATAAAACAAATCACTTTAAATAACAAAATGTACATTTCCTACTCATAAAAATTGTTTGGTTTCATGGTATTGACGAATAACTACTTGGAATTTACATATTTACAATGATGACTAACACACTTGGTAAGAGCTTTACATCAATATAATCGACAGGGCCTAACTAAATGTTACGTTAAACTTTGTATCAATATCTGCATAAATAAATTAAAAGTAGGTAAATTTAGAAGAGTTTACAGGGGATTAAACAGCATAATTTGTGAAAATAAACTCTACGGAAAGTGTAATTTTGAAGGGATCATCATTATCATCATTATCATCAACTATTAGGGTATTTCTCAAATAATGTGATTAACTTGTCACAATCATGTGCAAAAGTTAACGCTACTAATATTTAATTGTTCTTTTTTTACACACGGACTAACATGTTGACAAGGACAGCTATTATATAAATAAATATTACAATATTTTACCGTTGGGAAATTCTTAACTTTTGCACATGGTCGTGACAAGTGACGTTAACTATTTGAGAATGATCCATTAGCATAGAATAATATATCCTAGACGGCTCATTCTTGAAACTTATTTTAGTTTGGATATTATTATGTAGATGGCGTTGCTCAGCTAGTCTATGTTGTTATCATAGACTAGTAACTCCATCCACAAACAGCCAGCATTTTTGTCGGATGACCCGTCTAGGGTATTAAGTCTATGCTACTAGTTTTTTCGTAAGTTCCATTTATGAACACACACTTTATTAGAATGCCAAGCGACGCGACGCGATGAAACGTGACTATTGTATTTTACGTCGCGTCGTATGTTCACAGTGTGATTCTGTTCATAGAAAACAATACAATTTGATTGCGTGGCGTTTTAATTACGTTTTTCAGCCTTCTCCACCAAGTAACAGGAGACACATGTTTAAATTGTAAAATTAAATATGATTAAAGCTTTAACTCGAGGGTACAAAACATATTTTTCAATTTTCAATATACTTTCATGCCCACTGTTGCTTGCATCACACAGAGTCAGGCAACACCTAAGGGTGAATATTCACTAGAGATGTGTGAAAAAGTGTTTTCATATACATTTGACTAGTCGCATGCTTGACAGGTAGGTGTCAAATATATAAAAACATGGCTTCGCATATCTCTCGTGGATATTCACCCTAATACTGTCAATTTTCTGTGGCAAGCCCATTTCTTTTAGAATTGCATCGAGATATTTTTAAGATGCAAATGGTCGATTTTTAATTAAGTAAACCCTTTTCTTAATTATGTATATATGTATACTCATTTTTTGATGTGCGTTTAGTATTTTTTTTATTCAGTTTTTTTGCTCTCCGAGGCGCAAACGAGGCTAGAACTCACGATATTTGTTTTAATTCGCCAAAAAAAGTAAATAAGTGGAGTAGCAACGCAAAATGTTGGTTTTTAAAGCTCGGTGGCTCTTAAATGAGAAAATGCAGAAAAAGAACTTCTTATTTAATTTTTTTAAATTAATTTGACTGTTTTAATTTCTGGCATGACCCTAATACTATCTATGTCAAAATTATTCTAAATGAAAAGAGGCTGCTTTCAATTTTTGTCAACTGTCATGTAAAAACTAGTTATTTTGACGGGTAGTTAACTAGCTACCAGATGGCTGCCACAGTTGACTAAACCTAAACTAGTAAGGGATTCACTCGGCCATACTGTTGTAATTTAATAGACAAAGTAACCCTCAAACTAGATTAAATTTACTAATTGTGGTTGACGCAATTAGTGCCTGATTTGGAAGCATTCATCATTCCCCAATACAGTGCAGTATGAGCATACCGAAATTATATATATATATACCTAAGTAAGGTTGATACATGTGTCTTCTACTTATTATTTTTAACCGGCGAACGTCAAATAAGTTACTCTCTTTCAACGGTCATTATCAATCAAGAAGGTGTCACATTGTCGGACATATCAGACGGTGGCGATTAAAGGGTTAATGCCTGCCCAGATTTACCATCAGATAAACACTCGATCGATGCAGCAACAAGTTGACGAACATGATAAACATAATAACATAACACCAATATCATTAAGACATACCTTAAACTAAATGCGCAAACGTTAAAATGCTTATTTTACAACGCAAAACTTATCTACTCATGTAAATTTCGTTATATTATCTCCCAATTTCGTTTATTTACATCATATGTACATAGAGAAGATTTTCGACATAGTAACATTGAAAGCCTCTTTAAAATCTATACACAAACATCACATTTCAATGATTATTATAAATATTTACACGCGAAATGTATAGAGACCTCGAAAACATAGAACTTCAAAGTTGTTATGATTCCTGTTGACAGGGAGTACAGTTTGTTTTAGTTTTGATGACAAAAAGTACTTAAGACCAACCATTACCATCTATTGTTTAATTGTTATCTTCAAGTAGGTTTGGAAAACAATTACGCAGGTACGCGGTAGCCCCAACACTGTGAATAAACAATAGAACAAATACCCAGTACCTAGCTGCTCCAGTACACGTGCCTCACTTCGGTTAGTTTTATTACGTCTCTTTGTTGTCTTTTCCTTTCGTATTAAGCAACAAAAGAAGTTGTAAAATCCCACGTTAAGTGCATTTTCGTCATTTTAACTAAAACAAACGATAACTATAATATCATTCATATTGCTTGATTTTCGCGTCTTTTTCATGTTTCTATACCTACGTGGCTTAGATGTATTAGCTACTGGAAGGTTGTTACTACTTGTATCATTGGATATTAAGAATCTTGAAGATTTTTTTGGGTAGCTGAGAAGCTGGGATAAGGAGCATTAACTACGTATTTTATAGATTATGTGCTGCTAACATTTATTCGTACAAAAACATAGTAATGTAGTGGCCTGATACTCATACGAGTCATGAAATTGTTGAATTCTATCCAAATATTACGACTCTTTTGTTTAATTACAACCTCAAACTTAAGAATTTTTGGTAGTTCTATTTATCTATAAACTCGACACACTGGAGATATGTGTTTTTTACTCGATTCGCACTATTAGGTCATGAGTCTCATCGAGGGCAGAGTATTTTAGAGAAAATTAAACATTAGTAGACGTCAAGAATCCTTCGTCCGGTTGTAAAACCGTGGCCGTTATCTAGACCGACTCAATATAATTAATTAATTTCGTTTGTTATCTCCGCCTAGCTATTTTCAAAAGAAAATGACTAGTAGTTAAAGTAGTTTTATCAAAATATTCGTTTCCTTCAAAATGTCGACTATACTTGAGCAACATTGTGATGGAATATTTTCATAAGACGTTCTTTCATATCTACAGTAAAAACAATATTTGGTGTTACACGTCGGACATTATAAAACATCTACGCGATGAGCATTATTAATACTTTACATTGTAGATCACAACGTTGATAATCGTAGCCGCAAATTTCGCGCGGCTAGTTTATCTGACGCGTTTCTTCTGTAGCTTGGCCAGTTTTCTCCGCTTGAGTATCATCTCGTAGAGAGCGTCGAGGCCCTCGTGCAAGCCTTCGCCGGTGATGGCGCACGCGGGCTGCACGTGCCAGGCGTGCGCGTCGCGCGAGCCGTGCGGCGACGACACTAGCTCCTGCAAGCCTAGCAGCTTCTCTAACTCGCGCGGCTCCTTCGCCGCCGGGAGGTCCTGCTTGTTCGCCAACACGAGAATCGGCACCCCCGTGTTGTCCGGCGACTTCGCCGTCCGTATCAACTCCATCTTAGCTTCCTCCATACGCTCCACGTCAACAGAATCCAGCACGAATATGATCCCATCCGTGCATCGCGTATACGACTTCCATAGCGGCCGCAGTTTCTCCTGCCCTCCAACGTCCCAGACTAGGAAGTTCACCCCTTTCGATTTCCCTATTGTACCTTTAACCTTTTCGCAGTTAAAGCCGATAGTGGGTACCGTGTTGAGGTACTGGTCGAACTTTAGCCGGTAGAGTGCAGTGGTCTTGCCGGCGGAGTCGAGGCCGAGCATGACGACATGCAGCGTGCCTTGCGCGGAAGGCAGCGCGTCGAGCAGGCTCGAGTTCTTGCCCATGTTGGCACCCATGCTGCGCCTGCTGAGGCGGTTATCTCACGCTCCCGTCGGGTCGCATCACGAGCAGAACAACACACCTGGAATAAAAAAAAAAACAATTAATTGTATGCTGTGTTGACATGAGTCGAGAAGGATCGCCACAATAATCCCGGTGTGCTTAAGATTGGTTGTATGAATCATGACTGGTACAGTCACCATCACATACATCGGATCGGAGCAAACAAGCACGTCACAAACATCGGAACACACCTCTATTTTCAAGGCATTAGGGTGCAAGTATTTTCAAGGCCTATGCTCAGCAGTGGGCGTTTACGGGCTGACAATGATGATGATGATGAGGAGGGTGCATGTGCCGATATTTTTGAACACCTATAGTGTACCGATGTATGTGATGGCGACTGTACCTATTTTAATCGGAATGCTTAATTACCGTTAGTAACGTAAATATTAACCTTAATCAATAAGTTTGATTGATACTGTGTAAACCAACTCCGTTAACACAAGCACACTTCACCGAAAAGGCTACAAAACTTAAGATGTCTGAGTCATGACTATGTAACTATTTAGGTAAACATCGATCTCAATTGTAACTTAAAACCATATCAGTATTTCTAAAATAGTTTGTACGAAATAAGTAAACAGTACGTCAATCAAGTCATACTTTTAACCTTCCTATTATGTTACCAGTTTTTTCATTTTATTTGAACTTTATCAGTTTTATCACTATTTTTTTTACTTACATTTCTGTTGTTACTTCTGTGTGTACTTACTTCTTAATTCTATGAATCTCAAAACTTAGTACCTATTAGAAATTACAACTGAGCAGTCAATAAGGAACATTACTGCAATGTTCTGCCGCCAGAGGCAGCACTACCACTAATAGTAAACCAGTATAGGAATATAGGGATTCACACACACATGCACAATTGATTGTCAAATGAGTGACAAGGATGCTTGCATAGACAATACCGCAAGTGGGAACGAGATACAATGTCAACGCTGCTAGTGTCGCCACCTACGAAGAGTTTTGCGTAATGTCCCCTATTGGCACGTAATGGTTATTGCGTTATAGGGAGTTTACAAAATTTGAAAACCGTAGTATCGCAGTATGAATTAGACGCAGTATCATTAAAAAAAATTAAAACATTTTTTTACGGGGTGTTTTGTAACACGTACATATGCGCGTACGTACTTAATGCAACGTTAATTAATTGTAATTTATTTAGCAGTGTTATTAGTAAGTATAGTTATATTATATATTTGTGCGTGTCCTTTCGTGCTATTCTGGGTTGTTTGCAGTACAGTTGCGCAAGCGTCTGTAGCGCTTCTATTTATATTTACCTCGCTCAGAAATAGTGATTTAACGTTGGGAGTAACCAGCCGTCATAAATCATTTAAACTCAAATTGGACCCTTTCAAAAATAAGTGGTTTTGATTAAAAGTTCTTAACAAAGTTCGACCTCGAGCCCTTTCATACCATACGTAATTGGTACAAGTGGATGCCTTATTCAACTAAATAAAATCATTGAATTTAAGATGCAATGTTTACGGGTTGTAATGTTTACCTCCATTCAACATACCAATAAAAGGAGTAGGTCGTACCTATTAGGTACAGTCAGAAAAACAAAAGTCGTATTTCCTGTGGTCAATATGAAGGGCTTACGTGCATTTTTAATACTAGCTTTTGCCCGCGACTTCGTCCGCGCGGAATTCGTTTATATCGTAACTTTCTCCCCCCTTTTCACCCCCTTAGGTGATTATTTTCCAGATAAAAACTATCTTTAATAAGGACTCTTTGGGAATGCCCCGGAATTCAAAGTATCTCTATAACAAATTTCATCTCAATCGGTTCAGCGGTTTAAGCATGAAAAGGTAACAGACAGACAGAGTTACTTTCGCATTTGTAATATTAGTATGGATTGTATGAAGGAAAGGGTCATTATGGCTGAGTTGCATGATTTTATATATTAAGGTAAGTGTACCAAATTCCGTAAGTGAACATTATTCCGTTAAAATTGCGTGTAAAACCGTAAAAAACAAAATAAATATTTTATCAATCTATTTATTCAAATCTTCAAATAATATAGTTTACACATGTGGATAAAATTGCTTAAAATCATTTGTAACTATTTAATTTTATGGTTTTAAAAACGAATTCACGGGATTATGTTCACTCACGGAATATGGTACACTTACCTTAGCTTACTCCGAACGCCTTTTTTTTACAAAATAGACTCCGCCGCAAACTTGGTTTCTATGACCCGCCTCACCATAATAGATTCATGTAGGCTTTTTTATTTTGCATATTTTCATATCACACGGCCGTAAGGATCTTTTCTACTAATGATTGATAAATTGAGATACTGATTTGTAATTTAAATATTTTATATTAAAAATACGTTACCCCGTTTTAGAAAACTTCTTCGAAACTACCGCCATAAGGTACCTTTACCCTTGGAACGTCACATACATATATTTACTTATGTAATGTTCCTATTCCCCAGGACTCCCAACTATCGCTATACCGTAAATGGGTTCCATCCAATTTTTCACCCCCTATTTCACCTCCTTAGAGGATGATTTTCGAGATAAAAACTATCCGTTGTCATTTTCCAGGACTCAAACTATCTCTATACCAAATTTTATATAAATGGGCTACATCCAAATTTTCACCCCCATTTCACCCCCCCGGAGATGATTTTTCAGGATAAAAACTATGCATTGTCCTTCCCTGGGACTCCTTCTATCTCTATACCAAATTTTAACTAAATGGGATTTATCCACATTTTCATCCCTATTTCATCCCCTCGGAATTCAAAATATCCATTGTCATTCTCCAGGACTCAAACTATATCTATGCCATTTGATCTAAACGGAGTCCATCCAAAATTTCATCCCCCATTTCAACCCCTTAGGGGAAGATTTCCGGAATACAAACTATCCAATGTCCTTCCCCAGAACTTAAACTACCTCTAAACCAAATTTTATCAAAATGGGTTACATCCAAATTTTCACCCCCCCCCCCCCCCATTTTACCCTCTAAAGGGAATATTTTCGGGATAAAACGTATCCTTTGACCTTCGCCGGGACTCAAACTAATTATACATCAAATTTCATCCAAATCGGTGGAGCGGTTTAAGTAGCTCCATACAAATTTCCACCCCCCATTTCATCCCCTTAGGGGTTAATTTCCAGGATAAAAACTACCCTATGTCCTTCCCTAGGACTCAAACTATCTCTATACCAAATTTCATCTTAATCGGTTTAGCCGTTTTCACGTGATGCGCGGTCACATAAACATACAAACAGATAAACAGACAAAAATTCTAAAAACTGTTGGAACGTGTTCTGTTATCGATTCTAAGTATCCCTAGCCAATTTTTTTTCGAATATCTTCCATGTACAGACTTTCGACCTTCCTCAGCTTTATTATATGTATGTATAGATGTTTTTATCGCAAAAAAATATAGAAGCGGAGACGACATTTATGCGGAAAAAGGGTCCAACCATAATTTTGGGTTTATTAGACCTCAACGTTTGCACTGTCCACAGGAGAGACGCGAACCTAAATCTCTGTAGACCCGACCACTTAAATAATAATTTTTATTTTCCTCTCTGAAATTTAAACAAGTTAGTTCAACTGTCAACGTAAATGAACCTATACACGTCTTTCTCACAGCGACAGTATGAAAGTAACGCTAAGCATTTTTAAAATTTTGTCAAAGTTCCGAAATAATTACACAGAGCCGCCCGTGGAATATAGTTGCGAGAGCAGGCAGGTGGAGTAGCGAAATGAGACGAGACGACGCCGATGGCATCACGCCCTTTAATAATTATCATTCGCGGCAGACAGCCGGGTCGTCGACTTTTTGCCCGCTGCGAGGCACGGGCCAGACTCTTTAGAATCATTCGCGAAGACTCAAGCTTACACTTATCGCCGTCTTTTACCAAAGCTACATGCGGGTAAGAGACAACTGGACCTGATCTCACGATAACTCTGTTGACAAATGTTGCTGCGACCAGCCACCGCAATTTTAATTCCAGCCTCTGCACCGTACTTGGGTATTCGATCTCCCGAATAGGGCCATTGGCCTCACGCCATCGACATCTTCACGATTCGCAACGTCCATGTCGTTATTTGAAAACGAAACCGTCTTTTCGGACACGCCTTAAAAGGACTAAATGAATCACTTAGTACGCAAAAGTCTGTAACATACAAGATACCTTTACATAGGCTAAACGACTCTAATAAGTTGCCTTTTAAGAAAATGTATACCTACAGGTCTCTTAATTTCTTGTTAATTTACTACTGCAGATTTCGAAACATAGCCAGTTTGAATGGGGCTCTGGGTAATCTTGCGTCGGTATTTAGATAAGTGGCTTCGCTAAGAATGTATTGGTCAGATATGTAATGTCTGTGCATTATGGTTGCTATTAAATTACGTTGCACAAGGCGTCGATGCTCGATTGTGCGCGCCGCAGGCATTTGTTACGCAACCCGAGGAGCGAATTGAACTATGGCCCTATCCCACGGATACGTATCTCGTTGCCCATTGCATTTTAATTTAGTTTACATAACCATCGTGTAAATACTTTGCATCTTTTTTACGGCATTATAGACAAGCTCCACAGTGATGTATAGGAGACAAATATCCGCGCCCTGTTCCTGACTGTAATATCATAATTTGTGATCTGGTTTTGGTTCTGATTTGAATAGATTAGCTTACACACCTCACCAGGCTTCACATTTATTATAATAAACAGAGTATAATAAACTTAATAATTAACTGGGTCTCACAAAACTGTCGGAACAGTTTGTCTGTGTGAACATAGGTAGACATCATAGTACAAAGTTAACTAATTTGTAAATATGTTTAGGTTAATTACACGTTACATAGAATGGCTCTCAGTTTTCCACATGTATGAATGTACCTACATATGCAAGCACTTAAATGTACACACTACACAATAGCAGGTTAAAATGTATAGGTACTTATGTGTCAATGTCATAAAGATTAAAGTGCAATGGCGAACGTATATATCGAACTTTTCCACCAGCTAATCTTTGAGCAATTAAACGCATAATGAAAAGTTGCGTGGTCGTAACAAAGTAAATCTCAAGCCAACAGGTGTAAAGTGCACACCCATAGGTCGTGGTTTTAGGGCATCGAAAGTTCGTTTTTATTAAAATTCGAGGTCGAATTTGCAAGCGGGACCCGCGGCGGTCACCCGAACAGGCTGCCGACCTGTCTATCTCGAATAACTAGTATTGCAACTTTTGTTTTTATTCGACCGACATTTAGCATTAACAAAGGTTGTCGACGGTCAGTCGGTCATAGATTATAATGCATTGTATAGCCTGTAATAACAATAACGTGTATGAGTATGGAACGCATTCGTCGCGGTTTTCAAGAGCGCTTGTAATGTAACGGAGATGTGCACATAGTCGGACTCTTTTTGCAAGAATTTATCGCAAATTATCCATTTACACTTAGACGAATATCATATAGTTAGAATAGTGTTCTTTTTGCAGGCATTTACAGTTATATGAATATCATGTACTTAGAATAGTGTCAAAGTTAGTGCTTTCTCAAGTGCATTAGAAATCCAGTATTTCGTTGCAGGCTAAAACTAGTTTTATATACAAGGTGCATGTTTTAGAGCGTCGCGAAACGAAAATAAAATTAGTTCGTGTAGGTGTATCTAAACTCTCTGTGTGTTCTCTTTATCGCACTTGCTAATTCGAGTGTTTTTGCACATCTCTGATGGATTCTCACCCTAAGAGCCCAAGTGGAAAGGGAAGTGGCTATACTATGCCCTTTGCGAGATTAACGTCAGATTCATCATAATATTATGTATCAATAGCTTTTCATCTCTCCTGTTCTGAAAGTTGACTTTTCATGGGCATATAGCCGGGTGGAAAATAGCGTTTTCTCCCCTAGGGTGGAAAGTAATTTTTGCGTATTGTAAAAATACCATAAAATCTAGTAAATTTGTTGTTTGTTTGTTTTTGTTTGTTTGTTTCAGTTTTTTTGTAGGTTTGTTTTGTTTTTTGTTCGTTTTTTTTTTGTTTTTGTTCCGTTTGTTTTTGTTTTGTTTGTTTTTTCACGTGTCGGCATGGCCCTCTAGATTAGTTGCGTCGCGGCCTACTCGATTACAATCGAGTAGGCCGTGGCAAGTGGCCAGTGCAAAGAGGTTAGAGGTTGGATATAGTTTTAATTATTTTACTTAGGTATATCTAAAATAGAATAATTAATTTTCCTCACAGTCGAAATGAAAAGTAGAGTGTTTAACTCGGGTGAAATTACCCATTTCACCCTTGAACTATTGGCGCTCTCACTTCGTTCGAGCGCCAGAAATATCTCGGGTGTAATGAGTCACTTTCAACCCTTGGTTAACAATCTACTATTCCTCAAGAGGCTAAACCGAGGAGAGAGGACTGGAAAGAGGATCGTATTTTGACTTTGACAAAAATATTTATGTGGAAACATCTATAACGACCGGTTAAGCGTAGTAGTCTGCCTAAAAACGGCCGTGACGGTCTTGAGTCCTGAGTTCGAATCCCAGTAAGGCCAAATATCTGTTTGAAGAGCATTAATGTTTCTTCCTGAGCCTTGGAAGTTTTCTACGGTATGTGGGTATGCAGTTTGTATGCATTTAAGTATTTTTAAATCTGGTAACTAAATATTTCATCGTCTAGTTCTAGTACCCATCAGCACAAGCCATATTGAGCTTACTATGGGAATAGTTTGGTTGGTGTAAGACTTTCAAAGATAAATAATCAATATTAGGGGACAAATATTGATTTATTTATATTTGAAAGTTCGTCGCTTATCAAAAAACCTGAAGTTTGAGTAGCCAAAAAGATCATGCCTGCATACTTGCAATTGATAAAATGGAAACTTGGCAATAGGTAACACAATGACAAGCTTATTTACAGCTGTGCCGTCGTAGGGTCAAAAGAGTCGAGAGAAAGCACAGATGCAACGATGGTGGCCCTATACTTTCTCTACCCGCGTTCGCCACGCCTCAACATGCCTCACGCTACCTCAGCGACTAGCAGATCCGCTAAAACAACCGGAACAGAAAGTCAGCGTGTATCAACTGCCTAATCATGATAGCTTAATCAAGAAATTCGACCGATAAACAATAGGCAAGATGCAATATTTTCATTTTTGCTTTCATTTGAGACAATTGCATGTAGAATAGACCACGAGTGTATAAAAAAAGCGGCCAAGTGCGAGTCGGACTCGCACATGAAGGGTTCCGTTAAATAAATTGCTTTTTACGATGACGTATTCAAAAAAAAACTACTTACTAGATCTCGTTCAAACCAATTTTCGTTGAAAGTTTGCATGGTAATGTACATCATATATTTTTTTTAGATTTATCTTTCTCTTATTTTAGAAGTTACAGGGGGGGGACACACATTTTACCACTTTGGAAGTGTCTCTCGCGCAAACTAATCAGTTTAGAAAAAAATGATGTTAGAAACCTCAATATAATTTTTGAAGACCCATCCATAGATACCCCACACGTATGGGTTTAATGAAAAAAAAACTTTTGAGTTTCAGTTCTTAGTTTGGGGAACCCCAAAATTTATTGTTTTTTTTATTTTGTGTAAAAATCTTAATGCGGTTCACAGAATACATCTACTTACTAAGTTTCAACAGTATAGCTCTTATAGTTTCGGAAAAAAGTGGCTGTGACATACGGACGGACAGACAGACAGACAGACAGACAGACATGACGAATCTATAAGGGTTCCGTTTTTTGCCATTTGGCTACGGAACCCTAAAAATTAATCCTTTTCCAGGCAGAGGCGTTATATCGACCACATACTGCCTGTCAAACATGTCTCTTAATGTCAATGAATAAGACTGACACTTGACTGTCACATCTCAACTGCCAGCCTGGAAAAGGTTTAAAATACCAAGATTTATAGTCAAAAAATTCTCTTACAAAAACTGACAATTTAAGCTTTCGCGCCTAGACGGATCTACAGTTTCTGTGACGTCACTCGTGTTTGTCACTCGTCATAATCACGACCATGTCGACACTAACTTTTGGAAGGTTTCTAGTCTGCTTTAATAAAGCCTACATTAATTTTTATTCGAAATTATTTTTTTTTTCTTATACAGAGGTAACGCCATCAGCGTTATGGGCTCCATGCCGCAGACGGAACTACTGCACGGGGTCTTCTTTTTTTATGACAGGGCAAGGCTGGAAAGGGGAGGTTAGGTTTAGTTTCCTTTTAATTATGTGTTATCTTGATAAAACCAGACATCGTTAATTTTGTAGCATTTTTGGCGCAGCGTAGTGCTGTTATTGGAATTGGCATGGACAATATCAATCAAAATTGTTAATTAGGGTAAATATTGACATTATTAACGCTAATTAAGCATTACGATTGAAATAGCTTATACCAATTCCGTTAACAACACTACGCTGCACCAAAAATGTTACAAAATTAACGATGCCTGGTTATAACATATTATCATTTATTTTCTAAAGTAAATACAAGATAATAATTAACCTTAACTAAATTAAATTAAAACTAAGTAAAGTCTACAAAAGGCCCTTTAGGCATTGTACCGAGGATGCTGGCGGCATTTCGATCACCAGTTAGTTACATCAACCAGACGTTTCGCGATTTCCTTTTTGTTATTACTGTTATTAGTCTACGAGTATTAAGTGTTTATTAAAAATTATAGTATGTATTTATTCAGGCTGTTCCTTGAAATAAGATTTGATATTATTGATATAGAATTTTGTGGTGTTTATTGGGACTCTTTATTGATCATTCTAACCATGCTAGTTTATTTACTGGTGTAATAATTATGGTCAGATGTTCAATGTTTTTTGGTGCATCGCAATTTTAGAATAAACACGAAGTGTTAAAATGTAAAATCTCGGTTACGCAAGGGTAAAAGGTGTATTTTAAAAACAATTGTTTCCGTTGCTTTCAAGTATATAGTGAAAAAAATCGTGGTAAAAAATGTTCGGTTACTGGTTTTGTTTTTTACAAGTCACATAATTGCATGTAATCTACTAAAGTCCCTCGGTAATGGCGCTTTGGCGCTCAATAACGAGATTCAAGCGGGCGATTATCGTAATGTCTTTAAGTAATTATCGTCCAAACGAAAAAAAGTTTTTATCGCGACAAGTTCGTTTAGTGCCTAATAAAAACACACTTAACCCCGAGCCGCCGAATAATAAGAGAAAGTTTCTGTAACGTACAGCTATTCAAGCATTCCGTATAATGCAAAAAAGGAGTTTAACTAAGTAACTTAATATTTCTTTCCTTTTACTTTTAGGCGTATTTCCATTAAGTTTCACCCAGAATTAAATCTTATCATTTTATAATTTCTTCACTAGAACAGTTAAACAAATTAGGAACGGCATCTGAATAAAGTCACAAGTAATCAGATGCCGTTACTAAATATGTCCATTTGTTTAACTGTTCTACTTTTAAATACACTAAGATAGCTAACCGGTACATTATCACAAATTGCCTAATTATGGCGTATATCGTTTACTCTTAACTTGGCATGTACCTATACCGTCAAACATGCCTATTTTGCCCAAGAGGAAAATTTTAAAATTTGCTTCTTGGGCAAAGTTCCCCCTGGTGGCAAAATAGGCATGTTTGACGGTACCTACTTATAAAATAGTGGCATCAAGACTCGGTCAAAAAAAATGTAAATAAATGCAAAAAGGTGACCAAAAAGTGTACCTATTCAAAGATATGCTGCCAAGTATTAGGAGTCAAGAACATGGCACCTGGCACCTATGCATTTTTCAAAAACAGTGACATGTTAAAGAGCATTTTTTTAAACGCACGGTACTGTTAGGTTCCGCTAGCCAAGTAATCGGAATGCACCGCAATCCGCATGAGGCGTACGTCCTCGACACGAGACCAAATCACCGTCGTACGGTGACCACAGAGTATAGTAAGTGTATTGGAGTGACCCAGTAACAGGCCTATCAGGCCTACTTTAGTTAGTCTGTGGGTGCGCTGGACAAACTATGTCAATTCAAAAGTGTCAACAAACAGTGTTGACTTCCAGCAATTCCGGCAGTTAATAGTTGAGATTATTTAATGTGGCCTACTCTTTATAGAATTGTCATAGTAATTGAAATCTTCTACCTTGGGTGGTAGAGTTGCTTTTTCAATGGACTACTTTGATGCAATTCGGCCAACTCAAATGATCTCTCTCAAGTATACACACGTGCTAGACTCGCATGCAAGTTTCAATAGTTTCATTACATTGCGGGTTACCGAGCTGTAATTAATTTAATCGATCTACCATAGCCCGAAATGTAGTTTAATCTTACATGCGAGTCTTGCACGTGTGCCAATGGGGCTATACGAACGATACAAAAGTTCAGTTTTAAGTCTGAAAATAGCTGTTGTAAAGTTGCTTTGATGGTGTTGTTTTGAAGCCGTAATTTTAACTGAGAATCGAAGTTTACCCGCTTATTTTAATATCTTGGCCTAATCTTACACCTATTCAACTTAAGCTAAAGCAGGATATTATATCAGCAGGCATAATCCACCCAAAGGCTCAAAGTCACCCAAAGGGCAATGGAGAGGGCTATGTTGGGAGTTTCTCTGCGTGATCGCATCAGAAATGAGGCTATCCGCAGCAGAACCAAGGTAACCGATACAGCCCTCCGTATCGCTAAACTTAAGTGGCAGTGGGCGGGGCACATTGCACGTAAAACTGATGGCCGTTGGGGCGGTAAGGTTCTCGAGTGGCGACCACGTACCGGAAGGCGAGGCGTTGGTAGGCCTCCCACAAGGTGGACTGATGATGCGGGAGTCCGCTGGATGCGGGTGGCGCAGGACCGGTCACTTTGAAACTCTTTGGGGGAGGCCTATGTCCAGCAGTGGACGTCTTTCGGCTGATATGATGATGATGATGAGGCCTATCTGGCCTGGCCCTCTTACCACTTCAGCCAAACACGTCTCTTGCACACTACACCTCCAAGGCGACGACGCGCCCGATCGCGCTAGGAGCAAAGCAGCACGTGCTACAGTCCCCCGCGGCTTATGAAGTCAATCCTGACACATTGCGCAAGTATGAAGTTTCTGAATAATGACAATGCCAACCATAGGAAAAAATTACATATTCAACCCCAGAGGCATGTCTCAGGATTGACTTCATAGCCGCGGGGGACTTTAGGTATGTGGCGAGCGCGTACGAGAGGGATGCCATGATTTGATTTTATAGCTGTCAAACATCGGTGTCAGAGGGCCTACCGCGAACGGCATTCGAAGTTTTCCTTCTCTGTCGCACTTACGTACGAACTCGTAAGTATGATAGAGAGGGGAAACTTCGAATACCGTTCGCGGTAGGCCCTCTGACAGCAAACCTTGTACGGTCAGCCTCACAAGTGGCTTAACACCTTTGTACCGTATCGCATTAAACTGTCATATGAAGTTGTCAAACGAGTGAAAACGACAAGGTACTTAGGTGTTCAGCAACTTATGAGGCCGACTGTACATAATCAGGTACAATACGATTAAAATCAGTTAACGATTCTGAAGTTAGCCTCGAGTCGCCTCCCGCATACCCGTCCGACCCCTCTGACACCTTTGCGGCGCTTCTAGTAGCTAACATCAGAATCGTTAACTGATTTTTTCTACTCGTCGACTTTAATCTTTGAATTAAGATTTCGTACACGAAACTAAGATCACATACTTTTTAATCCTGGAGCTCCACGAGCTCGTCACGAACTCGTATGGTTTCATAAGATAACCGCCAGCAGTCATCTTATGAATCCAGGAGCTGTATAAGATAACTGTGAAGACATCAACGCGCAAAATTACTAAGCTGCTGCGCTTCATTTCAGCAGGGCGATTTTCAATAGATACCAAGTTTGTTTAGTAAATTATTATTTCCGTTGACTCGTAGAAAAAGTATTGTATACAATAGTTATATAATTAGCTTTTTAAGTCTCGTACCTTAATTAGGCCACTCAGCAAGCTTCGTGGCCTAAACGTGGTACTCGACTTAAAAAGCATCCATTATATAACGATTGCATAAACTACTATTAAATTCAAATTCAAAATCTTTATTGTTGGTTACATGTTAGTATTACAGATGTTATATGATTTATAGTGCACTAGCTTTTGCCCGCGACTTCGTCCGCGTAGAACTCGTTTATATCGTAGCTCGATACAAACTTTCACCCTCCATTTCCCTTTTAGGGGTAGATTTCCGATATAAAAACTATCACATGTCCTTACCCGAGACTCAAACTATCTTTATCATTATTATCATTTATCATCATCATCATATCAGCCGAAAGACGTCCACTGCTGGACAAAGGCCTCCCCCAAAGAGTTCCAAAGTGACCAATCCTGCGCCACCCGCATCCAGCGGATTCTTGCGACCTTTACCAGGTCATCAGTCTACCTTGTGCCTACCAACGCCGCGCCTACTAACTACCTCTATACAAAGTTTTATCTAAATGGGTTGTATAGTAGCTTCATACAAATATTCAACCCCCATTTCACCCCCTTAAGAGATCATTTCCGGGATAAAAACTATCCTATGTCCTTTTCCGGAACTCAAACTATCTGTTAACCAAATTTATTCTAAATGGGTCACTCACATCCAAATTTTCACCCCTTAGGGGAGGATTTTCGGAATAAAACTATCCTTTGTCCTTCCCCAGGACTCCCAACTATCGCTATACTAAATGTTCACCCCCATTTCACCCCCTTAGGGAATGATATCCGGAATAAAACTATCAGATGTCCTTTCCCAGGACTCAAATTATCTCTTAACCAGATTTCAACTAAATGAGTTCCATAAACTATGCATTATCCTTTTTCGGAACCCCAAACTATCTCTATACCAAATTTCATCCAAATAGGGTACATCCAAATTTTCACCCCCTATTTTATGCCCTTGGAGGATTTTTTTCGGGACAAAAGCTATTCGTTGTTCTTCTACGCGAGTAAAACTATCTCTATAGGCACCAAATTTCATCCTAATCCAAATTTAAACCACCATTTCACTCCCTTAGAGGATGATTTCCGGAATTAAAACTACGCTTTGTCCTTGCCCAGGACTCAAACCATCTCTATACCAAATTCCATCGAAATGGTTTCCATCCAAATTTTCACCCCCCAATTCCCAGCACTCAAACTATCTCTTAACTGTTAACTTAAGTTTTATAAGTTTTTATTGTTACTAACATGATATGGACTAAGTCTGAAATAAATAATTTGAATTAAATTAAATTAACCAAATTTCATCTAAAAAGGTCACATCACATCCAAATTTTCATCCCTTAAGGGGGTGATTTTCGGGATAAAACTATCCTATGTGCTTCCCCAGAACTCCAACTCGCTATACCGTAAATGGGTTCCATCCAAATTTTCATCCCCCATTTCACCCCCTTAGGAGATGATTTCTGGACTAAAAATTATTTTAGGTCCTTCCCCAGGACTAACTATCTCCATACCAAATTTCATCTAAATGGGTTCTATCCAAATTTTCACTCCTTATTTCACCCCCTCAGGAGATGATTTTTCTGGATAAAAACAATGCATTGTCCTTCCCTGGGACTCCTTCTATCTCTTTACCAAATTTTAACTGAATGGGATTTATCCACATTTTCACCCCTATTTCATCCCCTTAGGGGATGATTTTCGGGATTCAAAGTATCCGTTGTCATTCTCCGGGACTCAAACTATCTCTATACCAAATTTGATCTAATCGGAGTCCATCCAAAATTTCACCCCCCACTACACCCCCTTATGGGCAGATTTCCGGGATAAAAACTATCCAATGTCCTTTCCCAGAACTTAAACTAACTCTAAACCAAATTTTATCAAAATGGGTTACATCCAAATGTTCACGCCCACGTTTTACCCCCTAAGGGGAAGATTTCTGGGATAAAACCTATCCTTTGACCTTCCCCGGGACTCGAACTATTTATATACCAAATTTCATCCAAATCGGTGAAGCGGTTTAAGTAGCTCCATACAAACTTCCACCCCCATTTCATCCCCTTAGGGATTTATTTCCGGGATAAAAACTACCCTATGTCCTTCCCCAGGACTCAAACTATCTATATACCAAATTTCATCTAAATCGGTTAAGCCGTTTTCACGTGATGCGCGGTCACATAAACAGACAAACAGATAAACAGAAAAACAGATAAACAGATAAACAGATAAACAGATAAACAGACAAACAGATAAACAGACAAACAGATAAACAGACAAACAGACAAAAATTCTAAAAACTGTTGGAACACTTGGAACGTGTTCTGTTATCGATTTTAAGTATCCCTAGGCAATTTTTTTTCGAATTACTTCCATGTACAGACTTTCGACCCTCTTCAGCTTTATTATATGTATAAATAGATAGAAGATAATGAAACTCCCATTCAAATATCTCAAAAAATTATGAAGCTACATCCGTTTTAATGTCGCTTGTTAGAGTGAGAAAACGATGAGGGACTGTGACGTCAATATACTCGAGCGTCATAGTAAAAAACAATCGTTTCATATGAAGGTGCGTTTTGCGGAAAAGGGACAGAACATACCCCCTCTTAAAACTTTGGACTCTTATAACTTAATCATTACCTATATAACCTCTTGCTTTGTTTTTTTCTCCATTTGACTATATTTATTTTAAATTCTTTTTCGAGAAAATACATTATGATTATTTACCATATTTTCGATTCCTGAGCTATAACCACGAACTTCGGAATTCGAAAATATTCGGGTATCTCTATCTCTATCGCACTAACCATACTCGAGTGACAGGGATGCAAATATATGAACATTGAGTATCGGTTTTCGTGGTAGCGCCGCAGGTACTTTGGCTGAATGCGCCGAGCGCGTGCCATTGTCATTCAAAAAAAACAAATTCGTGTTAATTATATTGTTCAAATTTGTTGATTTAATTTATTGAAATTACGACATAAAACGACATTTGCGCATATAAGTTCTCATATCAGAATCGAATATTTTTTTATGGTTTATATTTTAACATTTGTCTCGTAAAGGTCTATCGTAGACGGGATTTAAATTATTAATAAGTGAATAGCAAAGCAATTCCGCCATTTTGACGAAAATTTGACGGTTCTTATAGCTGACAGTTGGAGCAGCGTTTGATTTCAATAAAAATAAATGAAAAATTAAATGAAGTCGTATATTTCGGAAAATTAATTAACTGTCGCAGTCGGATAAAAACTATCCTAAGTTGCAGCTAGAATAATAATGTACCTATATAAAATGTTTCATATTTTTCCGTTCATGGGATGCTGAGAACATTCGAACCGCGCAAAGCTTAGTTTCAAACTGGCTGATTCTTTTTTTAATTTAGAGATTTATTATAAGTGGAGATTATAACCTGCCTACAAGGCGTACAATGTCCTTAGAATTAAAAGTAGGTACATCTATATATTTTTTTTAATAGCATGCGATATTATATTGCTACGTTACATCTAAATTATAAACAATAAGAAAACAAAAGTAGCATAAAATTCTCCAAAACATTAATTATTAGACTAGGTATTTAAATTACATCATGTTAATAATCCAAATTACAACAATTAAGAATAGCATAAAAATCATCATATTTTCATTAAGTATAGTGAGACTAAGTATTCAAATTATATTATTATTATTATCACAATTTATCGTCGAAAAATTCTTGTAGGTCGTAATAACATTTTTTGATGAGGAGTTAATCGTATTGTATATTTATTCTGTAAGGTGTGCAAAAAAAGAGAAGGTATAATAAGTACGAAGTCAATGTTTACGTCAATGTGCAAAGTAAATTGTACACTTTGTCACTTCCAATGTATGTAATAAAAATAAATAAGTTCTTACTAACATAGATATACGTTTTTACTGTAACTAACCCGATATGGCAATTTATCAGAAATAAAATTAAAAAGTGTTGTTTATATCCATATGCAATGTAAACTTTTAGTTGTAAAAATGGAGAACGTTTAAACTGTAATGAAACAGTTTCGAGTGAATTTATAGATTCGACATGAACGGGCTTTTCGTAACGGGTTTCCCGTTACCTCATCGTTTCGATGCGGTATCTAGTTGCCGCCGTGTGCATAACGGATCGATGGCACGGTGAATTTAGATACGTGTGTTTAAGTCGAATAAACGGGGCCTTAGTTTGCTACTTGAAATGAGCATTTAAATAATATTTTGTACCAATTGAAGTAACTACGTCCATTCCATTCAGCCATATAATACCATCCCACCCAAATCCATTAAGGTTTTAAGGTATACTTTTGAATTTCCTCTTTTGTTAAGTACCATTTTTAGGGTTTCGTACTCAAAGAGTAAAACGGGACCCTATTACTAAGACTCCGCTGTCCGTCTGTCACCAGGCTGTATCTCATGAAGCGTGATAGTTTATGTATTTCTGTTGCCGCTATAACAACAAATACTAAAAAACAGAATAAAATAAATATTTAAGGGGGCTCCCGTACAACAAACGTGATTTTTGCTGTTTTAATAGATAATGGTACGGAACCCTTCGTGCGCGAATCCCACTCGCACTTGGCCGGTGTTTATGTACTCTGTAGCTACAATGTTTTGAGATTATGTAAGCATGTGCTACACGGCTTACAACCACAGTTTCCACCACGTGACCTTGGTAGAAAAACAGCCGTTGTAAGCCATGTATGTAGCCAGTGGTTGCAAGCCAAATTTCGCATAACCTTGGTAGCCAGGCTTCCGCCTCTGGTTGTAAGCCATGTAGCACATGCTTTTTAGAATTGAGAAAATATAAATACTTAATCGAGCGAAGCGAACGAAGTTCTATGCTTCAGCTTGGGCCGAAAATCGTTCGTATGTCCGGTGTCTGTCACGCTGTCCGGCTGTTCTCCTCTACAGGTCGCATTTCTCAACCACTCTGTCACTTTTTCGATTTTTTTTTAAAGACTAAGCTCTACAGCTCAAAGAGCCACTATGTAGTACAGTCACCGGCATCAATATATGATGAATCAAAGGCCGCAAAAATATCTGACACGCTCTTACGGCTCTAGGAATAGAGTTGTCATCAAATATTTTTGCGGCCTTTGTTCCATCATATATATATATATATATATGTTTATGGCGATAGAACCTTAATTATCATTACCTACTTCTTCCTTCCGTAGTGCTAATTATGGGTAAAAAATCGTTTTAGAAGTTCAAATCTAACCTGTTTATCAGTATATCCTGCTCGCACAACTTGCTATAACGCCGACGCAAAAAGAGCACGTGTATCAATACTTACTTACTACTAGTGTACTTATAGGTAAACTTAAGACAAGTATCCGAAAATAGAAAAATAGTCGTATAAATAATGTTTTTGTACTCAACGATTAAAATATGTGTATTAAGATTTCATAGAGAATACTGCAACATCACTCTTTTCATAGTTGTAGTCCATGTTACTGTCGAAACAATCGAAATAACTACTTTTCGATACGCTCCAGACAACTAAAATAAATTCGACCAATCACGTGGCTGCTTTACTGAACTGTAATGAATTGGACCAATAGAATCGCTTTGATGTCGTACGCTCGTTGATGTCTTTTAAGATATCAACAAGCGTACGAGCGATGAGCTGCACTTCGTTTCAACAGTATCGAGTTTGTTTAATTAGTTCAGTTGACTCGTAGAAAATTAATTTTAATGAACTCGTACAAAAAGTTTTGTTCACAATAGTGTTATAATCAAGCTTTTTAATCTCGTACCTTACTTAGGCCATTCAGCAAGCTTCGTGGCCTAAACACGGTACTCGACTAAAAAGCTATCTATTATAACACGATTGTGAAAAATACTATTTCCTCGCTTTAATCGTGATAAAATATTTCATTATTTGATTTGGAATTTTCTACCCGATTTAGATTAGGAAATACCGAACAATTTGGATGATTTTCTCAATAACGGTAACGCCTACGCGAAGTACAATAATTCAATCCCAGGTAAAATTACCGTCCATTCTCAGTTTGTTCGCATCTATATAGACTGTTAAAATATAATAGGTTTGACATTGTACCAATAAAAATAATTGAAGATTTTAGCACCGAGTACCTACATATAATAAAATGAGGTATTAATTGAGCAGCAATCAGTAATTAAAACGATCTTGGTGGTGTAATAACTGCCTAACGGGTAGAAGTTATTACTTACACCTTGCACGCAATTATTGAATACACCTACTCCATATAATATTAAAACGGCACTTTGATAGAACTGTCAATATCGAACTGGGTTAATATATAATTTGACTTACGTGTAAGTTCTTCTAAAAGAGTTATAAAGGGTTTGAGTTAGGCCTCAATTTTAGGGCGATTTTGCGTTACGATACAACCTTGTCTTAGCAAATTTATATCATTGACCTAATATTTATAGGACCTGTATACAGTAGAACAAAATGGGTTTACCTACCAAGGGCGAGTTATTACGGACCGTGCCTATCGTATGAGTTTTTTGTTTCGTAGAATTTTAAAAGGAAATATGGTACAAGGATTTTTTAGTTTTGTCGCATATTTTCCCGTTCGCAATTCGTCCCGTTCGACAATTCATCCCGATCGCAATTCGTCCCATTCGTAATGTAAGTACTACTAAAAAAAAATCGGTTCTGGCGCTTCGCTGGTCGCTAACGCGGCACGCTCGCTTCGCTCGCTCGGCTCGCGCGCTGTAGGGTCACGGTTTACCTAATACTCCTCCTCGCTTCGCTCGTCCTCGTACCTACCCGGGACGACCTGCCGAACGGGACGAATTGCGACAAAAAGGATTTTTTTCCTACACGTTTTTTCGTAGGTACGTAAGCAAAGTGTGTTTTACTTACCAATTGTCAAAGTACACTGCGTAGAGAACAGTAAGGCCAGGTGAAATTCAGTCTTCAATATAACTACCTGAAACAAAATGCAATTGGTTAGTTTTCAGTGTTCCGTACCTCATAAGGAAAAAAAAACCTACAACGAAGGTATCCTGTATCTAAGGGTTTATAGGGTCGGCCGGCAATCTCTTGAAGCTGTGAAACATCAAACTTTATGGATATGTCACATATTTTGATTCCAAAACATAACATATTGACACAAAAAGAGTGCTCTTCAAAAAAGCGCTCGCTCAGAATTCGGTATTTTGACAGGCGTAGTGCTTTTGTGTGTGTAAATACTACTACCACCCACACAAACGTACCTAACCCCCACATGCACAGCTAGATCGCACCAGCCACGAGTGCCGTCCCTTTCTAGCTATATGTAAGTGCGATCGGGATAGAACTAACCGCGGAGCTTGCCGATGCAAATAGCTGTATAGCGCACCGTTGGAATTCGCTCCGTGACCGATATTGATACTTGCACTAAAAAGTGGTAAACATTACTTCGCTAACATGATGCTCTAACTTGAACAAAGTAAGTATTTGATTTTTGTGCACATGTTTTCTATTTATATTAAAATACTATGACAAAGTATATTCATTCTTTTTTACTAGCTTTATATTAACTTGCACTGTTCGTATGTATGTAAATATGTAAGTATGTAAGTTGTCCGTCAAAATTTGTAATTCATTTTTCAGTCACTTCCCGTTATCCAATTGAGCTGAAATTTTGCATGCATGTGTATATCGCATGACAATGCAATATTATGATGATTTGGAGCTGATCTAATGCTGGAGCAGTAAGTTGGCCATAGGAACTCCGCAATAAAACGACACAACCCTATCGAGTTTGGGCTCGTTATAATCGTCTCAATGAGTTGTTGATGATGGTATGCAGAAAAGTACAGTCGGCAATAAAAGCTTGTACCAAAAATGAACATTTTGACAGCAACTTATTTTTGTATAAAATAAACTAACAAGTTTTAAAGTTGTCAGTAATAAGAATAATAATTTGCTGTCTGGCACTACTACTTTCTAGCCGTGTAGTACTGTCGGGTACTACACGGCTAGAAAAACACCGATTTATGCCTGCTTCCTGGACCTCTCCAAGGCCGTCGACAGAGTGGACTACAATATTCTCTGGGCAAAACTGGAGGAAGCAGATATTCCGGGTGATTGTACAGGTTTGTTGAGGTACTGGTACCAAAACCAATTAAAACCAGGTGAGATGGGCCAGGACTTTGTCCACAGATTACAGGTTGGAATGTGGAGTACGGCAGGGGGGCCTGACGTCTCCTAAACTGTTCAACTTTGACTTATGTCAATTAGTACTGCAGTTCTTTTTAGGGTTCCGTAGCCAAATGTCGATTCGTCATGTCCGTCCGTCTGTCTGTCTGTCTGTCCGTCCGTATGTCACAGCCACTTTTTTCCGAAACTATAAGAGCTATACCTACTGTTGAAACTTGGTAAGTAGATGGGTCATTGTCAGATTTAGGTTCGCGTCTCTTTGGTGGACATTGCCAAAGTTAAGGGCTATAAAGCCTAATTTTTGGTTGATCTCTGAATCCGCATAAACGGCGTTGCCCCTTCTATAATCCTATGTGATAAAAACATATTATATGTGAGCGTAAGCCCGTAACTTTTGACCACCGGAAAGATGATTTTTGTTTTTGTGACTGACAATGACCTAGATGTATTCTGTGAACCGCATTAAGATTTTCACACAAAAATCGAAAAAAAAAGATTAAGTTTTAGGGGTCCCCATACTCAGAACTGAAACTGAAAAAATTTTTTTTATCAAACCCATACGTCTGGGGTATCTATGGATAGGTCTTCAAAAATGATATTGAGGTTTCTAACATAATTTTTTTCTAAACTGAATAGTTTGCGCGAAAGACACTTCCAAATTGGTAAAATGTGTGTCCTGTAACTTCTAAAATAAGAGAATGATAAAACTAAAAAAAAATATATGATGTACATTACCACAGATGTATGAATATATTATATAGTATTCTATGCTCTGAGTACATTACCATGTAAACTTCCACAGAAAATTGGTTTGAACGAGATCTAATAAGTAGTTTTTTTTAATACGTCATAAATCGTAAACCGCAATTTATTTCACGGAACCCTTCATGTGCGAGCCCGACTCGCACTTGGCCGCTTTTTTTTAAATGTATAATAATAATTTCTAACATAGTTTTAAGTTTATTTTGTTACTAACAGTATATGCACTATCACATGGTCTGAAATAAAACTATTGAATTGAATTGAATTAAACGAGGATTTGAAAGACGATAAGGATATTGACCGGGAGAGGAGGGCCTTATCAGTCCGCTGCAACATGCTGGCACGCAGATTTGGTAAGTGTAGCAACGAAGTCAAAGTGACATTGTTCAATGCATTTTGTCAGTGTTTCTACACTTGCCAACTGTGGTCTAAATTTATGCGAAAGTCGTACAGCACCATGAGGGTGCAATATAATGATGCATTTCGCACGCTCATGCGGCTGCCGCGCTACTGCAGCGCGTCCAGCATGTTCGCTGAGGCGCGGGTGCCAGATTTCTTCGCCGTAATGAGGGCCAGAGTTGCCGCTTTCTGGGACAGGCTGGGGCGCTCTCAGGACGAGATCCTCAAGGTCATCTACAACGACCTGGAGAGCCCTATTTTTCGATATTGGCTATCTGTGCATGATGAAATATTTAAGAACTTCACTTAGGCGTCAGATAGCTAACAATTGTGCGTGGAATTATAAATCTGGTATCTAAGAAATTTCTCTAACCTTGGTCAACCAATATGGAAAACGCAAATCCGTTGAAGAGAGCAATGGTGGAAGAAAATAAATGGCTCTTTAACGGTTTAGAAAACGGCCGAAGGGGCACAATCAATTCAATCAAATTAAAATGCCTGACTGGTAGAGAATGCCTCATGGCATTAAGTCCGCCATTTTTACTTTCCGTTGTATAGTGCAATAAAGTTTAATTAAATAAATAAATCAAGAGTTTACAGAGCAGCAATAATAAATAGCTATGCCGTACAATCATCATTGCAGCGGTTGGTATCTAAGAAATTCTTAGACTTAGCTTAGGGCCTGGAGGCAACATACCAACGGAACTAGTAATGTGCAAAGAACGAAAGTTTCTTCCAACATTACCCAGTTTTGAACGAAGACTATTTTTTCTTTGTACATTACTAGTAATGTAACTCAGTAATGTACGAAGAACAAGGGGATCATTTTTTTGATGTTTTAGTTTAACATTTTAATTTTAATTAAGTATCTTGTCAAACATGTATTTGTATTTTGGATTATGTTTCGCCTGTGAATAAATGATTTATTATTTATTATGTATGTCTTTCCCGCTCACGGGACAATGATGTCCCGGACCTTTGGGAGGCGTGCGTGGGGCTAGGTACCTACAAAGTACCAACTGAGCCAACACGTAGAGGCCCTTTTGACAATTTAATGAAATGCAAGGAGTACACCGAGCGGATGCTGTCCCTGCCCGTGTCATGGGACGCACACAGAGACAGCACCCGCTGGGGTGTATAGGGACTATTGCTGGTTGATGGAATCTAAAGAAAACGGGTTATTGGGTGAAAATGATGGACTGGATGGCTGGGCTATTGGGTGAAACATCGGACGCCTGCCTAATAAACTGTCTCATTTTTTATCTCTGGCAGACGGTGACTCGCCAACTGCTAGATGGGCCCCTATTATTAGCGACATTGCCTAAGGGCAACACCAGTCAGAGAGGCTGGGGGGGTAGAGAGGTGGCACTGGACTTTAAACATATAGCCAACTCGCCACTTAGGTGTCCACATCTACCCTCGAGCAACAGCTCTTGCGACTTTACTCTGGACAGCCAGTTAAGGCAAGCCAGAGGTGGGGGGCCTGTCCAACCAACCACCCGATCGGCTCAGCCTGACCACAGGACACCCCCAGGGGCACTCAGGTACGTAGGGTCGCTACTCCCTAACAGCCCGCCACAAGCTGCCTTACGTTGACTGATTATTATTATTATTATGTCAATCACTCGTTCAAATTGAAAATGCCTCGTAAATCTACTATTGGTAAATGGTTAGAAACGTACCCGGAACTGGTTTATAAAGAACAAGATTCCGTGATACACTGTTCTGTTTGTTATGTTAATTTGAAACAGTTCAAAAAACATAATATCAAAAAACATGTATCAAGTGATTCACATCGTAAGAAAAAAACCGGCCAAGTGCGAGTTGGACTCGCGCACGAAGGGTTCCGAACCATTATCTATAAAAACGGCAAAAAAATCACGTTTGTTGTATGGGAGCTCCCCTTAAAAAAAATATTTTGTTTTCAGTATTTGTTGTTATAGCGGCAACAGAAATACATAATCTGTGAAAATTTCAACTCTCTAGCTGTCACGGTTTTTTTTTTTTTTTTTTTTTTTTTTCCGTGTTGTGGCTTTTTGCTGCTTAGGCACTTTGCCAATGTCAAGTGGGGATACCTGCTGTCACGGTTCTTGAGATACAGCCTGGTGACAGACAGACGGACGGTCGGACGGACAGCGAAGTCTTAGTAATAGGGTGCCGTTTTACTCTTTGAGTACGGAAACCTAAAAACGTGTACCTGGTAACAAAGAAGAATTTTACTGAACTGAACTGATTAAATGTAAAATTGTTAACTATTAATTTTTCATTGATTTCATTGCAAATCTCTATTTAACATTTTCAGAAAGTCAAAAGTTATCTAAAAGATATCGGTCTTTAGCGATAAGACCGCCTGTTGTTTACCTCTACTTTTAATCTTCTTTGATATGTTGTGTTGTGCTCTATAATGTATCGACAAAATATTTGTATCAGAAGTCGATAAACGAGAAGTCCCCATGACAGCTCAAAAATGTTACGAGAATTCCGATGACTGGACTAACTAGTAAATAAATTAAATCTATCAAGTATCACGATCACTCGTACAATAATAATTGACTATAGAACGCGTAGTTTAGACAAAAGGATCCAACCCACAAGACATCACCATTGAAATGTATGACTTTTGTTTTAGGTAGAAGGTTCAATTTTAAATGTTACGTATCCGGTGGGTTTGAGCCTTTTCGCTACACTACGTCATATATGGCAGCTATGCAATTCATAACTTGTCTCGATTAGCCTCACGAATGTATCCCCAGTATAGTTTGACCCCGAGGTTGGTAACAACTATGCCTAGTCGGAGATCAAAATAATATTATTTTATCTGAAGAGTGGCCGGTTAGCTTCGTGAATAGCCACAAATAAACACACTACACGTCTGTCTCGGAGGGCTATTCAGCCGGTACTGAGATATATTCCCGCGCGACGGTAAATTTATACTAGTTTTGAATAATTATTTATAAATATAAATTTTGACAAAAGTTATATTTTTTGGACTGGATCTTGTTGGTACAAGCATGAACTTTAATTTTGTGTAAGATTCAATACAAAAATAATTCAACAATAATGAGAAAATCCTTGAGTTTTCAGTACGATTTTGTTGACAAATATGGTGTAATTGAGAACAGTTTACATATATATAAGTGCAGAATAAGGAAAATTCGAGGCGGCTAGGCGCAATTACAACATATTACGCTAGTGAAAATAGAAAAAAACAAGTAGGTTCTCATATAACATCATGGAGTATTAGGGGCTCAAACTTATGACTCTGCGCTCTCTTCAGAAAACTACTGTCGGTAATCGGGTATTTTCGGTTAAAGTATTCAGTTCTTCGTAAATTGGAGGCGGCTAGGACCAATATGAGGAGTTTACCTATGCAAATAAGTAATCAGGATCTAGAAAAAGCTCTCCGTTTCTTAGAATTACAACGTCAAAAATCCGTCATTCTCGCTTATTCCTGACCAAAAAACGAGCGCCCTCTTAACTAGTAATGTAATCCTAGTTCTTGGCAAATTTCGTTTCCTCGTCTGAGGAAAACGCACACATGATTTGTTAAATTCTGATCATTATCTTTGTGTGGGCTTTACTAGAACATATACATCAGTATGTGTGTATATTTAATTGCATTGTTATCGACTGTGGAAAACTCCGCCGGCATTACGGGAGCTCATTATTTAAGTTGGGGAATAGCCGGCGAATGAAAGTCGACAGAGCCAAGCACATTATTCGCCCCGTCGGGCCTAGTCACTCTACGGCACCGTAATACCACGTAATATCATTAAACAATCTAAAAAAAAATCACCGGGCGCTCGAAAATTAAATAAAAGTAAATACAATTGTAGGTCAAAATTGCAGGCACTTACTTTCTACCGATAGAATTGAATACGAGTGGTCAATACCACTCGTTTTTCAATTTTCTATCGCTGTTTCAAAATAGCACTTCGTCATTTTTTACCGTTTTCGACTGAAAAAGTCGAGCGCTCGAAAGTTAAAAATCGGTCCCCAGTGCTCATTAAGAGTTTTGCGATGTTTTTATAACGACTAGCTGTTGCCCGCGACTTCGTCCGCGTAGAACTTTTTATCGTCTTAGAAAATGATTTCTCTCAATACAAAATTTGAACCCTCTTTAAGGGGATAATTAAAAAAAAAGTTGATGTTCATTTTCTAGTTTGTGAACAAACAGTCTAAAACCAAAGTTAAAAATCTCATACTTTAAAAATGCCTTGAAATACTCAAACTTTGAACCAATTTTAACACTCTTAGGGGATGAATTTGGAAAAACTCTGAAATCAGTTTTGTAGTCTTTTAACGTACAGAATAAGACCGAAGTTAAAAATCTCTTACTCACACTTTAAAATTTTATTGCTCGCCATTTAAAATTTGAACCCCCTTTTAAACCCCCTTAGAGGTTGAATTTTTCTAATCGCTGAAAGAACTTTTTTCGTAAACTTTTATTAAGTCTCTAGCTCAAAAAAAGTGTTGCCCATACAAAGCTTTCTTAACCCCCTTAGGGGTGGAATTTTCTAAAACTCTGAAAGTACTTTATTATTAATTTTAATAAGTAACATTTTGAATAGTTTTAAGTCTAGTAAAAAAAAAGTTTTTCCCACACAACACTGGCTACCCTTCTTAAGGATCTTAAGAATCCCCTTAGGGATGGAGTTTTCTAAAACGCTGAAAGTTCTTTTTTAGTATTCTAATAAGTAATCTTTTTGCAAAGTTTTAAGTCTAACTCAAAAAAAAGTGTTGCCCATGCAAAGCTTGCTCTCCTTTTTAACCCTATTAGGGGTGGAATTTTCTAAAACGATTTGTGTTCTTTTTTTGTATTTTAATAAGTTATCTTTCTACAAAGTTTCAAGTCTCTAACTCAAAAACATAAACTTTCCCTGATAAAAACTTTGCACCCCTTTTTATCCCCCTTAGGGATAGATTTTTTCAAAACGCTGAAAGTCTTTTTTTTGTATTTTTATAAGTAATCTTTCTACAAAGTTTTAAGTGTCTAGCTCAGAAAAAGTGTTCCCCATACAAACCTTGCACCCTTTTTTAACCCCCTTAGGGAATGATTTTTGTAAAACGCCGAATGTAGTATTTTTCATGTTCTAATAAGTAATTTTTCGTCAAAATTTTAAATCTCTATTAAAAAAAAATGTTTTTCCCATACAAACTTTGCACCCTATTTTACCCCCTTAGGGGTGAAATTTTCCAAAACGCTGAAAGTACTTTCTTTGTATTTAAATAATCTTTCTACAAAGTTTTAGAACTCTAGCTAAAAAAAATAGTTTCCCACATACAAACTTTGCACCCCTATTTTAGCCCCCTATTTTTAGGGGTAGAATTTTCTAAAACGCTGAAAGTACTTAATTTGTATTCTGATGACTAATCTTTCTACAAAGTTTTAAGTCTCTAGCTCAAAAAATCAAGTTTCCCCCATACAAAATTTGCACCCCTATTTTACCCCTTAGGGGTAGATTTTTTTAAAACACTGAATCTAGGTACTTTATTTGTATTCTAATGAATAATTTCTCTACAAAGTTTTAAGTCTCTATTTAAAAAAAAGTAGTTTTTCCCATACAAACTTTGCACTCTATTTTACCCCTTTAGGGGTAGAATTTTCTAAAACCCTGAAAGTTCTTTATTTGTATTCTAATGACTGATCTTTCTACAAAGTTTTAAGTCTCTATTTAAAAAAAAATGTTTCCCCCATACAAACCTTGCACCCCTATTTTACCCCCGTAGGGGTGGAATTTTCCAAAACGCTGAAAGTGTTTCATTTGTATTCTAATAACTAATTTTTCTACAAAGTTTAAGTCTATAGCTCAAAAAAAAAAGGTTCTCCCATACAAACTTTGCACCCCCATTTTACCCCCTTAGGGGTAGAATTTTCAAAAATCCCTTTTTTATCCCTAGCCCACGTTATAAAAGCAACATACTGTGCAAAAATCAACTCTCTAAGATTAGTAGTTTCGGCTGTGCGTTGATGAGTGAGTGAGTGAGTGAATAAGTCAGTCAGGACATAGGCATTTATTATGTATAAATAGATAGAAGATAATGAAACTCCCATTCAAATATCTCAAAAAATTATGAAGCTACATCCGTTTTAATGTCGCTTGTTAGAGTGAGAAAACGATGAGGGACTATGACGTCAATATACTCGAGCGTCATAGTAAAAAACAATCGTTTCATATGAAGGTGCGTTTTGCGGAAAAGGGACAGAACATACCCCCTCTTAAAACTTTGGACTCTTATAACTTAATCATTACCTATATAACCTCTTGCTTTGTTTTTTTCTCCATTTGACTATATTTATTTTAAATTCTTTTTCGAGAAAATACATTATGATTATTTACCATATTTTCGATTCCTGAGCTATAACCACGAACTTCGGAATTCGAAAATATTCGGGTATCTCTATCTCTATCGCACTAACCATACTCGAGTGATAGGGATGCAAATATATGAACATTGAGTATCGGTTTTCGTGGTAGCGCCGCAGGTACTTTGGCTGAATGCGCCGAGCGCGTGCCATTGTCATTCAAAAAAAACAAATTCGTGTTAATTATATTGTTCAAATTTGTTGATTTCATTTATTGAAATTACGACATAAAACGACATTTGCGCATATAAGTTCTCATATCAGAATCGAATATTTTTTTATGGTTTATATTTTAGCATTTGTCTCGTAAAGGTCTATCGTAGACGGGATTTAAATTATTAATAAGTGAAAGGCAAAGCAATTCCGCCATTTTGACGAAAATTTGACGGTTCTTTAGCTGACAGTTGGAGCAGCGTTTGATTTCAATAAAAATAAATGAAAAATTAAATGAAGTCGTATATTTCGGAAAATTAATTAACTGTCGCAGTCGGATAAAAACTATCCTAAGTTGCAGCTAGAATAATAATGTACCTATATAAAATGTTTCATATTTTTCCGTTCATGGGATGCTGAGAACATTCGAACCGCGCAAAGCTTAGTTTCAAACTGGCTGATTCTTTTTTTAATTTAGAGATTTATTATAAGTGGAGATAATAATTTCGAGTTTAATTCTCTTACAAGTTCCGACGTAGGTAGGGTTTCTCGTGTTTTTGTATTCAGCCTGATATTTACTCAGATACTACTCTAAAACATTAAACATAAATTGGTGTAGATAGTTGATTTGATAGACATTTTTAATTTATGTATTTATGTAGGAAAATAAGCGGTCAAACTAATTTGTACTCAATCCGAATCCTTCACGCTCGAGTCGAATTCGTTCTTGACCTTTTTTTTTAAGAACTAACGAATCGAATACAAATTATACTTAAGACCAGAAATTACAATATTTTTCGTCTCTACCTTTTATGTAATCCTAGTTCTTGGCAAATTTCGTTTCCACGTCTGAGGAAAACGCACACATGATTTGTTAAATTCTGTCATTATCTCTGTGTGGGCTTTACTAGAACATATACATCAGTATGTGAGTATATTTAATTGCATTGTTATCGACTGTGGAAAACTCCGCCGGCATTACGGGAGCTCATTATTTGAGTTGGGAAATAGCCGCACACCGAATTGCGTTATTTGATTGGCATTTCCCTAAGATTAACCTTTTCCAAACAAGCAATTTTGCTAAAGCAATTTCCTTATTGAAATCTGAAGTGAATCGGCAATGTCGCATGGAAGTCGAAGGATCCTGATAGTGTTTGTTACATGGCTAATAGCGAGTATATAGTGTGAATGTCGGCGGAAGGTAATATCCGTGTGGGACTGGCAAGCGTCTAATGTGAGACTTCCCCGCTGACTGATTGAGGCTCTGTGTCAAGGCGTTGATACGCAGCCATCATTGCGGGAACATGGGCTATAAGTATTGTCTTTGTGCGCCACTATGTAGCTACATTGTACAGTCAGCCCCACTAAGACCCTTGTACTTTGTACCGTGTCGCATTAAGGATGACTCACGCTAGAACGGATCGTGTCCGGCCCGGGGCGTTTTCTAAGAAAAACGACGGCGCTTTTGAGCGGCCGAGCCATACCAAAGCCCGGCCGAGCCACGGTCGGGCCGTGCCGACGCGGAGCCGCTTCCGAGCCTCGGCCGTGGCTCGGCCGGGCTTGGGTATGCCTCGGCCGCACAAAAACGCCGTCATTTTTGTTAGAAAACGCCCCGGGCCGAACACGGCCCGTTCTAGCGTGTCCTTTAAACGTCGCGTCGTGAAATTGTCAAATGAGTGAAAACGACAAGGTACTTCGGTGTTCAGCAACTTATGAGGGTGACTGTACCGTACCTATGGTGCCAGATCCGGAATTAGAAATCAGTACTCATCTGTTATTCTTATTTGATAATGACAAAGTTTCTATGTAAGATAGATTGTAAATTTGCATACCTAAATCCACGACCGATGCCGACTGATTGAGGCGATAAGTCAAGGAGTTGATTACGCAGCCTTCATTACGGGAACATGGGCTTTAAGTATTGCTTTTGTGCAGCCACTATGTAGCGACAGCCGAACGAGCGTACCTATATAGTGCCATATCCGGTATTAGAAATGTACGATTTATATATGTTAAATAGATAATAGATTTGTAAATCGCAAATGGGTTGTCTACCTAAATCCAGAACCGATGCTGTTAAATAAAATAAATACTTACAAAGTAAGTAACCTACTTATTTTCGCGCGGGACTGCTATGGTTGCTAGGTATAAACATCAAAATTCATAATTGGAGTTCATATAACATTCTTTCCTTAAAACCTCATAAATACGCTGGTAAAATTATTTGGATTCTTTTCCTTGTATATTCGTTTAACGGTGTAACCTTTCATCATAAGAAATATCGCTCTTCTAAATTAAATATTGGCTCGTGATAATATAAGAAATGTGACCGAGCTTGACGAAGCCGCTGAAAATTGAATTATCTATTATTAAATGTACTTACTTTCTGAAGAGAGAAAGGGTCTGGAGTGAGGCAGGTAGCTGTAATTTCCATGAAAAATCAAGCAGCCAATGTTCGCGGGAAATCTTGTGAACTTGATTTTCTAAGAATCTTCTCAGTGACCTTAATGTACCTTTATAGCTTTTCATATAAGCAACTGACTTCACGCACGAACGTGGGTCGCCTACATGGCACTCTTTATAACTGGCTTCAAATAGCGTGTGAATATTTTCTTAACATGTGCGAGTCCAATTGCGCTTATTAGTGTTCGCGTGTTACAACTAACACTAGGTAATTCCTGTTTACGCGGAGATGCTCAATAAAGTCGCATGTCGATTGACTCTGGCTGCGAGTATAATTGCGTTTAGCTGTAATCTTTTTACCATAGGCAAGTATTTCCTGATCCGTAATAATGTGAATTCTCAATCTACGCGTGTAGTGGTAGGACTGGTAGGTAATAGCTATGAAAATTACTGCATGATGCAGAATATACATATACTTACTAGCGACCCGCCCCGGCTTCGCACGGGTTTATATAAGTTTATATGTATAATACATGCATATATTATACATATAAACCTTCTTCTTGAATCACTCTAACTATTAAAAAAACCGCATCAAAATCCGTTGCGTAGTTTTAAAGATCTAAGCATACATAGGGACAGACAGACAGCGGGAAGCGACTTTGTTTTATACTATGTAGTGATTATTAGCTCCATAGTAAGCTCAATAAGGCTTGTGTTATGGATACTAGACGACGATATATTGAATGTATATAAATACTTAAATACATAGAAAACATCCAAGACTCAGAAACAAATATTCGTGCTCGTCACACAAATATTTGTCGTTACCGGGATTTGAACCCAGGGCCTTCAGCATCGTAGGCAGGGTCACTACCCACTAGGGTAACCGGCGGTCGTCAAAATATATATATTGACGGATTATATATTGATTTAAACTTTCACGATTCTCAGGCATTCGCAGGACAGAGCAACGCCATATTATGTTTGTGTTTGGACGACTTTCGACGCGAGCGCCGCGTTTAAATAAAAATGTAGCACTACTATAGCAATATTTACATGAGCAGAGAGTGGCTCTATGAGCTGGCTGTCAAAATCGCGAGCCGGTGCTCTAAAAAAATATTACAAGAAACTGAATCGACAAACAAATCTAAATAATTATTGAACCTGCTCACAATATTTCACGAGAATCGGTTGAGAAGTGCGTCCTGTAGAGGAGAACAGCAGACGTCTGGACATCCGGACATACGAAAGAGTTTCGACTCAAGCTGAAACGGAGAACTTCGTTCGCTTTGCTCGATCGTTCAAATATATTCAAAGACTTTTTCGCGACAAACAATTATAAGTTACACGCAGATGATAAAAGATTAAGATGTCACGAAATGGACCCAGCACGATGAATGTCAATTAGTTGGCTGTTATTAACAATGTAATTATTAATTAACTAACACTCGCAAAGTGTCATATAAACGAGTGGGCGACAGTTTTAGCCTCTACACCCTAATTCCAGTAATTTGCTTTCGTGTCAAACATCTTGTAATAAAGTAAAGCACGTATCTGATCCTAAAATTCATTAAATTAATTACACGTTGTGTTCGGCTTAAATGGCGTAAGAAGTTAAACTGGTAATTATGTTTATTCGAAACGTGCCAAAGGTAAGAGCTGGGAGAAATCTCGTCACGAGTCAACAATGAGTTATACAGTTAAATACACGATTACATAGCGAATATTGTAGACCGTTAGTGTCCTAGTGCAGATGGTAAATAAGCAAATGTTAACGCGAGATGAGTCGCTCGTTTCTAAAGTGACAACGAAAATGAACAAGAATCACGAACCAACGGTAACAGCATGTTTGCACTTAGATATTTTTTTATGTAAACAGTGTTTGCTTACACTAAATAGATGACATGTGTCATGTAAGTTACAAAAATTGTATAATAAATAAATATAATTCCAAAACCAAGCAGAGCTTGTACCATGGGTACTAACTACTAAGCGACTATGACATGACTATGAAGAAAGAAAGGAAATACCTATGTTTATTTAGCATGTTCATCATCATCATCATTGGCCTCTACGTCTTTATCAGACGATTCAAGCAGCGCTTTGCGAATGCATACTAGAGCACTTTTTTAAATGGCTGTGTAGTTAGCATGTTACTTCAGTAATAAAAGACACAAGAAAAAGAACTACTCGACTACGACTATGTATAGAAGAAATCCATGACTAAGGAACAAATATTCGTGGTCATCTCACAAATAAATGCCCTTACCAGGATTCGCACCATGGACCTCCAGCTTCGTAGGCAGAGTCACTACCAACCAACTAGTGGTGGTGCCAGATATTATGAAATTTCAAAAAGACACAATAGGACTCCAAAAGTAATCGGTAGCATCGACACATACCTACAGAAAAAACCCAACAAAATAAACCTCCAAGATTTAGCACTAACCAGTTGGCTCCCAGGAGTTAATAAGGAGATGGCCACAGTTAACGGATTCCATTTCATTTTCAGCCAGCGGCGTGTACCGGCACGGGAATGCGCGCAAAAACCGGCGATTGCTGCAATTAGTCGCACGTGCGTTTTACGTTTCTTTCTACGCTGAGACATTGCGACTGTTAATTAAGGCTATTCTGTGCACAATTGATGTTACCTTTATAACCAAAATATATGTAAAAATAGGTATACTTATATTGTTCTTTTTACGCAAGCTTTTGTTTAAATTCAGGTGAAAAAGCGTAACAGGTTGTTCAATTAGATTTTTCCACTATGTCTATCGAACAAAATTCAGTTGTACAGGTGAAGTATGAAGTTATTTAAAAAAGCCTGGCTTAAGGTTTTTAGTTCGCGCCATCCTGCCTGCCACTGCCTGCAAATATTGCATTTGCAACGTTATAATCCGTTTTTGCGATTAAATTTAAAGCCGAGGCTAAAGGGTTGATTGAAGTAAGCGGCACGGCTGGCTAGACCGAGGTAACGAGGGTGTCTGCAAATAATACCTACATTTGGCTAGCTATAGTATTCTGGAATATAATTAGACGAATGTTTAAACATAAATAAGACACCTTAATTGCCTACAAGAAAGTAATGAACAATGGAAAGAAAATGAAAGTGGTGTACATGATAATATGATTTACTACACAAATTGACCGGCTGTCGCTTACTCTTGAGTGTATATTCAATCCATGTTAATCATCATATCAGCCGAAAGACATCCACTGCTGGACATGGGCCTCCCCCAAAGAGTTCCAAAGTGACCGGTCCTGCGCCACCCGCATCCAGCGGACTCCCGCGACCTTTACCAGGTCATCAGTCCACCTTGTGGGAGGCCTACCAACGCCGCGCCTTGCGGTACGTGGTCGCCACTCGAGAACTTTTCCGCCCCAACGGCCATCAGTTCTACGTGCCCACTGCCACTTAAGTTAAATAATCCATGTTAATAATATACCTAAATGTGAATGTAAGGGCGGTTGCACCAACTTACTATTATATACAGACAGATCAACGTTTAATATGGCGCCGGCAGCTGTCAGCCTGTCACTTCATAAAAACTTGTCAAAGTTTCCATACATTCAGATTTTAACGAACACCGCGTACGATTACAGACCGTTTGGTGCAGTGCAACTCACCCTAAGTATGTCTTTTCGCGCTTAGCGCATAACTGATTTTCATGAGATTTGGCATGGGTTATATAAAAAAAGGCGGAGAAAGAGTAAGGATACTAAACTACTTTAACTAGGAGGTTGGAGTTTTGTAAACGAGCGCTAAGCGTGTGGGCGGATAGCTGGTTCAAAAATGTTAAGTTAAGTACTTACTTAACGACTTAATTACTTTATGACTCAGGAACTCAGGAAGTAAGTGTTTTGTCGTTTAAATAAGGTTTGTATAATCGCCGATTGTATGGAAATGTGGTAATAATGCGTGGGAACGAATAGTTGCACGGCATACCCAGTCTGACCTTATTTGCAAATGCGCGTCGTATGAGTAAATGTCTCAACTACTGTTTGTAGACAATGTAGACAATCAGTATTTTATTTCTGTTTATTTCTGAAAAACGCAGACATTTCGGTGAAGGTGACTCTGATGTGTAGATTGTTTACCTGTAATAATAGTAAATACCTACACCTTGCCAGATCTATCGCTAATGGGTGAATGTAACCGAGAATAATACTTTTTTAGGGTTTCGTAGTCAACAAGGAACCCCTATAGTTTCGCCATGTCTGTCTGTCCGGCTGTCCCTACTGGGTAAGTATGTGAATAAAATGATGGCAGTAGTATATATAATTAATTTAAAAGGAAAACTATCACAGATAAGAAAGCATACCCAGTTAACGAGTAATATCAACCAACTTAAAAAACCGGCCAAGTGCGAGTCGGACTCGCGCACGAAGGGTTCCGTACCATTATCAATAATTTTTTTTTTTTGTTTTTAGTATTTGTTGTTATAGCGGCAACAGAAATACATAATCTGTGAAAATGTCAACTCTCTAGCTATGACGGTTCTTGAGATACAGCCTGGTGACAGACAGACGGACGGACGGACAGCGAAGTCTTAGTAATAGGGTCCCGTTTTACTCTTTGAGTACGGAACCCTAAAAATGGACTTGGAATGGCCAACTTCGGGCTACACAACCGCACCGTTTAGTTGGCGCACACGTGTCGATGTATCAAAGTAGCTCTCTATGTTTCATAGTCACCCCAGTCTAAGGTACAGTCAGGGACATTCCCGGTTAACCACACTAAGGGCGATATTCGTTTGTCCGATCGACGCGTAACGACCCGAAGGCTCGGATCCGCAACCAATCAGGGAGCGGCTCCTATCCTACCTGCTCTTTGAGCGTGTGCGTTTTTGAAACACGTTTTTTTTAGGTAGGGCAAACCTTGGCTAATCGGTTATAGTTAGGTTTCTTGAGTTTTCTTTTTAGTTTTTTTTTATTAATTTTGACGGATGCGTTCGGATACTTGCTGCACATAAGTAAGTTGAATGACAGTGCCGCCACCTACTGGAAATTATTACAAGCCGTAAAGATATCGAGTAACTCCGCTATTTGACCTAAAAGTAACTATCACCGAATAACTTCATATCACAGATTAACCAAGGTTTGCCCTACCTACTAAATACATAAGCAACGATGCCGCATTTTTTTAAAATATTTTTTTGCAAATTATAAGGTTACACTTACTTACGATCTGAACGTGCCGTGCGTTATTAAGCGCGGGAAAAAAAACGCAAACATCAACAGGAAGTGAAGTTCGTGACTCCCAAAATCTACACCGTGATTGTCCTCCGGTGTCATTATCTAGTGTAAATACTGATTGTGTTCATTGAACTTCAGTCGTGTGAACATGCTCACATTGCTCACGCGCAGCGCTTTTGTCGCCATCATTACGCGGATAACGTACAAAATGGCTCCGCGCCTGTTCCGCGCCGTTTGCTAATATCACGTGCTTTATCTGCGGGCGTAAGATATCTGCCATTTTATGACTTAATCGTTGTGGATACGGCATCCGTCACTCTCATACTCGCATACTTTACTGCAGTTTACCTATTTAGTACATTTTGATACCGTTGCGCGTTGACGGACATCGCTGCGTGTTACACCGTTAGCAAATCTCGGTATTCCCTTGGTAATATTATGGACATCTTCATGATTTTATTGCAAACAACATTTCTGCACAGTTGACAACTACTCGTCAAGATGATTCTAATGAGCCCGTTTTGTTATGTAATTTAGAATTTCCTTTGGGCAGTCGGTCTCCATCATCAGACAAGCTCAATAACCTTCTCACCTTTGATCACAATGTGTACAATAATTCAAGGAATTAGACTCGTCAAATTGTGCAACTGTACTTTTTTTGCAGTCGTCAACTACTCTTTGAGAAGGTTCCTATATGAGCCCAAACACGGAGGGTTCATCTTGCGAAGTTTTGGATTTCCTATACCACCTTCTGTCTCCATCATCAGAACAACTTCACACGAACAGAGGAAGTTAAATAAAAGCTTGAAAAACAGTCTAGATATGAAGTTTGGTGCTTTTAAATCAACAGACGTTAAGAAGGCCATAGTCCTAAACACAGATGTATGAATATAAGGATATCGGACATGGCGGCCGATTTCTATAGAGTGAGCCTGTCGCAAGTACATTAACCCACACAACGCCCAAGTAATTGACAAGACAAAGCAAGCACACATCTAAAACACACACACTTGTATACCTACACGCTTATTTGACAATAAACGCGCATCATATCAGGCATTTTGGGAAAAAACTTAATATTCTCTGCGATCAGCACGCGTGCACAGTATGGCAGTGTATGCCCATTGAGTATACAGCTGCGACACGGCCGCCGGCGGCTTGTCCTCTCTCTAGTATTCTATGCTCTGAGGTCCTAAACATACCGTAGGTATACATACATCCATTCCATACATAGGCGTAAACATACGCAAGCCTAGATAGGTAAGTACTTTGTTTGCCTCGAGCTGCATCGTTTTTAAATGTTTTTTTGTAATTAATAATGAAAACTATACTCGTAGGTAACTCTAGAGTTAAGAGAAAAAATTGTAGCAATGCTTTGTGTATGACCGTTTGTTTCATATTTCAATAAATCAATCAATAAATAAATAAAATACCGTGTCAGGCGATAAAACATAAAACTAAGACATCAAGAAGAGAGAGCTCCGAAGGAGACATAGATCTAGAGCCATGTTTATTACCTGTCTGTCTAACAGTAAAATCATAACATTTAGCTTTCAAGGCAATGCATAATTTATAGATGAAAGTAGTCAATTAAACTAGAAGCGGTTCTGTGTCGGTCGGCAGTGGTTGGCCGATATAACGAATAAGCTCAAGTGATTCACTACTTGACCTGCCATACCACTCGTCTCTATTTTGAATTGGTTCTGAAACTCGTAATTACTATGTGTGAGCGGAGGTCAGAATTTCCTAGTCAACTGAGGTCGTGAGGTAAATATTGAGAATTCGAAATTAGTTTTAGACCAAGTGCGATTCCTATATCAACTATTGTCAATCTTCTGTTATTGCTTTACTGTACTGCACTCAGCGTTACTGTCGAATACCACATGAATTTCTAAATCCACTCTGACATCCGTATGATTATTTAAATATTGTTGTTTCACCTCACCGTTCACAGTGTTCACACATGACTGTTGGGATATAGCGTTTGACCGATTAGGAGGGTCAAACGGTTAGTGTTAATATCAATCAAGATGTGTTATTATTAAATTATTGTTATTACCTCAGAGCATAGAATACTAGAGAGAGGACAAGCCGCCGGCGGCCGTGTCGCAGCTGTATGCTCAATGGGCATACACTGCCATACTGTGCACGCGTGCTGATCGCAGAGAATATTACGTTTTTTCCCAAAATGCCTGATATGATGCGCGTTTATTGTCAAATAAGCGTGTAGGTATACAAGTGTGTGTGTTTTAGATGTGTGCGTGCTTTGTCTTGTCAATACTTGGGCGTTGTGTGGGTTAATGTACTTGCGACAGGCTCACTCTATACAAATCGGCCGCCATGTCCGATCTCCTTATATTCATACATCTGTGGTTATTACACAAGCGCGAAGCATAGGTACAGTCAAGTGCAAAAATGTATCGATTTAATCCTTTCATAACCTTAATCCGCTGACATAAGAGCGATGGTACAGTCGCCATCACATACATCGGGGCAAACAAGCACGTCACAAACATCGGAACACACCTCTATTTTCAAGGCAATAGGGTGCATGTGCCGATATTTTTGAACGCCTATAGTGTACCTATGTATGTGATGGCGACTGGACATGTTTATGAGTAAATTGTATGCACGGTATATTTACACTAGACTGTAGGTACCTACATCGGCGACGATTATTGTAGTAAACTTCTGACGTAATTAGTAGAAATGGTGTACAACTTATTTCTATAGGCACCTACCCACTGTTTTAATAAAGTAATAATTTATCTTATAAGAAAATAACTATTAACGAAAATTATTATTAGACAAGCTTCTTTGGCCTTGTTTAATATGTAATCGAATAAATACGGAAAATAAAACATGTATTCAATAAATGAACTATTCAATCTGCTCATTGCTATTTTACGATAAAGTTAGAAATGACATACAACCCATAATTTAACATATCTAATCTTAGGTAGACCGCTTGTATGTCGTACGAGGAGTCGCGAATCACGGCTATAATTAAACGGACACGCTTGACGATAAATGAGAATAGTGCAAAAACAGCAAAAGACGTCTTGCTAGATTTATGTCGCTAGACTCCCTAGTGAAACCGCATAGAAGAATAATTGCCTCATGATGTGCGTCATGACGACCGCTTTAGCCTAGTTGGTAGTGACCCTGCCTACGAAGCAAGAGGTCCTGGGTTCGAATCCCGGTAAGGGCATTTATTTGTGTGATGAGCACGAATATTTGTTCCTGAGTCATGGATGTCTTCTATGTATTTAATTTAAGTATTAATTTATCTATATACTTAAGTATGTTTATCTTCGTCTAGTACCCATATAGTACAAGCTTTGCTTAGTTTGGGACTAGGTCGATTTGTGTAAGATTGTCCGCAAATATTTATTTATTTATTTATAAGGTACATATACTCGTATGTCATACATATGAAGAGATTCTATATTAACCTTGTACATGCACATGCACTGAGTCTTTTCTTTTGCGGGTTGTTCTTTTGTTTTAGGAAGCCACTTAATACAATTAAGCCTCTCGCAGACTAGCTCGGCCTGGCCGCGGCGGTCAATAGTAATACTGTCATTAGCTGTCAAATTCACTAATTGACCGCCACCGCAGGCCGCGCCAGTTTTTGAGAGGCCTTAAAATAGTTTTGATGAATACACAGTTTGATCCTTTTTTTTCCTATTGCCAAAAATAAGGTTGTAAATAGTTTGTATTCTGTTTTCGTCTAAATTTGAATAATATTAAACATACCTGTTCGTGTTCATCTTGCCGCTTCTTCCTAAACTCGACATTCGTACACCTCGGAGGTGTCGATCGATATACCCGGTATTGTTAGACAATAGAACCTTCTTTGCTGTGCGTGAGTAATATACTATTTGTTTATTATTTATTCTGTTTAAATATAGTGTCGAATATGTACCTTTCAAAGCAGTCTAGTCGGCTCGCTTGACTATGTCACACAAGAATCGCTAGTCCGGCTTCCAGCGATATGTCCGTTAGCGCCCGTGTCAACATTATTGAGGCCGAGTGGAACGAATTCGGAGTGGACACTTCCAATTTGCTTTCCATTAGAACTTTGCGTGTTTGGACAGGTAAAAAATAGCAGTGTAAACCGCCTGCGTATCCCAACAGGGTGTCTACGTCTATTTTCGAATGCTCTATGAAATATTGAGGTTGGATAGGAAACCAATTGGTTGCAAGCGCTCGTTTTAGCGAACCAAACGTGGGATAACGCGACGCACTGGTAGGTACCTAATCATTCAAATCAAATTGAATTTGGTATAAATTAGAATTGAATTGGTTGACAAAGATGCGGGCTCAGAGTTGTGTTGGGTGTAGCTATTAAAATGCCAGTGAGTCATTCACTTCTAAGCAACGCTCGTAGCGTTAGAGCATAGTCCAAAGCAGCTTCCAATAATGTAAAGTTAACTGCTAATTCTCCATAATGTAGCGTGTGTGCCAGTGTGTGTATCGCGATTAGCGCTGAACGGGTTAAAGTATCAGTAGTAAATTGTAAGAGTAAGACATGCTCGTGTAAGCTTTATGACAATCAACAAATAGATTACAAAGAAACACGATGTATTCTGTAAGAACTAGTATAACATATATATAACATTTACCTCATTTTAGCCAGTTATGTCGTGATGGAATGATAAGTGTGTAGTAATGATCTCATTTGCAATATCATACTCGTTGGGGAATCACATGATGGAAGAAAATAGGCAAGTCTATTAAGATAATAAAAGCGGCCAAGTGCGAGTCGGACTCGCACATGAAGGGTTCCTTAAAATAAATTATGACGTATTAAAAAAAAACTACTTACTAGATCTCGTTCAAACTAATTTTCGTTGGAAGTTTGCATGGTAATGTATATCATATATATTTTTTAGTTTTATCATTCTCTTATTTTAGAAGTGTCTCTCGCGCAAACTATTCAGTTTAGAAAAAAAATATATTAGAAACCTCAATATAATTTTTGAAGACCTATCCATAGATACACGTATACCGTAACCTCGGGGTACATTAACCCAATGGAGGGTTACTTTGGCCCGCATAAAAACCACACATAGCAATGTCAAATAATAAAAGTACCAACGTGAGCAGTTAGCTGAAACTAAAAATAAGGTGATCAGACCACTCTTAAACTCATAAAAAAGCGGAGGACCAAGTAATTTGCGAAAGCCAAAGTAACCCTCCAGGGCCAAAGTACCCCGAGGTTACGGTATATGGGTTTGATGAAAAAATTTTTTTTGAGTTTCAATTCTGAGTATGGGGACCCCCAAAACTTACTGTTTTTTTTCAATTTATGTGTGAAAATCTTAATGCGGTTCACAAAATACATCTACTTACCAAGTTTCAACAGTATAGCTCTTATAGTTTCGGAAAAAAGTGGCTGTGACATACGGACGGACAGACAGACAGACAGACATGACGAATCTATAAGGGTTCCGTTTTTTGCCATTTGGCTACGGAACCCTAAAAAGTATCTATAAATACTGATATACTACACGTAGCAAGATACCTTGTTTGCTAATTTGTCTCACTCAGTGTCTGGAGTTGAAATTGGCATGCATACAATGAACTAAGTAGTTATATACAAATATTAGGTCTTAATTGCCTCAGGTATTCATAAACGATCATAAAACCTGTGTTAGCTACAGTGCCATTAAAATTCGTTTGTCTTTATCTAACACTTGAGATTGGTGTTTGGCAGAAAAGGACACAGCACCTTAAGGTGGTTCGATTGCCATACAAAGCGTTATTTGATATTTTAAGAGCCTTATGTAATAAACTTTCATCAATTGCCTTCCAATTTGCGCCAAATTCCCCCTTTCCTAGAATAAACTTGTATAAACTAGATTAATTTGAGAAAAATAGTTTTCCCAAAATATCAAGTCCCAAACCAATTTATCAAATTAATCTAGTTTATACAAGTTTATTCTAGAAAAGGGGGAATTTGGCGCAAATGGGAAGCCAATTGATGAAAGTTTGTTACATAAGTTTCTTAAAATATCACGCCTGCGAATGTCAAATAACGTTTTGTATGGCAATCGAACCACCTTAAGTGGACAGCTTTGTTAGAGAGAAATCCTAAAGAAAGGTCAGGTCAAGAGTACCCTATACCAAAGAGCATGTATGAAGAATGTCATGTAAGTGAATGAAGCAAGAAAGGTTTGTCAAGATGGTAGCCAGTGGAAATTCTTATATATATATAAGGAAAGTAGTTTTGATGATAAACATAATATTGCAGGCATTGCAGCAATTCTTGGCAGAATAGAAGGTAACCTTCCTAGTTCACGAGTAGTAGATAACAGCCGGTAGGTGACGACCTCAGAGCATAGAATACTAGAGAGAGGACAAGCCGCCGGCGGCCGTGTCGCAGCTGTATGCTCAATGGGCATACACTGCCATACTGTGCACGCGTGCTGATCGCAGAGAATATTACGTTTTTTCCCAAAATGCCTGATATGATGCGCGTTTATTATCAAATAAGCGTGTAGGTATACAAGTGTGTGTGTTTTAGATGTGTGCTCGCTTTGTCTTGTCAATTACTTGGGCGTTGTGTGGGTTAATGTACTTGCGACAGGCTCTGGAGACGACTGACGATTGACCTTTCGGACCGGTCAAGTGTAATGAATGCATGCCCTACTGTCTTGCATGTCGTCTAACATTTGGAAAAGGCATGCACAATCTTACTGTTTCTATCTTCACCTAATCTGTCTCACTGTTTGTGGAATCCGTATCCAGGTGCCACTTAGCATGCACGCATGAGCGTTCTAGTTTCAAACAAAATAAAGTGCCGTGTGTACCTTCAAAAACTATTTGGGATGGATTTTTAGTGCTTTATTTGTCGTTTATAATTCACTCTAGTAAGAGTAGTGAGTCACGATAATTATCCATATTCATTTGAGTCCTCTAAAAGAAAATAAATCTTTTTTTCATTTCCTTTATAGTATCGTAGTACATAAACATAACATATTTAGCACCTAGTAACCTCAATTTTTAAGTTGTTATGTCCTGTAATTGATTCATGTTTTGAGGTGTGCAATAAAGAGTATTTGTAATTTGTATTGTATTCTAAATGTGAACTTAATAAATACAAAATAACGATGACTTAATAACATGTTTACGTGCTCACCATTATCCATATTCATTTGAGTCCTCTAAAAGAAAATAAATCTTTTTTTCATTTCCTTTATAGTATAGTAGTACATAAACATAACATATTTAGCACCTAGTAACCTCAATTTTTAAGTTGTTATGTCCTGTAATTGATTCATGTTTTGAGGTGTGCAATAATAGTTATTTGTTATACAAGGGTGCAAAGTTGTATTTTAACCGCGAGTGTGGAATTGAAACACGAGCTAGCGAATGGATTCTAGGGTTGAACCCCGAGCTAGCGAACGGATTCTATGGTTGAACCACGAGCGAAGCGAGTGGTTCAAAAAAAGAATCCTGAGCGAAGCGAGTGGTTCAAAAATAGAATCCTGAGCGTAGCGAGTGTTGCAACACACGAGACGTCAAAATAACTTGCACCCGTGTGTAACACAAATCTTTTCACCTCACTAAAGCGAGGAAAAAAAACAAAAAAAAAATGTAAAGTAACGAAAAAATTTAAAAATATATATTAAAAAGGGGGAAAAAACATTAAAAATGAGAAAAAAAGATTAAAAACATGAAAAAAGAAACAAAATATTACAAAATTAAAAAAAAAACATTTAATAAAGAGGAAAAGAGAAAAAACATTGAAAAACAAAAAAAATAACATTAAAATAAAGAAAAACTTTAAAAAAGGCAAAAATAATTTCAAAAAACATTAAAAAAGACTGATAAAAGAAAAACGAATAGTAATAAAATAGAAACAAAAACATATAAAAAAGAAAAAAGTAACAAAAAACACAACATTAAGAAAAAAAACGTAAAAATGACAAAAAACAAAAAAAAACATGTAAAAAGAAAAAAGTTACAAAAAACATTATATTAAGAGAAAAAACGTAAAAAAAGACAAAAAAAGACAAAAACACACAAAAAAAAACCATGTAAAAAGAGTGGAATTTTTTTTTTAAAATAATGGAAAAAGAAAAAATAAAAAAAAACATTGAAATATAGCAAAAACATCAAAAAAATATAAGAGAATTTCAAAAAACCTTGACATAATAAAAAATAAACATTAAAAAAAAGGAAAAAACGTATAAAAATGAGAAAAAAGACCAAAAAAACATAAAAAAAGAAAAAAAACATTCAAAAAGAAACAAAACATCTATAAAAAGGAGAAAAAAGCAAAAATCATTGAAAAAAGAAAAACAAAACAATAAAATAGAGACAAAAACATAATAAAAGAAAAATAGTTACAAAAAACATTAAAATAAGAGAAAAAACGTAAAAGAAGGCTTTCCGAGCTAGTGAGGTGAAAAGAGTATTTGTAATTTGTATTGTATTCTAAATGTGAACTTAATAAATACAAAATAACGATGACTTAATAACATGTTTACGTGCTCACCACTACAAACACCTTAGGTACTTAGTATCCTCTTTATCAACGTAAAGCGCCTTAGTAGCTTTTACCATTAGGTCACAAAAAACATCCCCTAATTAGTATTCTCAAATAAAATGTCTCACGAGGAGGACATTACGTGCACCTCTCTCGGTAGCCCGATTACATTTAAATATGTATCACGTCTTCCATCCATCGTAAATCCCTTATATAATCTGATTACTAATAAAATATTTAGGTCGAACAACCGATGACAGCTGACAAATAGGTGAAACGGCTTTGGAAGCTACTGTTTTTGTTATCTACAAGTGTATCCCATTTTTTGCTTTTTATGAAGCATCTATTCTCTTTCACTTGTGATTGCTTGTCTCAAGGGTTTGATTTCACTCGGGTGGTCGAAAGCCCACATCAAATGGCTGGTATTATCGGCTATGTGACAGCAATAAAGATAAGATTTTCTCAATATTATGTCCCGCTGCTATAATGACAGCGAATGGAAATTCGCCCAGGGGCATAAAATGATGGTTAAAGTTAAGCCTGCAGTTCTGTTCCAATATCCAGGCTGTGTTATTCTCGAGCCGATGACCGCAACGCAATCGCCAACCTGCTCGATAGCCCCCGCCGGATCATTTGCAAACATTACATGTTTCACTGGACGTTTGCTCTGGATAAAAGCGTTCATTTTCAACTTTCTGAATTAAATTGCAAGGTTTTTGTGTCGAGTTGTTGTTAATTTGTTATAGCTAGAAAGTAGAACAGACAACTTTAAAATTAACATCTTAAATTGAGAGTATTGAGACCCTTTGACGAGGAATATTCCAGTAAAATTGCGGAATAAAATTAACTGGGATAAAAACCTTCGAAAGAAAATAAAGATAGGTTCATTAACAGTTTTAGTTCGGGAGTTAATTTTGGGAAATAACCGTTTATTTCGTGCTAGCTATATGCGTATCAGCTGTTACTTTCTAGTATGTACTCGTAAATATATGTACATGTTACTATTTGGAAATGGAATATCTGACAATTTATAAACACCTTGACATAATTATACTTATGGCAAACCTGTCACGTCCATTTCCGAACTTATCTTGATTAAATAAATCAATTTATTTAAGCTGTCACAATCCTCTCCAATATTCTCCTTCAAATTATATACGGATGCAATAAATAGATATTATATAATTTGCATAGGGCGGTAAAACAAAGAATGTCTCAGATCGCAGCTATTTGACTTTCTTTAGTGCAAATTACCTACTTAAAAATAATATGTGTATTAAGTTAAGTTTTGTTGCCATTTTATTTATACAGTTGTTGCACTGATAAATGATTTTCTTTCTTTCTTTTCTTTCAAATAAGCGATATGAGGCTTTCTTTATTACCGCCCGTGGTGAGTAAAAAAAATTACGTCTCTCCTTGGCCAGGAAGTGGGATTTTCCGCACGTGCGGTTATTGCTACTTTATGGCTAGGTATGACGTAAACGAAACAAAAAAGCAAATACCTACCTAAAGTTCGAGTCAAGGCCTCTCTGATTGAACCGGCCTGCAATTACGTGTTAAATTAGACAGGGCCGGTCCTTGACGGATGTCGTAAAGGCAGTGTTAAATTGAATAGAACCGCAGAGCGACTACCGCGAAACTAAAACGAATTTCACTCTCTGTCACTCGAACCAGCAAGTGTGATAGAGAGGGGACACGATGGAACGTTGTTTTCGTTACGCGGTAGCCGCTCAGCATCCATAGACGTTGGTTGGTTAAATATTGTAGGTAAATGCTCACGAAGCCTGGGAAGAGAATACTGTATGTTAAAAGATACGCTAAAAAGAATTTACGATTATTATTGATATAAAATAAAATACCGGTACGGTTTGAAATTATGAGATGTAATATGTACCTACTTGATTATACCGTCTTGACTGATTTGATAGATTTATTCCGAATTCAAACAATGAAACTATTATTCTACAAATTAACGTTCAATTCTTTGGCCTTAAAGTTTAAACACTATTATTATCACATGCCTGATGTTCGATTGTAATGTAGTAAGTTCTACCATCTGCCGTTCTGGGTCAGACAAGATAAAAGCAATAGGGTATTTTAGTTTAAGGTTAGTCTGAGCTGAGATATCCTCGTTTCTTGAAATGTACGTAAGTACAAGAGATAAAACGTCGTATATAGCTGAACACACGTTCACTGTATTGTATTATAAGAGTTGTATGTATAATGAAAAATAATGCTTGCGGCCTAATACGCATTTCAATTTAGAATTTCAAAGGGAACAATACATAATGGAAGAGTAAACTTTGCGAGAATAAATGGAGGTTTAAGGAGAAACCCTTTCATTCCGTTAATTGCTGAACGATTCGTTATTCTATTATTTAGGAACTGTAAACAAAAGATTTTGAAACAATTATCATTTTACCTCAGAATATCAGGTTCCCATGTTATGGTGGTCCCATTCTAAACAACATAGTTGCGGCAATCCGAAACAATAGATTATAATACGTGTTCAATTAATCGAGGAACTGAATTCCCATGGAACGTATATGTAATGGAGTAATAAGTGTGCCATTAGAGAGATCGAATTTATTGATAAACGGAAAGGGTATACTGGTGCACAGTTCAACGATAGCATCCGGATCTCGTTCATGTTCATTTATTTGCAATGCACCTTTAATATGGACAATTACAAAACTTGAACTCAGCGTAGTAACATTTGGCACCAAAGTGGATGTTGTGCTTATGGCATTTTACATCGCGTTATCGTTGTTTTATCAGTTTGCATAAGAATTATACAGGTCCTCCTAAATCCATGCTACATCACTAGAATTGATGAACTTCAACCTAACACAGCAGTCATACTAGCAGACCTGGTACTGCCACGCATCGCTTCAATTCTTCTAAACTATGGAGTTTACAAATCTATCTATCTATCTATTCAGCCCGTATCCACCCACTGTTGAGTATAGGCCTCTTCTTTATTACGCCACTCTCCCCGATCCTGTGCTAATCTCATCCACTGTTTGCTTCCTGTTCGGCAGATATCATCGGTCCATCGGGCTGGTGGTCTGCCCGCTGACCGTTTCGATGACCTTGGCCACCATTCAGTAACCCGTTTTGTCCATCTCCCATCGTTTACAAATAAATTAAATAAATATAATAATATTAGGGGACAAATCGAACTAGCCCCATAGTTAGCGTAGTGTACTTACCAGCAAGACCACAAGACGGCGTGCGAGCACTCTCGATTTTTCTCGCACGATTGGTCTCTCTCTTACTAGAAAACTTAGAAAGACACGTATCGTGCGAGAAAAATCGAGAAAGCTCGCGCGCCGTCTTGTGATAGCCGTGCAGACGAAGATATTTTGAATAGATACTATACTGAGAAAAAAAAGAAAGAAAGAAAGAAAGAAAACATTTATTCGTGGACAAAACAATGGGTGTAAAAAACAAAACACAGAACGTAAAAATAGCAGGGTCCACGAAAAGGCCCCGACTCAGCATGGTTCTAACCTAGAAGGCCAGCGCTGGCCGTCGGAACCTTTACATGAGTTACCTCCTGGAAGGCAACACAAAACAAATACCTACGCTAAATATAATATATCTTAAAACTATTCCAAATCCGACGCCAGAGTGGCACGGCAGATTGCATCGTGTGAACGCGTCGCCAAACTGTGTGTCAGTGTCACTGTCAACTTGACAGACCGAACGCAACTTTTATTTCAGATAGTGAATTTACGGTGAATATACGTAAATACAGAAACTGAATACTAAGTTAAAAGTACATTTGTGATACAGGAAGAAAACTAAGAACGAATACAGTTTGGTGCAAAATTAAATATTGAACGTCACAAGCTCAACTGTACATACATAAAACGACTGCTTTCTGTACCAGGTCATGAAAAAGCCATTTCTCATCGCACAAATATTTGCCCTTACCGGGATTTGAACCCGGGACCGTTAGCTTCGTTGGCAGGGACACCCACTAGTCTAAAACGGTCGTCAAACCGTTATCAACGCTCCCTAGATAACTCTCTGTTTTCATACAAATTGAGTCACTCGGTTTATCGATCTAAAGCCCGTCTCACGACATAGTATCCTATTTTCCCCTCACGTACGTAACGTTTTTATGCTGGAATAGTCGACGTATCAATAATTCATTGGCTGACGGATGACGGTCCACGAGGCACCCCGCTGCAGCGACCCACTTGGCCGCTCTCATTCCTCTCCCCTAATATCCGACCTACTTACTCGACTCAGTTGCAATGGGCTAGATATTAGTCCGACCAAAGGGGTATAGTTTCGCACTTATTTGCTAATGACAAGAGAACGAGTAGTCCTGGGCCTATTAATGGAGGGTCCCTCTCTTTCTATGTGTTCTAATAAGAAATAGACGGATAGCCTATCTCGCCGCGAGACAGCTCGCGCGCCGTCTTGTGCTAACCGTGCTGGGACTGTTATGTTATCTTCGACCGCTAATCTTCTTCAAAACAGTCTTTTGTTTTGATTCAATGCGCGGGCTACACTTCAATGGCGTTACTAACATAGGTAGACGCTTTCCATCTGATGGTCTTTGACCCTGACCGGATTTTCATGATAAAGGAATTTTCGTGTATATATTCCTGTTTACAAATTGTTTACCGTCGGGATAACCAACTATTCCGATGTACCAGGTAGCTATACTGACATTCGCACGCTCTGACGACCACACGTTACGTGGACGAAAATATTGTGGGAATTTTGGGTGCAAGCCAAATTTGTCTTGTCTTATGAATTTTATTCATGTGGCAAATTAAACTCTGATTCAGTCCCCAAAATAAGTTTACTTTTGATTTGCCCTAAATATCAAAGCGAGATATTTGTTTATCCAACGGAATTATGAAATCTTCATGCAAAAATATACAACATGATGAAATTACTGTTGATTACTCGTTTCCTTACCGCAGCTCCAATTAAACTGGCATTTCTAAATAAGAAAATATGCTCAATTTACAAAATTACACTACACAATCTTTTACAGCACAATCATTACAAGCAGCAGGTTACTTTTGACAGGTTAATGATCTGCTATCTCACTTTTCAAAGTAGCAAAAACTTAATTCATACAAAACACGACTACACAAGTATCAACCCAATTTATTCATGTGAACTGAAGTTTCATGCAAAATAACCTAATAATTTACGTGAGACTCCTGCAGGTCACCGTTGCGCACATAAATGTCTAGATTGCTAACCTTCCTACAATTTATGGCTGCGACAGGAACATTAAGCACTACTAACACTGGTTTATTTATCCTACTGGTTGAAGTGCCCTTCAGATCTCATGTAGTTTTAATGGTATACAAAAGCTAATCGGAAAGTTCTAGAACGTGTAATTTATTTCATCGAAGAAATTGTAGACTTACCTATATCAATTATCATTCAAAGCTGAATTTGAATGACGAAATTTTCTACCTATTGCATCAGTATTTTTATATTATTTGAAACAAAAGCAAGACTCTTTAAAAATAAAACTAATCAACCAAGTGTTGATAATAAATGACCGCGTTGAAATAAACAACCTACTTCCGAATCAACAGTGGTCTGTGATTGACGTATCATCGTAAAAAATAGACAGAAGATTCATTTCGACACTAATGTACATGTACAGTAACGGTTAAAAATAATAGCCAGTAAAAGTATTTGCTCCATTGTACGCTGTACTTAGGTTTTTGCAGAATGATGTCATGGACGCAAGAGTAAGATTAACTACGGTCAAAGCAGACAGCCATACTTTTAGTGCGTATAACTAAAAGCTATATTTTGTCTTTTAACATTGCGCTCGCTATCCATTATGAGCTCCATATTTTGTGGGTTTGTGAAGATAAACGCCTCTGCGCTCCAGATGCTGTTGCCAAATCGGGTTCAACTAAAAGGAACGATAAATGTCGAAAAGTGTGACCTATTAATAGTAATGATTATTATGTTAATAATTATTTTACATGTCGACTAGATTCAATGGTTTACTTTGCGTAAGTGTCGATTTCTCCAATATCTATACAAACAACATTTCAATAAATCTACACATGCATCTTATGTCAGCAACAATAAAGACTGTGCTGACAAGACATTTTTAAAAGGTAATAGAACTCGACTGTACATCAACGGAGCACAAGCAGCAATCGAAATAAAGTAAGTAGGTAATACAATAGTGTACTGTAGTAAATAGTAATATTTATATCAAAGGCCAAGCTAAGGAAAGTTCCTTACCTACTAGTCTAGCACATATGTATAGTATACCTACTTGCAACGTAAACAATTCACACGTTTCCAATAAAGGAAAATAAGAAACGAAACGTGGCAAGGATATACAGTTTCGCAGATGTGCTCACGAATACTGTGGTCAGTCTTATACCAACAATGTAAGGTACATAACATGTATAATATGTATTACTCAGGCTTCGGATAATTAGCGGGGATTGTAAAAACATGTACCTACCTTGTGTGGTTCTGATAGTGTTTTGTTGTAATTAACGGATACCTTCATACACGCAACATCGTAGAGTGCTTATTAACACTTACGATTATGAAAGTTAATAGGTGAAGGATTATTCGTTAATTATCGGGGGTAATAATTACGCGAGAATTTAATCATGCTTGGAAAGTGGACGTCTCATTATACGAGGGAAATAATATTTAAGGCCCCCACACACCGGTCGCGTGCGCGGGCCCGCGCAAGTTGTAAAACATTGAAACTACACTTCAAACACACACCGAACGCGGGCCCGCCAGCTCGTGTTCGATGTGTGTTTGAAGTTTATTTTCAATGTTTTACAACTTGCGCGGGCCCGCGCACGCGACCGGTGTGTGGAGGCCTTTAGTTAACCGTAAGGGCGGTTACACACGGCGACTTCAGCGATAAACGCGCGACTTTCGCGCAACATTAGTCATCAGTGGCGGAGCGCCCATACAAGCCGCTTCCCACCGGCTGGCCTCAAATTTATTTTTAGGCATACCTATAGATATACTCTACTTTATTTATTCCGGGTTGCCCATCGAAAATTTTCACTCGCCGCCACTGTTAGACATAGATCACCCGCACGTCTAGAACTGTGTGTCGTTGACCACGCGACGTCCACTCGTTGACGACGCGAGGTCCACCCGTGGACCACCTGTCGACAACGAGTGGACGCCGAACGACGAGGCGGTGCCGGGTGGCTGTAATGAGCTGTGACCTTTATACTTGAGATTACCGTCCAAGGTAGAAAGAAGGTCCATACTCCAATGCCAGTTTCATAAAACGACGGCCAACTTAAAAGTCTCACCCATACGTCGCGTCGCTGTAGCGTCAAGCGTAACTTGAAGGCACACGTAAAATGCTAAACCTCCTTTCATAATTCTGCATGATTTCACAATAAAAGGGATAACATAACATGTTGGGAGGTAATAAAACGAATAGCGCCGCCGTGGGAATCCCTACGCCGTAACAGGACTATTACATGCTGCCTCAAGTTTTTGTTTGCTAATATAATCGGGACAACACCTCCCCTACCGTGTAAGTTTCTTAACGTCTTGCTTCATTAAGTATCATGTGAAGTTCGATTGCATCTGGAGATTGTTCCACAACAATCATGACTGACTGTATGATTCTTTCAATAACATTGTGGAGTATGGTTATCAATATGAGATCCGCGAAACCACATTTGCTGAATGAAATCAAAAAGCTTTTGAAGTACCTATATAATTTACTTAGGTTTTGATTCCCGTTAACTCATCTAAAAATGAGTGACACCCAAATACATGAGTCGCTTACGAATCAAACTAAATTGGTAATTTGGTATACCTACACGTTTACACGTGCCTGCAATATTTGATGAGTATTGGATTGAGTTCTATCAATTCCTCATGAATTCAATTCAACCGATTGAAGGTTTTATTGGAACCATTCAAGCTTCAATATATCACAATGCAGTCATATATACAAGGTTTTTTTTAATACTACGATGTTGGCAAAACTGCATAGGTTTGCCTGATGAAATACCGTAGATTATGGAAGGAGAAATTACAACAACAAAGCAAAACATAGTTGAAAATCCAACTCCTATCCCAATAAATCATCTACAGGAAACATTTCCGTGCGAATATTGGCAGATGTGTCAGCGACTATTCTTATCAAGTAAACTAACCTACGTTTTTTCAGAGCAACTTCTGTACCACACATTGTCAGCTATTCATTGTGTGTCTAACAACAGATGACTTAAAGTAAATATATTTTATTTTGTCATTATTCACCCACCAACATGTGCATTTTTTTTCTTTTCCGGTTGCCGGCAGGTGAATTGAGGATCTCAGTCTTATTAGAAAAAAATGCAGACGATACGACACATGCGTTTACGCATATTGCTCGTTAAATGATACATCATTAAGTGAAATATGAACGTTGATGTTACCTTATGAACTTATGATATTATGTGAGGGTTGCTATTCAAGTGACTTTATTAATCAACTTAATTGCAATATGTATTGGTATTTAAGTAAGATATGTTGTCAATGGAATACTATGTATTAAATGCTCAGTTTGCATGTGCGGCGTGCGGGTAATTGCGTGATCATTATCGTAATTAGAAACGGATTAATTAACATGGCTATATTTGTAATACATTCACTTGTACACGATTACTTTGTTTTTATTAAATAAGAATATTTTCATTATTTAGCAAGATTTCGTTTTTAGCTTTTTTAGCACGTGGCACTAAAAAAACGGCACAATTGGCATGGACAATATCAACCAAAATTGTTAATAAGGGTAAATATTGACATTATTAACGCTAATTACGCATTACGATTTTTACTTTTTTTCTTAATTTATTAAATCAGTATCTTTTAATTTACAAGGTATGCCATTCTTAGCCACTATCGGAAACTTTGGTAGGTTTATACAGGGTGTGGCCTGTAATAGGAGCAAAAAATTAAACGGTAGATTATTAAGCTTGTGAACAATTATTCCCCATTGTAAATAATTATGTGAAAAAAAATATTTTTTTTGAAATTTTTTTCTTCAAAATAACTTTAGTTGTATTTTTTTACTCTTCTGAAGTGCTATAAGTAACTTTTTATTTTAAAGAAACTAAAACAAAAGAAAAAAAAGAATTAAAATATCTTTTGAAAACAAAAATGCAAAAACTAATGTAACCCCTTGTGTTCCATTCATTTATTTTTTTTTGGATTCCGAGATATTTTATCTAAAGTTATGACCTCCAAGTAATGTATCTTCACTTGAACTCGGAACTCGGAACTCCAGACCGCTCTCTGTGTGCGCGGGCTCTTATGACTCGTTACGTGATGTTACCTCAAAATTCGCATTGACTGCTGTGCTATGATGTCGTGGTGCCAAGATACATTACTTGGAGGTCATAACTTTAGATAAAATATCTCGGAGTCCAAAAAAAAAAAATGAATGGAACACAAGGGGTGACTGCAAATGCTCTAAGGAAGCGTCCTTTTGAATATTTGCTCCTATTACAGGCCACACCCTGTATATTTCTGGCGAGCGATTGAAATAGTTTATTGCAATTCCGTTAACAACACTACGCTGCACCAAAAATGCTACAATATTAACGATGTCTGGTTATAATATATATTTGTTCCTGAGTTATGGATGTTATATATGTATATAAGTATCTATATGTATGTATCTATTATATATATCATCGCCTAGTACCCACAACACAAGCCTTACTGAGCTTACCGTGGGCCTAGGTTGATTTGTGTAAGATTGTCCCGTAATATTTATTTATTTATAAATTAAGATTGAAAGTGCCAACCATTGGGAGACTGTTGAGCATTCGATTTTCCTTACTTAACGATATAAATATGTATATCAATGTTTACGAACGGCAGTGAAAACATTTTTAGATTGAGATCGGGGAGTTTTTTTATTAAATCTTTATTTCAGGCCGCCAAATCATATTATTACATCAAGTTTAATTTCAACCACTTAAAAATGCCTTTCCGTTCCCCAATAAAAATTATCCTTCAGAATTACGCAACCTTTCATAGCATTTACGTAAACACAGCTGAATCTAATTAAAGGATTTAATTTTTTTTAACTAGAGAGTTAATTAAAAGTTTCCCAGAGTACACATGCACAGCTGCAGTTACACATGTGCCTACACAAATCTCTACTCAGATCCAACCATTATAATAAGGCCCCCCGTGCCATGAATACATGCACCGGGTTTTAAGGAAGGGTCGGCACTTTGAAGTGCGGCAAGTCGTGGTTACATTCGAAACACAACACCTTAAGTCCAAAATAAACACTATGTAATTTGAACCTTACAACGATGCTTTTGAGTGTAAAATTACAGCACATCATTATTGACTTGGTTCTTTTGAGGGGTTGATTACGTGTGTGAAAGTTCCACCCCCGTATTCCCACGCAACCCGTTAACGAGACATGATATTAAAATTCAGTAAACAACCCCAAATTTCCTGAAGCCTCTTTTCATTAAATCGGACGCTCTCTAAGGGACACTGGTGTGACGTGATAAGTGCTTTTATGGGTCTGTAGCATTATTTCAAATGACTACACGCGAAAATCCTAAAACAACAATTCAAAAATCATTTTGTGTAATATACAAAATTGTCAAAGACGTGTATCTATCCTAAATCCTATAATGCATGTTTTATACATACATAGAACGCTCATATTTTGAAAATCTAAATTGCTATAAAAAACGTCTTTAATTCAACAAAATCCATTATTATCAATATATTACGTCTTTAAATGTAGGTACTTACCCTGAGAAAATTACGGTTTTTTTGGAAATAATTCAATATCAGGCTAATTATTTGTATACGACTTTTATATGTTATTTTAAAAAACTTTTACTATGGAAGTCAATAATTTTATGGACCGGAAGTTAGGATTTTTTTTAACCCGCAAGCAAAAATGCTATCAGTATTTTTATAATGAAAACATGTTTGGGTACACAAATTTGGAGACTTACTACCTGAATCCAAAAATATATGCATCAGGAAATCACAGTATTTTAATTAAATATTTACGACCTTGAGCTAATATTGAATTTCATCTGGCAAAGGTTTATTCATTAACATAAATAAGTGGATTATGCGGGTATCCCAAAGAACGTATATAGACGTAGTCAATTATAAAGTAAAGAAAGTTTATACCATTTTCGCCTGATTTTTACGGAATTTATAAAGATTACTTTTCATTATTTTTTACCGTTGCGGTATTAAATTTAGGTGGATTATTAATGAATATTTAGTCAAATTACCCAACCTTTTTTATGGTGTAAAAATATGGCTGATATCGATATATTGTTGTGTTTTCATAGAGAGAAACCGTAAAGTTCTCAGGCTAACTGTAAAATGTAGGACAGACAGAGTTACTTTCGCATTTACAGTAGGTATTAGTACCTATTCGACAGTTCCAACCAAATCTAGCAAACGTGGAGTAAATAAATAAATAAATATTACGGGACAATCTTACACAAATCAACCTAGGCCCACGGTAAGCTCAGTAAGGCTTGTGTTGTGGGTACTAGGCGATGATATACATATATTATAGATACATACATATAGATACTTATATACATATATAACATCCATAACTCAGGAACAAATATTCGTGATAAATACACAAATAAATGCCCTGACCGGGATTCGAACCCGGGACCTCCAGCTTCGTAGGCAGAGTCACTACCCACTGGGCTACGGAGGCCGTTAAGTAAGTACTAACTGTAAAAGTGTGGAATGAAACTCTAAATTTTTAATTGCAGCTCAATCTTTACTGCATATTACTCCTGTAACGATCATTCGACCGCGCAACACGCGTGTTGAGTTGACACCACGCACGCCATCAAGAATGTAATAAAACAGAATATTGCTAATTGTGCAATTGGTTCACGAGCTCCTACGGCTCGCTCGAGCGTGACGCGGGTTAATTCCACTTGTTCATATGACATTGTCCTTGCCCCTTTCACGTCCCGACTCTGCCTCTATAAACTCTATAACGGGGTCGAATTCAATAGTTCAATGGCAAACTTATCAAGAGAAATGGCGTGATAATGAAAATACAATGAAAAATAGATTTGGTATGTTATAATAGTATAACGATGGTGCATCCGGTAATGATATTATATGTAAGGTAGGTACCTACTTGGTTTATTATTTGGTTATAAGTGGCACAAGGTACAATAGTAAAACAGAATTATCACACTAGTACTTATTACAAATTAACGTTACTTACTGCTTTAATTGTTGTTGGTCGTGCAATCTGAAACGAGAAAAGGTGATTAATTGATTATTAATTATTATATTAGTAAATCAGAAATGTGATTAATATTTTGCACTATAACTATTTAGTTATATTTAGATAACCAGGCATTACGTATCTTTTAGAAAGAGCATTTGATTAACTGCAAATAAAAAACCGACCAAGTGTGAGTCGTACTTGCGCACCGAGGGTACCTGTCTACCTAATAGTTCGTCCATCACAATAATGAATCTCAAAGATTTTTAACACTTAATAGAAATACAGAATATATAAAACTAACGTATTTAATGTTTCAACGAAATATACATAACGCAACGAGAAATAACGTCATAACGTCGTTAATTACCATAGCACTGAAAATAAACGCATCACATTTCCGTTTTTATGCTGCATACTTTGAACTGATCTATAAACACGTAATCGTGTAAACATCGTTCGAGGTCTTGTCTTGGGCCGTTTACGACCGTGAATAGCTAAATCGGCTAAATCCTTGTACAACCTTCGATTCCAGTGAACATTCACAGATCAACAATACTGAATTAAAAGAGCAAGGACCAACGGACTACTTCTAAAGCGGGTGCAGCGGCGAAAAACGCCGAACTTCTAAAATGTAATAAATATAGCGGCCTCGGCAGAGAGTACAACTTTGTACCCTTTGGCGTCGAGACCCTCGATCAGTGCACAAGTTATTTGCGGAAATCGCGAAACGTCTGGTTGATGTACCTGGTGACCGAAGAGCTGGTGGCTTTCTTGCGCAACGCATCAGCATTGCAATTCAACGAGGAAATGCCGCCAGCATCCTCGGTACAATGCCTCGAGGGCCTTTTTAAGATTTAACGTAGTTTTAATTTAATTTAGTTTATGTTTATTATCATCTTGTATTTACTATAGAAAATAAATATATGTAATTTGTAGGATTAATTTGATTATTATGAGTAGAGAAATTAATGGTTGGTCTTAATTGGGGAGAAATGTAGAGTTTATGTAGTTGAATGTAAAGAGCAATCTAAATTGGAACATGCATTGTACGATCCAAGCATCGCACATTTCACGTGTGAGCGTTAAATATAATGAAGTTGTATTAATTACTGCATCGGCGATTACGCCACTTATGAATCAGTCTACGTTTATACGTGCTCCTAGCTAGTACCTATACATTTACCTTGGTTATCAATAAAATCATTCAACTAGATCAGTGTTTCCATCAAGTCTACAATCAACTATCAAGAATCAAATCATCTCAGTTGTACAACCCGTACATCTTATGGTCCTTCGAACCGGAGTGTTACAACTGCCGCGGCAACGATGCAACGATATTGTTTACGGCATTGGCGCCAAAGGAATAACTTGCAAAGGTGTAATCAACGTCACCGCTTCATCACTGCATTCCGATTAACAATTTGATGCCAACCTGTATGTGATGAACACATTGATAAATCACCTGCCGAACAAGACGTTCCCTAAGCCTGAATGGTCTTACCTGGAAGGCGTTCCACTTGCAGACCCTGAATTCCACGTCAGGCGCCCTATTGATCTATTATTAGGAGCCGACGTTTACGCCAAAATCATTCAAGATGGTATTATCAATGTAAACGAAGCCCTGCCACTTGCACAGAAGACACACCTTGGGTGGATACTTTGTGGAAACGTGCCATCATATCAATGCAACATTGTCATCAACCACATAGATGATCTCACAGCTTCTGGACCATAGAAGATATCAATGACTCTTCGACCTTGTCCTTAGAAGATCAATACTGCCTTGACCTTTATCATGAAACTACATTTCGCCAGAAGGATGGAAGATATGTCGTACGCCTACCGTTCAAGCCTGAGATGGAAACACTGATCTAGTTGAATGATTTTATTGATAACCAAGGTAAATGTATAGGTACTAGCTAGGAGCACGTATAAACGTAGACTGATTCATAAGTGGCGTAATCGCCGATACAGTAATTAATACAACTTCATTATATTTAACGCTGACACGTGAAATGTGCGATGATTGGATCGTACATGCATATTGTGAATACGCTTGAATTCTCTCTATTATCTGTAAAAATTTTCTTTAACTAAGATTAATAAGCAATCAAACTGGATGTTACGCTTGAATGCCTAACCAACTTTATCTTTGTCAGCGATGTGGCGTAAAACTTCGTCCACTAGATAGTAGGAAACTTTTTGATTTGGTTACTCTTCTCCGATCGAAGCGAAAACAACTTTTCGCTAAGTTTGGATATTCGTTGCCAAATGTCATACGATTTTTTTTCTTATTTCTTTACCCGCAAGCAGTAATAATACGCGCTATTTGAATATTCAACTTCATTTGCTTTAGATTCAAGGAGTTTATTGGATTCGCATCGCAATTTGCTTGAATCTTTAAAAAGTAATATTCGTTTCACAAATTGGTTTGCAACAGTTGCAAGAGTTGATATGAAAGTTTATTAAACAAACACAAAAGTGTAAAGCAAAGTTTCAGTGAAGTGATAAATGACGAAAATGTTATTACTGTTGTGGTTAGTACAACCAGAATTAAGCCACGGGACATTGGCGCGGGCACGTCCAATTTCTAAATCGAATTAGACTATGTATCAAAGGCGGCTTCTACTTATATTTAATATCAATTTGTATCCGTAAATAAATATCATAAATTTGGATCAAAGGCAGCAAGGAATGGTGCTATAAATTTAGTGAAGTCCGTAACCCTTTGAGGGATTGGAACGATGGGGGATCAATCAGTTTCGAATGGCGGGGAAATGCAGGCGACACTTACGATGATCGTTCGTAGACGGGGAAACTAAGCTGTGCGGTTGTTTGAGTACTGGGGCGCCAAAAGCGGGCGGGTGTTGGTGTTATGTAGGGTCAGCATCAAAACTAGCTACGCAAACGAAGACGTCAAAAGTCTTTATTAAAAGGGAATAAGAGCTTTTGACGTCTTCGATTGCGTAGCTACTTTTGATGCTGACTGTACGCTGGCTAACGGAAAACTTAGTAGACTTGGACTGGAACACACCGTTGTGCCGATCCTATTTACTTATACAAACACAATACCTACTTACAAAACGTGTGTTATGGATAGTCATCTCCTAACCTCCTATATACAAAAATGTTCAAGTTCATACCGAACAACTTTGCCGACTTTCATTACAAATACTACGCTATAGATCAGTACCTAATAGGTATCGTTTGTTTATTTACGTATATAAATCATCGCGATATTCTACTATTAGGAAGTACCTCCACCTTACAGAAAACCGCAGCCATAATAGCACCCACTGCTTTGTAGTGTTGCTATATTATTGCATGCTATAAGCATGTGGTGTTGTGTTCCTGGTGTTGAGTAAGGTCGCTAGAGCTCCCTAGGATGCGCTGTGTTGGGAGTCAGGGACCTGTAGGTATGTCTCTATCTGCCAACACAGCGAATCCTCAAGTGAATAAAGGGTTAGCAACGCGCTTGTGATACTTCTGGAGTCACAAGTGTCCATAGGCTACGGTAACTGCTTAACATCAGGCAGGCCGTAAGTTTGTTTGCCACCGTTCGTTGTATAAAAAAAAAAGAGAGATTACTTGAAAATTAGTTAGGTACCAACACGTACGTAGGTACTTTCAATGTTACGAATTTCTAAATATATATACATTAACTCAAGTCATAAACTCTATCATTAACAGTTATTCAACATTATTATCGTTACAGTACAGTACATTAAATCATATTCCGTAACTGTATAACGTTGCCCCCAATTTTTATCACTAATCATAAAAGTTAATTGGTGTATATTATCATATGACATTAGACGGAACAGGCGGGTTTTATTACTCTTAATGGGCCATGTGGAGACGGGACAGGGAGTGGCTTCGGAGCTGGGACACTACGTGAAGTTTCAAACAAAGTAAACGGTATTTTTTTTCCTTTTTAGGGTTCCGTAGCCAAATGGCAAAAAACGGAACCCTTATAGATTCGTCATGTCCGTCCGTCTGTCTGTCTGTCCGTCCGTATGTCACAGCCACTTTTTTTCCGAAACTATAAAAGCTATACTGTTGAAACTACGTAAGTAGATGTATACTGTGAACCGCATTAAGATTTTCACACAAAAATCGAAAAAAAACATTAAGTTTTAGGGGTCCCCATACTCAGAACTAAAACTCAAAAAAAAAATTTTCATCAAACCCATACGTGTGGGGTATCTATGGATAGGCCTTCAAAAATGATATTGAGGTTACTAACATCATTTTTTTCTAAACTGAATAGTTTGCGCGAGAGACACTTCCAAAGTGGTAAAATGTGTGTCCCCCCCCCTGAAACTTCTAAAATAAGAGAATGATAAAACCAAAAAATATATATGATGTACATTACCATGTAAACTTCCACCGAAAATTGGTTTGAACGAGATCTAAAAAGTAGTTTTTTTTTAATACGTCATAAATCGTAAACCGCAATTTATTTCACGGAACCCTTCATGTGCGAGTCCGACTCGCACTTGGCCGCTTTTTTCTAAACTGAATAGTTTGCGCAAGAGAAACTTTCAAAGTGGTCAAATGTGTGTTCCCCCCCTGTAACTTCTAAAATAAGAAAATTATAAAACTAAAAAAAATATATGATGTACATTACCATAAAAACTTCCACCGGAAATTGGTTTGAACGAGATCTAGTTAGTAGGTTTTTTTTAATACGTCATAAATCGTAAACCGCAATTTATTTTACGGAACCCTTCATGTGCGAGTCCGACTCGCACTTGGCCGCTTTTTTTTGTCTAATCCTGTTTCTTATTTTCCTCGCTGTAGTGAGGTGAAAAGTTTTGTGTTATACACGGGTGAAAAGTTATTTTACGTCTCGTGTGTTGAAACACACGCAGGTAAAATACAACTTTCCCCCCTTGTATAACAAATAACTATGCTTTATTTCTGACGTTTCAACACGGGTAAATGGTCTTGATTGACGTCCCCGCATGTTGTAACCGGATATACTACAACGTCAGAAATAAAGACAGACGTATCAAAGCGTCAGAAATATAGGTAAATATCGCGTTAGACCCGTGTAAAGCAATCATTTAAATATTGTGCACAAATCGAGAGTTTAAAGTTATATTACAAACAAAGTTTTGGTTTCTGTAAATAAATTGTGTCAGTATGCCAACGATTCGTGATTTTATCGGCATATGAATAGTTATTATTTATTATGCTGATCTCGCGCCATTTCTTATCACCCCAAATATCTTTGTGCGTAAACCAACCAACCAATCAGAATAGTGGAAGAATTCGGAGACCATGATTTAGGTTGTGTCCAGAAGAAAATTAAGTACAATAAAATAAAACACGACTGCTGTTGACAAACGCGTACTAAAAGGTAAGAAATAAGTTGTAAATAAGGTAAGGAATTGTTGCGGTTAAGGCGTTGAGTAGTTTTGTTAGAATAAAGAAACTCACGCACATACATACCCTGAAAACATCACGCTCATTTTTTGGGCAGGCGTGTAAGATAAGAGTGACATTCCTCATTAATATATTGTTTTTCTACTCCTGTACCGTTATCTGTCATTTATATAGGCTGTAGCTCAAATACAATGACACCATTAATAAGTCGTCGAAAAACTCTATGCTCTATGGCCCAAAAACGCACTGTTTAGCGTACTTTTTTGGTTCATACATTTTTCATAAAAGCATTGTTTAACTTTTTTAAATCGGCCGCTATATTGCAGTGGTGCCAACTTCATGAACAAATATTTCGTAATAAAAGTATTTATTTACGATTTAACATTTGTATATTATAAATTATTTACTACAATAATAATAAATCATCATCTATTGTGTGTTAAATTACATGTTTTATAAATTCTTGGTATTATTTATGAAAATAAACAGTTTGAATTCGGTCCGGGTCCGGATTCGGTTTGGTTCGGATGGCAAATGCAAACAAATTAAAAACAAAACAAACCATAAACAAAAAGTGTCACATTTTCGATTTCCCACCAAAATATATACAGTTCAAAATGAAAAGATGAAAGATGATAAACTGTTAGTCCTAGAATATTAAGATTTTATTCGTGTTTGTGAAGATAAAAGAGTACGTTCCTTTTAAAATGGTCGAAGAAATTAATAACTGCAGTCCTGAAGAAATTGCGTGAGTAGCAAAAGTACGAATAGAAAACTTGCTGCCCTAAGAGGCTAACTATATTTTAGCCTGCTATTTATTTAAAATTTGTCTTAGAAAAAGTATTGTATGCAACGGTGTATAACTGGTCTAAAAACGCTCGTGGCGTCTTTAATTGCGATGCTCGCCAAGGCTCGCATCGCAACTCACGCCACTCGCTTTTTAAGACCCTTCTTATAAAACAGTTGCATAAAATACTATTTTGTACTCGTCGATTAAAATCTGTGTATTAAGATTTCATAGAGAATACTGCAACGTCACTCTTTTCATAGTTGTAGTCCATGTTACTGTCGAAACAATCGAAATAACTGTTTCGATACGCTCCAGACAACCGAAAAAAAATTGAAAATAGAACTAAAATAAATTCGACCAATCATGTGGCTGCTTTACCGAACTGTTATGAATTGGACCAATAGAATCGCTTTGATTATTGAGTTTACTCGTTGATGTCTTTTAAGATATCAACGAGCGTACGAGCGATAGGCTGCACTTCGTTTCAACAGTATCGAGTTTGTTTAATTAGTTCAGTTGACTCGTAGTTTTAATGAACTTGTACAAAAAGTATTGTTACTACAAAGCTCTCTATTATAACACGATTGTGAAAAATACTATTTAAGTTGCATGTCTTTAGAACTTTGGATTACGACGCTGCTCCATGACCAGTCTGAGGTGCACATTGCTAGGAACATTGATATTCCAGTCGGAGCTAGTTCATAAAAAGTAACCGGTGCAGATAGGGCACGGTCAAGGGTTGCCAGCTTCATGAATAATAATAATAGATTCAAAGAACAAGATAGACGGTTTTTAAAGTCTTTGGTCAGGTTATCCGACTTATTTTGCCCAATTGTATCGTATTGGTGACACAGCATGATGTTTTTAAGTCACTTTTCTTTTTAATCACGCACGCGGCCGGTACTGCATTTGGCAAAGTATTGTCAAGAGCAATGAAAACACATGCTAATTAGGGTTCCGTAGCCAAATGGCAAAAAACGGAACCCTTATTGATTCGTCATGTCTGTCTGTCTGTCTGTCTGTCCGTCCGTATGTCACAGCCACTTTTTTCCGAAACTGTAAGAGCTATACTGTTGAAACTTAGTAAGTAGATGTATTCTGTAAACCGTATTAAGATTTTCACACAAAAATATAAAAAAAAAACAATAAATTTTGGGGTTCCCCATACTAAGAACTGAAACTCAAAATTTTTTTTTCCATCAAACCCATACGTGTGGGGTATCTATGGATAGGTCTTCAAAAATGATATTGAGGTTTCTAACATAATTTTTTTTCTAAGCTGAATAGTTTGCGCGAGAGACACTTCCAAAGTGGTAAAATGTGTGTAACTTCTAAAATAAGAGAATGATAAATCTAAAAAAAATATATGATGTACATTACCATGCAAACTTTCAACGAAAATTGGTTTGAACGAGATCTAGTAAGTAGTTTAAATTTAATACGTCATAAATCGTAAAAAGCAATTTATTTAACGGAACCCTTCATGTGCGAGTCCGACTCGCACTTGGCCGCTTTTTTTTAAATACTAACTGCAAACTTGGCAAACCTATACAGACTCTTTCGAACTTGGTCATCTAAATCACCATCAAGTCAATAACCCTGGAAGCGCCCTCTCAAGTTGATGCACCGCGGAATGCCATGGCGATCGCAATCGTAGAAAGCACCTAAAGTAAAGCACCTGAAGTATTCCTCAGCAAAGTTTTACATACATATAATCACGCCTGCTGAAGTATAGGCAGAGAAGACATATTTCCGTTTGCTACGATCTTGACAAATCTTTCTTGCTTCAATTCACTTTCATGACATTGAAATTAATTTTGAATCTTTTTGATGTTTTTTTTCTTAACTAGGATTGTTTTGCACTAACTATTAAAGCCGCGTCCGCTGCGCCATGTTTTCGTGGTTTTTAAACGTCAAAAATGTTTTGCCAATCAAAACAATACCCTATTTGTTTGCCGAAACTGACGGAAAACATGCAAACACCGAAAACACGGCGCAGCAGACCCGGCTTTAGCCTCGCCAAAGCTTGAACTACGGACCTTTATTTTTATTTGCCAAATTAAGGGTTAAGATAGATCATTAGTATCATTACCAATTGCAACTAGTTACAACTATAGCACGTAGTTACGTGTTGTATACTCTGTATCAAAACTGGTTATTTACGAGTAGGTACAGTCGCCATCACATACATCGGAGCAAACAAGCACGTCACAAACATACACACCTCTATTTTCAAGGCATTAGGGTGCATGTGTCGATATTTTTGAACACCTATAGTGTACCTATGTATGTCATGGCGACTGTACATACATGCAAAGTCCTGTTTGGTAGCAAGGGTGTGGACTAAGACCTTCGTTCCAATTGGATCGAGTGCATTTGATTAGACCGGCGAAGCGTTATCTATTTATTCCAGTGCACTTATGCATGCAAGATCGGGTGCATGCGTTCGAGGCTGTGCATCCGGATATATCGTGTCTTGGGCAACGTACAGAGAGCGATATCTTGAACAGAGTTCATTGTGTTACATACCTACATACTAATAATATAAATGCGAAAGTAACTCTGTCTGTCTGTTACCTTTTTATGCAAACCACTGAACCCATTAAGATAAAATTTAGTAAGGACATTGGATAAACAGCCGTTTGTAATAAAAATCCTCCCTTTATTGTGTGATTTGCAAAGCACCGTGGTACCTATGCTATTTCAATTTAAAGTACCTAGAATCTTCTTTCAGCAACGCTGACGATTAATTTAAAATCTATTCCAGTTTATGAACATTGAGAAATGATAACCGACTGATATCAACGAAGTATATCAAGGTGCAGATTTTGCACTATCATATTTAATATCGGATATAAAACGGAATTATTTAACCACCTATAATATGTGTAGGTTTATATCTGGCTAAAGCCAAGGTTAACGGGCTATTTCTGGTATTTTATAGCATTAGAATCATTAAATCCATTTTATTGCATTATATTCATTTTATTGCATTGGGAATGAGGTAAGCGTCCCCGTATTTACAGTAATTACTGCACTGATATTATTATTGTGAGTTATAGCTCATTTGCGTTCAGTAAACATATTCATTTGCGTCACATCCTTGCACGCACAGCTCAAACGACATTAAATTGCATACTTTATGTAACAGCGGTAGAATATTTCACATAAATATTTCAATTAAATGGAAAATGCCGTATTATTCGGATTCCATAAACTGTAAAGTATTTATGTAAAATGTTAATAGAATTCTAAGAAACTAAACAAGAAAAAAAATATATACGTCTGTATAAAATATATACATATATGCCAGGAAACATTATTTGCACCTTGCACCCAAGTAATCATAAAGCATTCTAACGAGTAAAAGTGTCCACCTATCTCTATCTTTGATCGCACTTTTCACCATGAGGTATGTAAAAGTAAAAAAACTCTCCCGACATGACATGACTGGTCCATTTTACTGCCAACTCACAGTCACGTAACTTATCAACCAACGCAATTACAATTTATTATACAACTAGCTGTTGCCCGCGACTTCGTCCGCGTAGAACTTTTTATCGTCTTAGAAAATGATTTCTCTCAATACAAAATTTGAACCCTCTTTTAGGGTATAATTTAAAAAAAACATATTAAATGACATAATGAGTAAGCAGACTTACGATAGCTTATTGGGGGTAGCTTCGGGAGCTGACGAGGCCCGCTTAAAGGCTGTTTTGGAGCCAGAATCTGGCGCATGGCTTCATGCGTTACCCTCGTCACACTTAGGTACGCTATTAGATAATGACTCGCTTCGAATGGGGGTAGCGCTGAGGCTGGGATGTCCAGTGTGCGAACCTCATCAGTGTGTTTGTGGGGCCACAGTCGAAGCAAATGGTCATCATGGGCTAAGTTGCTTACGTTGCGCTGGTAGGTTTTCTCGGCACCATTCAATAAATGACGTAATTCGGAGGGCAATGGTGTCTGCTAACTTACCGTGTGTGTTGGAACCTCAGGGTCTAAGTAGAACAGACGGTAAGAGACCGGACGGGTTGACACTGGTTCCGTGGGCGAGGGGTCGTAGTCTCATTTGGGATGCAACATGCGTAAGCACATTTGCCCCCACACATCTCGCTCACACAACGCGACGGGCAGGAGCAGCTGCAGAAAAAGCGGCTAGGCTAAAGCACGCGAAGTATGCGAACTTGGAACCGGTGTACGATTTTGTTCCGGTCGCAGTGGAGACATCTGGGCCGTGGTGCGAGGAGGCAAAGTCGTTGGTGAAGGCGTTAGGACGACGTTTGAGGGAAAGGGGCTGCGATCCCAGGTCCGGTTCGTACTTGGTACAACGGATTTCACTGGCAATACAGAGGGGAAATGCTGCCGGTATATTAGGGACGTTTACGCCAGGTACTTATCGGGCCTGGAATTCAATACCGTAATATTGTTTTTCTTTCCCATGTATATATATTTTTGTTTAATTTTTGTAACCGAGTCTTGACGAAGCATGTTGCTGATTATTGGTTGTAAGTATTTAATATTAGACGAAGTTTGTTGCGGATACTCACTTTGTGCTCATTTTTGACGAAACCTGCGCTGTGGATATTTAACTTTGTGGATTGCTTTGATTAAGTATGCTTTGAATAAATTTCGGTTCGTGTCCGTCCTCTCAAATGACCTAGTATCGATTCTTCGACGTAATGAGTTATTTGAATTATGTTCACTTGACGTTTATAAACTGGGAACAAGGGAAAAATTAAAAAAAAAGTTGATGTTCATTTTCTAGTTTGTGAACAAACAGTCTAAAACCAAAGTTAAAAATCTCATACTTTAAAAATGCCTTGAAATACTCAAACTTTGAACCAATTTTAACACTCTTAGGGGATGAATTTGGAAAAACTCTGAAATCAGTTTTGTAGTCTTTTAACGTACAGAATAAGACCGAAGTTAAAAATCTCTTACTCACACTTTAAAATTTTATTGCTCGCCATTTAAAATTTGAACCCCCTTTTAAACCCCCTTAGAGGTTGAATTTTTCTAATCGCTGAAAGAACTTTTTTCGTAAACTTTTAAGTCTCTAGCTCAAAAAAAGTGTTGCCCATACAAAGCTTTCTTAACCCCCTTAGGGGTGGAATTTTCTAAAACTCTGAAAGTACTTTATTATTAATTTTAATAAGTAACATTTTGAATAGTTTTAAGTCTAGTAAAAAAAAAAGTTTTTCCCACACAACACTGGCTACCCTTCTTAAGGATCTTAAGGATCCCCTTAGGGATGGAGTTTTCTAAAACGCTGAAAGTTCTTTTTTAGTATTCTAATAAGTAATCTTTTTGCAAAGTTTTAAGTCTAACTCAAAAAAAAGTGTTGCCCATGCAAAGCTTGCTCTCCTTTTTAACCCTATTAGGGGTGGAATTTTCTAAAACGATTTGTGTTCTTTTTTTGTATTTTAATAAGTAATCTTTCTACAAAGTTTCAAGTCTCTAACTCAAAAACATAAACTTTCCCTGCACCCTATTTTACCCCCTTAGGAGTGAAATTTTCCAAAACGCTGAAAGTACTTTCTTTGTATTTAAATAATCTTTCTACAAAGTTTTAGGACTCTAGTTAAAAAAAATAGTTTCCCACATACAAACTTAGCACCCCTATTTTAGCCCCCTATTTTTAGGGGTAGAATTTTCTAAAACGCTGAAAGTACTTAATTTGTATTCTGATGACTAATCTTTCTACAAAGTTTTAAGTCTCTATTTAAAAAAAATATTGTTTCCCCCATACAAAATTTGCACCCCTATTTTACCCCCTTAGGGGTAGATTTTTTTAAAACACTGAATCTAGGTACTTTATTTGTATTCTAATGAATAATTTCTCTACAAAGTTTTAAGTCTCTATTTAAAAAAAAGTAGTTTTTCCCATACAAACTTTGCACTCTATTTTACCCCTTTAGGGGTAGAATTTTCTAAAACCCTAAAAGTTCTTTATTTGTATTCTAATGACTGATCTTTCTACAAAGTTTTAAGTCTCTATTTAAAAAAAAATGTTTCCCCCATACAAACCTTGCACCCCTATTTTACCCCCGTAGGGGTGGAATTTTCCAAAACGCTGAAAGTATTTCATTTGTATTCTAATAACTAATTTTTCTACAAAGTTTAAGTCTATAGCTCAAAAAAAAAGGTTCTCCCATACAAACTTTGCACCCCCATTTTACCCCCTTAGGGGTAGAATTTTCAAAAATCCCTTTTTATCCCTAGCCCACGTTATAAAAGCAACATACTGTGCAAAAATCAACTCTCTAAGATTAGTAGTTTCGGCTGTGCGTTGATGAGTGAGTGAGTGAGTGATTGATTGAATAAGTCAGTCAGGACATTTATTATGTATAAATAGATAGAAGATAATGAAACTCCCATTCAAATATCTCAAAAAATTATGAAGCTACATCCGTTTTAATGTCGCTTGTTAGAGTGAGAAAACGATGAGGGACTGTGACGTCAATATACTCGAGCGTCATAGTAAAAAACAATCGTTTCATATGAAGGTGCGTTTTGCGGAAAAGGGACAGAACATACCCCCTCTTCAAACTTTGGACTCTTATAACTTAATCATTACCTATATAACCTCTTGCTTTGTTTTTTTCTCCATTTGACTATATTTATTTTAAATTCTTTTTCGAGAAAATACATTATGATTATTTACCATATTTTCGATTCCTGAGCTATAACCACGAACTTCGGAATTCGAAAATATTCGGGTATCTCTATCTCTATCGCACTAACCATACTCGAGTGACAGGGATGCAAATATATGAACATTGAGTATCGGTTTTCGTGGTAGCGCCGCAGGTACTTTGGCTGAATGCGCCGAGCGCGTGCCATTGTCATTCAAAAAAAACAAATTCGTGTTAATTATATTGTTCAAATTTGTTGATTTCATTTATTGAAATTACGACATAAAACGACATTTGCGCATATAAGTTCTCATATCAGAATCGAATATTTTTTTATGGTTTATATTTTAGCATTTGTCTCGTAAAGGTCTATCGTAGACGGGATTTAAATTATTAATAAGTGAAAGGCAAAGCAATTCCGCCATTTTGACGAAAATTTGACGGTTCTTATAGCTGACAGTTGGAGCAGCGTTTGATTTCAATAAAAATAAATGAAAAATTAAATGAAGTCGTATATTTCGGAAAATTAATTAACTGTCGCAGTCGGATAAAAACTATCCTAAGTTGCAGCTAGAATAATAATGTACCTATATAAAATGTTTCATATTTTTCCGTTCATGGGATGCTGAGAACATTCGAACCGCGCAAAGCTTAGTTTCAAACTGGCTGATTCTTTTTTTAATTTAGAGATTTATTATAAGTGGAGATTATCGTTGAATACGTAATTTCCATTATGAGTAAAGCACTGTTCAGTCAGTCAATGGAGGTATAACAATGGGTATTCAGATTCACGGCGAGCCAGGCAGCGAAACGGTAGGTACATACAGTGTTGTCTTTGTATATACCCTATACCGCAAGGGCCATGGGCCCCCCACCACTAAACGTGATGTTTTGTAAAATCTCGCGGATACGTCACGTCACGGAGTTTTATTGGTCGTTCTGTTCCGTGAGATTACGGAAGAAGAAATGGAACAGTCACCTTGATGGAGTAAGTTGACCTAATTTCATGACAAATGGCGGTCTTATAAACCTACTATTAGTGGAGCAAGTAAGTGCCACTTGCAACAACTGTCATTTGTTTTTTTATTTTTACTTTCAACTTGGACGATATTATGCGAAATATAAACAATCGGAACGAAAAATGAGATCTCATATATAGTTTCGTATAACCTATCCTAGATAATCACATGCCGTAAAGTTCTCATTACTGTTTTATTCATAAACGTTCAGCGAACCTATTTAGTTAAAAAGCCCTTAAAATTAGTTTGTCTTTATCTCTTACGTTAACATTTACTTTCGTGAGAAAGGGACAAAACGCATTTTGGTTAACAGAAGTCTGGTCAGTTTTATGAATAAGGGGGTTAGCTTCCTTAGTCTATCCCACTTGCAATAGGTACTTTAAAGGTAAAAAACAAACCCAGTAAACACGGCAATTCATCCGGCCCGCCATCCTGCTCACTACACTCATTTCCACCGTTCTAGGGCGCAATATACAGGCGGGCATCCTCTTCGAACTAATAAAAAATGTCAAGCGTTTTATCGAGGAGCTATAAAAGTTCATAGCTCGTTATAGCGGTGGACGAGCGCACGCTCCACATCCGGTGGAACGGTTATTGTGCGCGAGCCGGAAGTACCGATACCATCTATGCCACGCTTACACCGGTCAGGTACTCTGTACGAATAAAAAATCCGTACTGTTTTGAGACAATTCGACTGTAAATCAATTGTTTTTATTGTAGAGTAAATGGGACTTCATCGATATGAACGTTTCTAGAAGAGTTTGTACTAAGTGTAGGTACGTCAAGGAGTATGAGTATACTTATAACTTTCCTCTTCTGTTACCATAGACTAACCCATTCACGGCCACGCTACGCTCGTAGCGCTACGCCGTTGTCCGTAGCAGCTTAAACTGCGTATGTGTGTGAATAGTCGTGATTGGTGCTGAATGGGCTAAGTAAGGGTGAATATTTAGCTGGTTTTTGAACCTAGAGCAATGATTTTTCAAATAAGCTCAATATGCCGCTATGTTTCGCTTTTTTGGATCTTTTTATTTAAAAAAAATTAACAGCGCCTCAAAAATCGCAAAAACGGCTTAATTGAAATGGCTGCTAAAAAAGGCGCAGTATACAAATATAACAACAAATATCCAAAAAATCTAAACATAGCGGCGTAGATTATTTCTTCCTCTTGCAGTTTTCAAAATTTTATGATGATTCGTTGCGTTTTGGAGGACGAAACAGTCGAGAGCGAAACCTCGATTTTTGCGTGGGAATTTTAGTTCGAGCTGCAGTTGTCCTTATCGCATGTACAGCTCCCGCCGCCCACAACAGCGCGACAGAAACATTGCGTCAAAAATTTGAGATAAGTAGATAAGTAGAAGAATACTACGTCTAACTGGCAAGGCTATCGCAGGACGGTCCGCGAGCTGTCGCGGCGAGAAGATTATCCATCTCTTTCTAATTAGAACGCTTAGAAAGAGACGGATGTCGCCGAGACACAGCTCGCGGGACTTCCTGCGATAGTCTTGCAGAATACAGTAGAGTTAAGTTTTTTGTATGCCGTAGCTTAATCACTAACATAGTTCTTAAGGTTTTTCTGTACTAACAAAATATGGATCTAGGTCTGAAATAAACGATTTTAATTTATTTTATTTTTTATTTAAGCAAAATATGCATATGTAGGTATACAATCTCCTAGTTAGTAATATGTAGATGACTGATACAATACAATATTCTTTATTGCTCACTAGAAATAGTACATAAGCCAAAAAAACAGAGGTAAATACTGACTGATACTGTAGGTACATTATATTCCGTTACTAACCACACATTTAAATAGTTATGGAATATAATTCACGTTCAATTATTAACTTCAAAGCTATCTTGTTAACTTATTGCCGACATAACAAACTAACATATCACATATACCAAGATGGATAGCTGTAAGCTGTCAGTAACACATAGCCCTCTGTCGGTCCGTTGGCAGTACGCCTGCAGGATGTAATTTAATTTATCCTGCAATGTACGCTACTCTGTAGTAACAAGCTTGCTGAACGAAGCTCTCATAATTGGATAGCTAGGAGATACAATGAGCTCACAATGTAATCCATACTAGTTAATATTAAAAACGGCGTACTCAAAGAGAGTCTTATTCTCAGCAGTGGGAGATTCATCATCATCATATCAGCCAAAAGACGTCCGCTGCTGGACATAGGCCTCCCCCAAAGAGTGCCAAATTGACCGGTCCTGCGCCACCCGCATCCAGCGGACTCCGGCGCCCTTTACCAGGTCATCGGTCAACCTGGGTAGGTTCGCCGCGCCTTCCGGTACGTGGTCGCCACTCGAGATCCTCAACCGCGGAACCCCAACGCCCATCGGTTCTACGTGCGGGAGTCCGCTGGATGCGGGTGGCGCAGGACCGGTCACTTTGGCACTCTTTGGGGGAGGCCATAAGACGACATATCCAGTAGTGGTCTTTCGGCTGATATGATGATGATCATACTAAGTCAGTTGCGGCAAATCAAAATAAGTGGAACTATGACAAGGACGACGAATGCTATATCCCTTTGAGTCACACTTATTGAGGTTCGTATAATACCATCTCGCTCGGTCTTGGTATTATTATTACCATAGCTTTTCCGGATTATTTATAGGTCCATGGAGTACAGTCGCCATCACATACATCGGTACACTATAGGTGTTCAAAAATATCGGCACATGCACCCTAATGCCTTGAAAATAGAGGTGTGTTCCGATGTTTGTGCCGTGCTTGTTTGCTCCGATGTATGTGATGGCGACTGTACATTGTTGTAAAGGTAATATATGTGTTGTTTATATAAGTCCACGTCTGTATTTAAACGTTAATATGGCGCCTGGGCATTGTTGTAAAGGTAATATATGTGTTGTTTATATAAGTCCACGTCTGTATTTAAACGTTAATATGGCGCCTGGGCATTGTTGTAAAGGTAATATATGTGTTGTTTATATAAGTCCACGTCTGTATTTAAACGTTAATATGGCGCCTGGGCATTGTTGTAAAGGTAATATATGTGTTGTTTATATAAGTCCACGTCTGTATTTAAACGTTAATATGGCGCCTGGGCATTGTTGTAAAGGTAATATATGTGTTGTTTATATAAGTCCACGTCTGTATTTAAACGTTAATATGGCGCCTGGGCATTGTTGTAAAGGTAATATATGTGTTGTTTATATAAGTCCACGTCTGTATTTAAACGTTAATATGGCGCCTGGGCATTGTTGTAAAGGTAATATATGTGTTGTTTATATAAGTCCACGTCTGTATTTAAACGTTAATATGGCGCCTGGGCATTGTTGTAAAGGTAATATATGTGTTGTTTATATAAGTCCACGTCTGTATTTAAACGTTAATATGGCGCCTGGGCATTGCACAGCACAAGCCTTTGTTTACAGTTTCGGCTCCATAACAATTGAATATCTCATGAATATGCAGCTTCTCTCTCGCACGTACAGTGCATGAATAGGATGGAGCATAACATACGATTATTGTTCCTTTTGTGAATGAAGCTTAAGGCGACGTGAGCTCCAAAAACTGATTTTTAAAAAATCGTAGCTCTTGTTTGGATTATAATACGGCTGCCCTAAATTTAATTAGAGATCTTGAGGCCTTTTTCAAGGGAAATCAGCTATTCGAATCCTGAGTTTTTGACTTTCACTCGATAGAAAAAAATCACGAACATAGGTCTAAAATACACTTAAAAAAATCGTAACAAATTATGCACAACAGCTAAACATATAAAAGTTGGTTCTAAAAATTGGCAATGTCATGTTTGAGGGAAATCAGCTATTACTTTTTTATTTATTAAAACGCACAAAAAATTAAAATTAAAAATCATGATATCCGCGCTTCCAAACACGCACTTCCATCTCGCTCACGCTTATGCTCAGTGAGAGGGAGAGAAGACCACGAACCTACGTCCCCTTAAACCGTTCTAATTTGATTCCCCTGGTGGTTTCATTGTTCGCATTGACTGGTATTGAACGGATCCTGCACGATGGCTGGGAGAATCAGGGTTGAACAAGTTATGGGTCTGAATATGTGTGTCATGTGGATTGAACGTGTTCGTAATGTTCAATATCTAAAGTACATTGAACATCCAATAACTACAACTGAGAAAGGTTGAAGAACCCCCGACATTATCATTTCAAAGTTCAATATCTCGAAAACGGCTGAACCGATTTTGTTGAAACGTAACTAAGAACTTAGAACCACCTCGATCACGTCAACTTTCGTATAAAAACCACATTCAAATCGGTCCATTCGTTTAGGAGCTACGATGCCACAGACAGACAGACACACAGACACGTCAAATTTATAAAACCCCTCTTCTTCCGTGGGGGGTTAAAAAACAACTCAAGATTGTACGTCCAAAATGCGATTGTACAGTCTGTACCTATTGTGCGTAAACGATGCACTTTGTCGCAGCAATGAAAGGTAACTATAAGTATTCAGGGACGTATACATGGGAGAGGGGGGTTCTGGAGGGCCAAAGCCCCCCATTGGTACCAGCAAGTAATGATTGTGAAAAAAAAACAATTGCAGCAGCGAGGCGCCGCGACTTGATTACGTTCGCCGTCCATAAATTCCATAACTCCCCCCCCCCCCCCTTAAAAGGTATATATTACTGTCTCACTCCTTGTATGTATTACTGTCTCACTCCAACTATAGCACGTTGTGATTTGCTAGGTGTGTAATGGCCTTAATCCAATTTCATTTCAACGTGATACTGCCTAAAACATAAGAAACCGTAAGTTATCTTTGAGATTATTCAATGTGGCCACCTGTATCTAAAACTGTCATTGGAATTGAAATCTTATACTTGGACGGTAGAGTTGCTTTTTGCATGGACTACTTTGTTGCAATTCAGCCAACTGAAATAACCTCAAGGATTGTTCGCTAGAAAAGCACTTTCTTGGTAACAAAAAGTAATGCTGGCAATATTTAACATCATTATGTAGCTTAAAGACTTAGCTAAATGCTACATAACGACGTTGTTAGGTAGTAATCCGGAGTCAACGACACTGCCAATTGCAAACGTTTTTACTCGCAGTGGCTGTCAGTAAAAAATGTCACAAGCCTGCGGATAATCCATTTAGATGAATAGTCTTACGCTTCCTTTTACATAATTGTGTCTACAACCTGTTGTAATGTAACTGACGCTATTTATAATTCGTAACAGTTTTGCCATAGGACAAAGGAGTAACATTTACTTACAACAGTTACAACTTCCTAATAAGAGTGATAGCAACTAGTTTCTATGTGAGCTGTCGACCTAGCGAGTCGATTTAAAAAAAAAAGCCTAAGTATAAGTACTGAAAGTTTTCCAAAAACCTCATCATCATCATCATCATATCAGCCGAAAGACGTCCACTGCTGGACATAGGCCTCCCCCAAAGAGTGCCACAATGGCCGGTCCTGCGCCACCCGCATCCAGCGGACTCCCGCGACCATTACCAGGTCATCAGTCCACCTTGTGCGGGAGCCTACCCACGCCGCGCCTTCCGGTACGTGCCTTCCAAAAACCTAATCGCCAAAAAATCCATATAATTATAGATCCTGAAATTTCACGAGAATCGTTTGACAAATGCGACATGTAGAGAATAATAGCGGGACAGCCGGACATACGATTTTTTTTCCCAAACTGAAACAAAGGCTGCTGTCGCCCGTACACGAAGCTACAATAGGGAACATTACGCAAAGCTCTGCGTAGGGGGCGACACTAACACAACCCGTAAACAAACCGCCATGACGTACAATGTCATATTTATTAACCTAACAAACAATAACAAATAATTGTTGAAAACGCGTTAAATTACAATAGTTTTATTATCATTCGTGTGTAAATTACCCGTACTGTGATATTAAAACGGCATTCTATAGCCATTTAAAGGTGGATGAGGGCTTTTTTTTTTGCTTTACGATGTATCAATTGCCGCTTCCCATAGTTTTCGTATCATCGTTTCCTTCGGAAATGAATGATGCCCTTCATTCTTGCATCTGTTAGAAAAAGGAACTTAAATTAATTCTTATTATCATTTATACAATATATATCGAGCCTTACACATTAATTCATGTTTGGAATTGTTAATAAAGTAGTAAATAGTACGGCCAATGACAGGATCATAGCGGTAGTACTTTTCAATAGAAACTTCCGGTCCGGCCTAATTCATAAATTTTGCAAATACAAGTATTAGAAAAGAGATCAAGTGTTTAATAATTGTTTGTTGTTCTAATAAGATTATTTAAGTAAATATTAGCCGTGTCAAACGTCATACTAATTGTAAAAGTTGTTAAATACCGAGTGATAATGTTTCGGGCCGTCTCAAGATGGCGGCAGAGAGGACGAGTCCTTGTGTTGTGGTTTAAAGATTGAGAGTTATTAAATTGTATTTCGTATATTTGGGGTCTTTACTTTCACATCCAATTACGCTACACTGGTGCATTTTATTTATTGAAATATTCTCTTCCCTATTTGGGAAGAGAATAGAGAGAGCTACGGTAGCCTAGTGGTTTAGGCATGCGGCTGTCAAGCGGCGGTCGTGGGTTCGAATCCCGGCTCGTACCAATGAGTTTTTCGGAACTTATGTACGGAATTACCGTTAGCTTTTCGGTGAAGGAAAAACATCGTGAGGAAACCGGTCTAATTCCAATAAGGTCTAGTTTTCCCTCTGGGTTGGAAGGTCAGATGGCAGTCGCTTTCGTAAAACTAGTGCCTATGTCAAATCTTGGGATTAGGTGTCAAAGCGGACCCCGGGCTCCTTTAGGGGCACAACCGGGAATAATAACGCTAGGAGGATGATGATTCTCTTCCCTATTTGATCCAGAGCTTTGAAGGACTTGTCAAAGTTGTCCAAAAAACTGTTTACTAATTGTGATAGTGCTGCACTCTGGCGGTAGAACATTGCAGTAATGTTCCCTATGATGTGTTGCCTGATCAGGCAACATTCGGTCAAAATAGCCTGTCGTTGTCAAGCTCCTCAGTGTTAAAACTTCACTAAGTTAGGTACCTATTTATCGAAATTTGTCTAAAACAGCGATTCCCGAAGAGTGTTGCATGTTGCATCTCTTTTTCTCGTGTGCGGAAGGCATAAGCGTGTCTCTGTCAAGAGGGCGTGGTTTTCGCGAATCGACTCGAATCAAGGCATCCCCTTAACTACAAGCTAAACTGGCTTCTCTCTCTCTCTTCGGGAATCGCTTTTTTAGACAAATTTCTCATATTCCATTAAGTGAGATTTTAGATGAGATAAAATTCTATAATATTAACTTGAGTTTGTTGTAAAATAATGTACCTATTGTTTGAGTAGGCTGAGTAAAAAAAGGAAAATAAAGACCCAACTTTCGTTTTTTTTTCTATAGAGGAAATTTTAGACAATCATGTATCGATTAAATCAGATAAACAGTCATATATATAGTCATGAATCATATATCAGAAAATCTGACCTTATTGTTTCTTAATCTAGTCAGGGGACCAATTTTTGACTTTCGAGCGCTCGAATCATTCACTCGAAAACTGACAAAAATTACGAAATACTCTTTTGAAATAGCGATAGAAAATTGAAAAGCGAGTGGTATTGACCACTCGTATTCAATCCTATCGGTAGAAAGTTAGTGCCTGCAATTTTGACACTAAAATCGTATTTACTTTTATTCAATTTTCGAGCGCTCGAAAGTCAAAAATCGGCCCCCTGGAACGGCGTTTCAAAGCACGCAATAATTTCCAATGCACTGCACCCCCTTTAGTGAAATTGGCCTGAAATCGTGATTCAAAATGATAAGGTTATAAGATAAGGATAAGGTTGGTAGAGGTTAAATGTGACCCGATAACATATAATATAAATGTCACTACCCACAGAATTCTTGCCCACGTCGCATTTTCAGTTTCACTTCTAAAATTACTTTTAGTATTGAGTACAGTTTAGATTGATGTTGGCGGGGAAAGTTATTTATTGCATACTCCAGAAGAAGTATTTCACCGGCGGTTCCACTTTAGCCAAAATCAAATCATTGACGACCGCAGGTCGATCACGTGTCACGCATTGTACGCGCGTCGGGTAGATCTAAATGTCAAATTTTATATTGAAAAATGACAGTTGGATTGTCCTAACGCGCGTTCGGATCGTTCCGTGATTATACCCCTCAGTTAGCCTAGTGCGTAGTGACGCTGCCTACGAAGCTGAAGATCCTGGGTTCGAATCCCAGTCAGGGCAAATATTTTAATTGTGATGAGCATGAATATTTGTACTAAGTCTTGGATGTTACCTACGTATTGAAGTATTTAATACAGTGTGACTTGGAAAGTCACTTATGAAATATGATGAATCGAGACCCAACTGCATCGACGGGTTTTTTTTACTTTAGCCAGAAAAATAAACAAAGTACTTTGGCACTATTGGCAAAAAGTTAAGTCAGTCGCGCCAAATCATACGCCTTTGAAAAAAAAACCTATTGCCGGTAATACCAAAATAAAAAAAAAAACCCGTCGTTGGTATTGAGTATAGATTCACCCTATTTCATATGTGCACTTTATGGAGACTCAAACTGTATATCTAGTATCAAAAGTAGCTACGCAAACGATGACGTCAAAAGTCTTTATTAAAATAAAAGGGAATAAGAACTTTTGACGTCTTCGATTGCGTAGCTACTTTTGATGCTGACTGTACTACCCATAGTACCCATAAATCCCATAACACAAGCCTTATTGAGGTTACTATGGGGAGTATGGGGCTAGTTCGATTTGTCAAAAATCAAAATCAATTATTTACTCTGCAAATAGGCCACAAGGGCACTTTTACATGTCAAATGGTATTCTACAATATAATATTAATAATCTTACACAATAATCATTTAAAAATTGCAGATTTTAACCATTAAGTACCTAAACGTCACTAAATGAAAACAAAAAAAATCCAAAATTGTAAAATATTATCAATTACATTCGATATAAGGTCTGTGTAATTGTGTAAGATTGTTCCCTAATATTTATTTATTTATTGTGAAAGTGTCAAATGTGTTACATCCTGCCTTAATAACATAGCCGGGTGGAAGTGTTTTTATTGCGAATAATTTCAACGGATGTAATTGCGAGTTGTAAACGAGCTTCACGCCCACCGGGGCGGCGGTGATTCGCTTTGATTCCAAATAGGACATGACGTCATAACCTCATTGTCTTCTGTAAATAGACTGCACTGCACTTCATTATTGAGCAATGCCTTTATTTAGACACGGCTTGTCTTGTTTTTATTATGTTTTAGTTTATTTATTTGTGTACACCCTTGCACATATAGGAGGAAAAGTTTTATGCTTCATGAACGCAAATAGTTTCTGTTCCTATAATTTTCTTATCATTTCAAGCTGGTACTGTGGTATTTAATTACACATAATATGACGTAAGTAAACGCAGCAGTTGAAGCGTAGTAAGATAAGAAATACAGTTGTTTATTATGTGAACTTTCATCTAGAGGTTTGAATTATTTTTCCTATAAATAAAACTCCACTTAGGCAGTTCGTTACCAGAATCGGAAACAGAATAAATCGATTGCAATAAATTGGTCAATTTACTCACATCTAACGAACTCGCTTACTTTGATTAGATGTTGTATGGAATGTATTTATTTGGACTGTTTTAGTAGGTTCAATTGAACGGGTTTCGGTTATAACAAATCATACCATTAATCCATCAACATGACCTTAAAATAAAAATAAGATAAAGATATACGAAGGTAAAAATCATTTAAGTACAAAGTAGTGCAATTTTGCTGCGAAAGCATCCAAAGTACTCATATTTACTGATAATAAAATCGACCTAACTTAGGTAATCTAGCAGCCATTAGAATTAAAAATGCAATAATAATGATACTACTTTTCATATTTACTGTCCAAAATTATGATTATGTTTGGAAAGTCTTGTTTTGAACTCTAAATAATGCGTCATTCTATTTATGGCTCTGTGAGGTCTAGAACTCGCGAAAAAACTAAAACATTTCGAAAAACTGATTCGACATTATAAATCTATATAATTATTGAACCTGCCCACAAACTTTCACGAGATTTGGTTGAGAAATGCGACCTGTAGAGCAGAACAGCTGGACAAACGGACATACGAATAATTTTGGCCGAAGCTGAAGCAGAGAACTTCCTTCGCTTCGCTCCATTGTTCAATTATAGTTTAATAAGAATAATAATCATTTATTTATTTATTCAACCAACTTGGGGTGGTGACAGATGTGATTATCGCAGTTTTCCCTAATCGTGCAGGGGCTGTCTTCATGTCATGTCAATAAAGACCAAACTATCTACTCGCTCCATTCCCCATACTTTTTCGGTCACCGAGCACGCGTTAGATTACGGCACTTTTCTTACCTATTTAAGCTTTCTGAGATGTGTTTTGACACTTCTGACATAATCTAACTCAGTAGCATCTTTATCCATTAAGAACGTATATTTGGGATATAAAAGGGACGGATCTCACACCTCCAAGCTCTTAAGAAGGGGGTTCAAGGGATCGAAAATATCATTTCGTCGAGTACGCGCCCTAAGGACCTCTCCACTGTTTATTGGAGTTGGGAAAGTAGCGTACAATAAGAGGATAGCCGCAGCGATTGGTCCGTGGATAAGGGTCAAATTACGCTCTACTGAACTACTTAACATGGTTTGTGAGTGTGTTTAATACGATGCTTTAGGCTGGAAACAGTGCTTGACCGACGGTCAGCGCTGACATCGGTTGAACGTAGCTATATCAATGAAAATGTATTATCGAATACAGTGCAGCAGCGCTGACAGACTGTTTACGCCCGTACAGCTACGTCGGCGTCCATCGGTCTTATCATACGCACAGAATAGATAATAGTACAAGTACAGAAGGCACACTCCTTTGATCTTTACAAAAGCCGCTTTTTTCTTAGCTAAAACATTATGATTTATGGCCCTCTGACGTCGTCGACTCTAGCGCAAGTCAAACAGAACGTTAAGGCTGTGTACGAACGTTGAAAATGAATTAGCTCACTCGCTGCGTCGCCGATAGAGAGGCTAGGGGCAGTCAACGACTAAATATAAAATAATAATGTATTGCCCATTTATTTCTTGCTTGATTTCATATGCACAGCGTGGCAGCTACTGAATAGTGTCCTTCATAAGGGCAACCAGCATGTACTTGTAGCGATGAACGCAAATCTCGAGTGAGCTGCGCCTGGTATTTAAAGTTGGTCGTGGTGTTAAGAGGTAGCTTCATGATCTGTAGGGACACCCTAGGTCGGTTAAGTTTAATCGAGGAAGGCAGAAGGTATGTACGAACTATGGTCAGACGATAGCTCTGACTTTAGTGGAGACTTTTTATGTAAACTTCAATACATAAGACACAGGTAACAATACAGACAAATAAGATTATATAAGTCGGTACAAAGACGAACTTAGCCCTGTAAGAGATCTCATCCTGTTGACCTTTGGGTAATTGAGTGAAGAACAGGATCTAAAAGATAGACAGGTGTTAGGCCTGTGCCTGTAGAAGTCTAGACACGTGGTTTGATTTATTGCTTTCAAGTGGATATAAAGTTTGAACAAAATCATTGGGAGACTATCATTCGTATCAACTATGATCCCTAGCTCGACTTTGAATTCACACGCTTGTTAGCACAGCGATAGTATCTATAGCGCGATAGCGCTATTGTAATAAGATTATCGCAAAAGAATAGGCATTGTTTGACGCGATGACGTCTAAAAGTGATAGATATGGTTATGGCATTTCAACGGTTTCAACCTCGATTTCTAAATACTTGTAACAATAGCGTGACTTTATAAAAAGTGACATGCCTTTATAAAAAAACTGGTTTTTATAATCGGTGCGCAGTGTGAAATTTATGTAAAAATATTTCAGTAAGAAAAAAGGAAGGCAAAGTGAAACGCAGTGTCTGCCGTTGCCGTGACAGTTCTGTTTTCGCTCGTGCCAACTGTCCAGATGCAACTGTTGTGCGTTAGGTTCCGGCCACACATGGCACGCAACTGCTAATGTTTATACTTATAAAAAATCCTGCCAAATGCTCTTACCTAAGGCGCTCATGACATGACCGTATAAATCTAATAATATTCGTATGTGCCGCGGCAACGTTTGAAATTTTTAGTTTTTCTAGTTTTTTTGTAGAAAAAATATATAGTTTGGATCGTAGATATTATACAGGATGTGGCCTGTAATAGGAGCAAATATTCAAAAGGACGCTTCCTTAGAGCATTTGCAGTCACCCCTTGTGGGCTATTCATATTTTTTTTTTGGAATCGGAGAAATTTTGATCTAAAGTTATGACCTCCAGGTAATGTATCTTGGCACCATGATATCATGGCACAGCAGTCAATGCAGATTTAGAGGTAACATCATGTAATGTGTCAGAATGTTTTTTGCATTTTTGTTATCAAAAGATATTTCTGTGATTTTATAATTTTTATTAAATTTTTTCAGTTTTTTTTTAATAAAAAGTTTCTTATATCACTCCAGAAGAGTAAAACAATACAAGTTAACATATTTTGAAGAAAAAAAAACATCTTTTTTTAAATAAAACCACGTGGAAATAATTTTTCACAAGCTTATTAATCTACGGTTTAATTTTTTGATCCTAATACAGGCCACATACTTCTTGCATTTCACGTAGGCGAGTGGATTTGTCAAAATTAGACATTAACGTCACAATAATAGGAACGCGTCCACTCTCCTTCGTGAAATGCAACAACTGTACGAGTCCTAATTGTTAACTAATTTTTTAAACTTTAATGCACAAATTAAATAAGTCAAAGGGCTTCGTTAACTTACTTATCAAGGCATTCATTATCCTAATAAGCAAGAAAACGATTAAATAGTGCACACGCAGTACGCAAGGTCGAAATACGCTGTCAAGATCAGTAGTGTAAGATTTTTCCCCACTTACGAAAAACTTTTAATGACGCTACGTCGCTACCTAAGAGTGAGGCACTTATTCACGAAGTTCCCATGATTAGAAACTTCAGTGGCTTCTGAATATTATTAACTACAATATGAAAGGTAGAACGCTTGTACTTTACTTCTCTTTATCCCATTTATGGGTAGAATATAACACTACGCTCGACGGGAAACTGCCATATGTACTTACTTATGTAGGTACAGTCGCCATCACATACATAGGTACACTATAGGTGTTCAAAAATATCGGCACATGCACCCTAATACCTTGAAAATAGAGGTGTGTTCCGATGTTTGTGACGTGCTTGTTTGCTCCGATGTATGTGATGGCGACTGTACGTAAACCTCAACCCAAGATTTTATGTGCCGTAAAATATTTATGGCGAAAACTCATGAAAAACATTTATACTTTCTTGAATTATCAGTCATTTCCAAATACAAAATGAAACTCCTGGAAAAAGCCATTTGAATAGGCGTGTTCAACTTCTTAGGGACACTACTCATACTACTACTACACTGGGTCACTAGGGACCCTAGGTGCTCGTTTCATAAATGTTATGAGCATGATGACAAGGCAGTCCATGCAAAATATAGATATCTAAATGCTTGCATCATAAGTGAAGTGAGTGAGTGAGTTCGTTTTGGAAAGGGGCCTTGGAAAACATGCTTAATTTTATCCCGAAAAAAGGTACTGTATACTGTATATGAATCCAAAAGTTTGTAGATACAGTTATCTTACACAAAAATATAATACCTGCGCACACGTAGCGCGTGGGGCCGATCATAATAACTTTAAAGATAATTCTAAAATCTTAATTGGAATTGCTCAAGCTTAGTGTAAACTTAACCTAAGTAATCGTAGGCCGAGATGGCCGATCTGGCATGTCTCCACGAGCGATGCAATCTCACGCCATTATGTCTCTGCAGTAAAACATAACTGTGGCGTAATGCTTCCTTACTGCTTGTGCTCGGTGTGAAATTGAACCTGATGACAGCTTGCAAGAAGTACGTGGAAATTGAGGAATTTATGAGAAGTTAAAGGATTTTGAACGCATTCAGAGGATTTATAATTGCTTTGAATTCTTCTTTATTTTGAATATAAGTAAGGTTTTTGAGAGACATAAGTGTAAAGTGGGATCAGTAAGAATTTTATTATAAATGTTTCACGGATAATTTTAAGACCACCTTCAACTGGCTAAATACCCATGCTTCAATGTCAGATATTTAAGACCTTTACATTCTTGCCACGACAAAATCATGTAATACGGATTAAACGTGGCACTCATAAAACTCCGAAATAGAAAATTCTTGCTTCGTGAGAAGGCATGGCGTAGCGCAGTGTTGTGGGTGTGAAAGTATAAATATCGACCCTCGTACTCGTTTTAGCCCAGCTCAATGTCACTGGCATCATTCTTCATGATACCTATTTTTACTTGTTCCATTATTATCATAACTAACGCACGTACCGTTAAAATATACAAGAATTACCGAGAACATGGCCGTAACGGAAGGAAACAGCATTTTTGTTTTCTTAGCCACCAGCCGAATGTTTTCATGTGATTAAATTTGTTGGGTCTCAGGAGGTTTCTGCTTGGTTTTCCTATTCTGAATTATATTCACAGCTCCAAATTTATCAGCATTATTCATAAGCAAAGGAAAATATTTAAGTGAAATAATGTAGCAATCTAAAAAGGCAAAAGGCATCTAGTAGGGACGCATGGGGATCACGGGGAGAGGCCTTTGCCCAGCAGTGGGACACACAATAGGCTCATAAAAAAAATGTAGCAATCGTAAGAAGTTAACTTTTTACATGTTTACATTACCTATCAATGATAGGTTATGCTTGGTTGGATAAACAAGCCCCGGCATCGCGGCTCGTACCAATGAGTTTTTCGGAACTTATGTACGGAATATTTACCGTTAGCTTTTCGGTGAAGGAAAACATCGTGAGGAAACCGGTCTAATCCCAATAAGGTCTAGTTTTCCCTCTGGGTTGAAAGGTCAGATGGCAGTCGCTTTCGTAAAACTAGTGCCTATGCCAAACCTTGGGATTAGGTGTCAAAGCGGACCCCGGGCTCCTTTAGGGGCACAACCATGATGAGTACTATACCGAACAAGGCACATACAACGTCTAAACATTGCGCCATAATCATCGAAGACGTAAATATAGCAGCAAATTACGATCCCGATTGTGCAAGAAAGCAATATCGGTTTTAAAATACATCGAGTTGGGCTATTACGGACTGGGCAGGCACTTGGGCACGCTCTGGCTGTTCAGCCACAAACGCGTCCGTTTAAGACAATGCCCAGAAAAGAACCTTTTATGTTTCCAGATCAATAACCCCCTTGTTAGGATGCGAGCCGTTGACACATGAATGGAGAATGCAGCATCAGTGTCCCTCATATATTGTATTGGCGGCTTTGTTAAGTCGTGGATTACTTACTGCAAAGGGTTGAGAGACATCACTGCAGTTTCCGAACATAAAGGTAAAGCTTTTTACACGACTCCCCAACGAAGAAGAAGAAGGAGTGTAATGCTTTGGCATATTCAGTCCTGTTAAGTTAGGTTACCAAAAAGTGAAGTACGTGACTTCAGTTTGCAGAATATATTGATTTTACGAAACAGCATGAATGCAAAGTTCACTGCCTCTTCGAGATCAAAGTTTACTTTTACGTTACGCGAGCCAGAAGACAAGAGGCATTATTAATGAATGTACATCATTACAATACAATACAAATACTCTTACAAACCTCTCACAAACGAAACAATACAAAGAGAAACAAAACAATAATATGTAGATAGAGGTAGACAACAGGCATAGGACAGCATTCTAAAGAAAACCTAGGTATAAATATGACCAAGTGATGACGTTTTGAAAAGTACATGAAATTAGGGACATACATTATTTTTAGAACAACCCAACTCAGTCGAGAACGTCACGTTAGGGACGGAAGAATGTTAATGGTCTCAGCAATTATTTAGTAAGAAACAAGGATGCCATGTGACCGCCTAATGTATACGTTTTTATGATGTTTAAAGCTAAGCTGAAACTATACTGAAGCATCGTTTCTCACATCGTGTCCATTCGATTAAACAATAAAAGCGTTTAATCAAAGATTAGTTTGTACAAAATAGACGTTTAACTTTAGGACTAGAGGGGTGACTGCGTATGTATTCGAACGAGTGTTAGGAAAACTCAGCCGTTCCCGTACATATGAAATTTACTTTACTTATACTGAAATAAATTATTTTCTTCTTCTTCTATCACCCCTCAGTTCTTATTTTTGTTTGGCCGAATTGCCTTAGCCTGATTGGAGTTGCAAAAACGCCAGTCCGAAAACACCAACGTAAAATTACCTGTCAAATTCGATAAGCAGAATCATAACTCATGTAAAATTGTATTTATAAACCTACGTGTTACGAGAGGATTTTGGTTATTAAGGGTCATTAAGGGAAACAACTAATCATGATGTGAAGATAATCATACACGCCATGGTTCGCGTGTGACTGGTCATTATCGTTACAAGATAGGTATGGATATGGATGGCTCAAAAATAAATAAGTAGATGATCCAGGTATTTGAACATCTCATCCTAACTTGAGCTTACGTTGTCTAGTATTGAACACATCGGGGCGAATATTAAGCGTTTTTGAGGCGTTTTTTTTTCGTCATTGTCGTCTCCAAGAAATAATATTAAAAGAGACGAATATCAGAGTCCACTTTTGATAAAGACGTAAGCAAATACCGGTACTGAGTCATTTCTGATTTAATTTTCCGCGGTATGTTTAACCTCTGCTGAAATAATCTTGGCCGACAATGACGTTAGAACCGAGCGGTTCAAATGCTCGGAGATTGGCCCACTACACTATCTGCATGGATAAAGAGACAACACGTACATAGTCCAGGCATTGAATAATTTATAATAGCAGATTTTTTTTATGTAATGGATAATTGGATATATTATCAATTAAATAGTTACTTAGTGACAAAATCCAACAAAATTTCAGACATCAATAAAATGATAACCTAACTAGCTTCTGAAAAGTCAGAAAAAACATGAATAAATGGTTTTATCTTTATTTTGGTTCATTTACATTTGCACTATAATATTCAAGATAAATAATTAAAAAAAAACAATCCATTCTTTTTTTAAATCTATATAAATACTTCCGGATGGAAAGTTTGTTGGATTCTTGAATAAATCATCTTAGAACAATGTTTTAAAATGATATAAAGAAAAAAAACGCTATTATAAATTAATGTTTTTCAAAACCGTATTTTGCCTGGAGTAACAGAGTACAGAACGTAGTACTATTACTTATTCTGTGGTACAGATCACACGCATTCCGTACATTTATAAATATTAGTAAATTTAGCATCATATAAGTATAGTTAGTTAGCAATCAAATATATTTGGTTACTTTGGCTGCTACTATCTATAACTATATGATTCTAACAAGTGTGGTAAAGACTGTATCAACTAGTTAGAGCTTGTTTAGATATCTGTGATATTCGACAGTGTGTTCGAAATGTAAAATGTTACATTTATTTAATGTCAGACTTCTTATCGCGTGTGCCTTAGAGATTAGGATGGGTTCCACTCCACCAAACCGTCTGTAATAGTAAGCGGTGTTAGTTAAAACTGAACGTACGAAAACATTTACAAGTTTCTATGGAATTACAGATACCGGCGCCATATTTAACGTTGATCGGTCTGCAATCGTAAGTTGGTACAACCCGGCCTAAAGCCATTTTCGGAAAAGTTCGAACCTCATACCAAGAAAAAAGATAGACAGAGTATTACGAATACACTAGTGAAGCCAGTTTTCAACCAAGCCATATAAGTTTAGCACACGCTCACGCACACATTTACAATTAAAATTACACAAAACTCTTCAGCACGTGTCGCAATGCTGCCAAGATCACCTATATCGAGTTTTGTGCAATTTAATTTGTTTATGTGTGCGTGAGAGTGTGCTAAACTTCTTTGGCTTGGTTGAAAACCGGCTTCACTAGGTTGTTCGTCATGCTCCGTCTATCTTTTTTTCTTGGTCTGAGGTTCGAACCTAATCTTATATAAGTACTAGCGACCCGCCCCGGTTTCGCACGGGTATGTTTTATACCTACATATAAACCTTCCTCTTGAATCACTCTATCTATCTATTTAAAAAAAACCGCATCAAAATCCGTTGCGTAGTTTTAAATATCTAAGCATACATAGGGACAGATAGCGGGAAGCGACTTTGCTTTATACTGTGTAGTGATAGTGATGCTTAAAGTTCGTTTGTCTCAGACTTGACTTAAGAATATTTGAGTGTACTAATTATATGGGTCTCTTGAGTATGGACAAAGGTAAAAAAGTCAAGGCACGTGCGTATTGTACGTGATTGCCGGTGGGTGAACAGCGGCGAATAATAAGTTAACTCCTTACCATAACTTATTCATTGCTCTTACTTTATTAGTAACGAACTTGATCGTAACTTTTCCGATTGAATTAGCACTGGTAATTCTTTCACTTTACGTATGAAAGTTGTGGGGCGTTGAAGTTAACACTTAACGATCATTTTCACTGGTCTCGTGTTGTGAACTACCAAGAGATATAGAAACCTATAGTTTAGCGATTAAGGCGACGAAGGCTCACGGTCTTCTCTCCCTCTCACAGAGCGAGATGGAAGTGCGTGTTCGCAAGCGCGGATATCATGTTTTTTAATTTAAAATTTTTGTGCGTTTAAATAAATAAAAAAGTAATAGCCAAGTTCCCTCTGATATTGCCGATTTTTAGAACCAATTTTAATATGTTTAGCTTTTGTGCATAATTTGTTACGAAATTTTTAAGTTTATTTTAGACCTATGTTCGTAATTTTTTTCTAACGAGCGAAAGTCAAAAATTCAGGATTCGAATAGCTATAATCCCTCGAGAAAGGCCTCAAGATTGCTAATTAAATTTAGGGTAGCCGTATTATGATCCAAACAAGCGCTACGACTTTTTAAGAAATCCTACGTCGCCTTAATCTTAAAAAGTAGAGATATTTATATTCAATGCCTCTTTGTGATCGTTTTGTAACATTATTAATGTTGCACATAAATAAATCACTTTCCACTTGAGCGGCAAAGCACGTCTTCAGCCCAATTATTATAATAATAATCCATCCACTGACTCTTCTGGTCACTTTGCAATCTATGTGTTTACAACCTCATTCGACTAGCGCGGCATTGCCGATATGATTTTGTCAACTCACCCCGCATTCCTTACTTATTGTTAGTGTCCTTAAATTTGTCAAATAAATCTCATGTTTAGTATGTAGTTATTTAAGTTAAACAACATTTAAACAGCGATGATGGCGAATCCTGTTCCACCGTGATACAGTATAATTACTAGTACGGGGAACAGAGGAAGCTTACTCGTAGTATTACAAAAAATGTATTTACATACTTACGTAATTGATTACCTACACTATCAGCAGTCAATACTTGCGTATGCTTAACTTATAAAAGTGTTTACAGTGTAAGTAGTAGTAAGTCTTGTTCCTTACCAATAAAGTGATTTTTATTTTATTTTATTAATTATGTACTGAGGCTGGCCATCATATCTAATCTACATATTTCTTCGAAAAGTCTAGTGCGTTATTACATAATGGCGTTTGAAGATACAATGAATAGTACCGTATTAGAACTGTGCGCGTTGTTATTGGTTACCTCACTAACGCATTATTTATGTGACTACACCTACGCGGGTCATAGTCCTGACCTATTTTAGTCCTCGTTACGAGCCATTGAACCAGCCTAGTCTACAGGCTAGGGGTCGGAGCTAATTCGATTTACATATGGAATAAAACAGCCTTTTTATGCGTTCAATTACTTTTATTACTTAAGAAAGGTGTAAAACAGAATTGTTGGCTATTTCTGTTCAGTAGGGATTTGTATTCCAGGAATTACTGATGTTTAAAACGTAAAAATTTTGCTTTGTTTCTTCGACACGGGTTGCACCGGCCGTTGTCTCAGATGACTGACGTCTCAGGTGCGATCCGTGTCGAAGCCAGAAATAAAGGTAAATAAATTTTGCTTTGTTTCTTCGACACGGGTTGCACCGGCCGTTGTCTCAGATGACTGACGTCTCAGGTACGATCCGTGTCGAAGCCAGAAATAAAGGTAAATAAATTTTGCTTTGTTTCTTCGACACGGGTTGCACCGGCCGTTGTCTCAGATGACTGACGTCTCAGGTGCGATCCGTGTCGAAGCCAGAAATAAAGGTAAATAAATTTTGCTTTGTTTCTTCGACACGGGTTGCACCGGCCGTTGTCTCAGATGACTGACGTCTCAGGTACGATCCGTGTCGAAGCCAGAAATAAAGGTAAATAAATTTTGCTTTGTTTCTTCGACACGGGTTGCACCGGCCGTTGTCTCAGATGACTGACGTCTCAGGTACGATCCGTGTCGAAGCCAGAAATAAAGGTAAATAAATTTTGCTTTGTTTCTTCGACACGGGTTGCACCGGCCGTTGTCTCAGATGACTGACGTCTCAGGTACGATCCGTGTCGAAGCCAGAAATAAAGGTAAATAAATTTTGCTTTGTTTCTTCGACACGGGTTGCACCGGCCGTTGTCTCAGATGACTGACGTCTCAGGTACGATCCGTGTCGAAGCCAGAAATAAAGGTAAATAAATTTTGCTTTGTTTCTTCGACACGGGTTGCACCGGCCGTTGTCTCAGATGACTGACGTCTCAGGTACGATCCGTGTCGAAGCCAGAAATAAAGGTAAATAAATTTTGCTTTGTTTCTTCGACACGGGTTGCACCGGCCGTTGTCTCAGATGACTGACGTCTCAGGTACGATCCGTGTCGAAGCCAGAAATAAAGGTAAATAAATTTTGCTTTGTTTCTTCGACACGGGTTGCACCGGCCGTTGTCTCAGATGACTGACGTCTCAGGTACGATCCGTGTCGAAGCCAGAAATAAAGGTAAATAAATTTTGCTTTGTTTCTTCGACACGGGTTGCACCGGCCGTTGTCTCAGATGACTGACGTCTCAGGTACGATCCGTGTCGAAGCCAGAAATAAAGGTAAATAAATTTTGCTTTGTTTCTTCGACACGGGTTGCACCGGCCGTTGTCTCAGATGACTGACGTCTCAGGTACGATCCGTGTCGAAGCCAGAAATAAAGGTAAATAAATTTTGCTTTGTTTCTTCGACACGGGTTGCACCGGCCGTTGTCTCAGATGACTGACGTCTCAGGTACGATCCGTGTCGAAGCCAGAAATAAAGGTAAATAAATTTTGCTTTGTTTCTTCGACACGGGTTGCACCGGCCGTTGTCTCAGATGACTGACGTCTCAGGTGCGATCCGTGTCGAAGCCAGAAATAAAGGTAAATTAATATTGCGTTAAACCCGTGTTAAGTAATCTTTTAAATTTGTTTCTTGATACAGAGATAGAGTCTGGCTAAAAAAATAATGCATATTATTCTATAAATGAATACCTAGATGATAAACTATAAAAGTACAATACATCTACTACCAAATTATAATAGTCTGAACACAGTATATAGACACACATATCTATATATATATATATATATAAATAAATAAATATATATTATAGGTATATAAATTATGTTTAGTAATATATATATCAACATGAATGTGTTCATAAAGACACACAAAATGCCTAGAAATAACTATGTCTCCCGTAGACTTACGTTATTTTATTAGACTATTAGTTGTAAGTTAATCTATAAATACCTATGTATTGCGATGCCCTTGCAGGGTTCATGTTTGGGTCATTGTCAGATTTAGGTTCGCGTCTTTTCGGTGGACATTGCCAAAGTTAAGGGCTATAAAGCCTAATTTTTGGTTAAACTCTGAATCGGCATAAACGGCGTTGCCCCTTCTATAATTATATGTGATAAAAACATAGTATATATAAACATAAGCCCGTAACTATTGACCACCGGAAAGATGATTTTTGTTTTTGTGACTGACAATGACCCGTTTGAGACTTACTGTAACATCTGTTAACTATGTACTATACTATAACAACATGAATGCAATAAAATACTTGAAAAAAAAAAAAAAAAAAAAAGATGAGCCTAGAATAGAGCGGCAAATTTAAGAAAAACAGCGTGTTGCAAGTTGCAACACCGTGGTTATCGCGATAAAGTAATAATCATACATAAACAATTATAGTTTTTCCTCAATTCACAATGCAACTGAGCAAGCAGAAGGAAGTAAAGTTATATGAAATAAAACTCTTTACTTGTGTAAGTACTTAAATCAAAACCACTCTAAAAAAACAATGGACGACAAATGGACGAAACATAATATCAATTAACTTTTCATGATATTCTTATATATTAGCTTTTTTTCAATTGCATTGAGATGTGTCATTGTCTAAGCTTATATTTCCTTGATACTAAATAAAATACAGTCACTGTAAGCCACTCTTTAATTCTCTTCAAAAGCAAAACCCGTCAAATGAATTATAGAACAGTTACTTTCTTAGTTAGCATATCAAGTATCAAGATTAGGACATCACACTATTAAGACGTTTGACACATTTGACAATGATATTTCTGTTGACATAAAAAAAAAAACTCAGGCTCATCTTTCACTAGCCAGACTCTATGTGTACGTGGTATGTGGCAGGTTCGTAATGTTCATTGCAACATACTCGTAGGTACAACTTGCACTAAAAAATTTATTAGCGTGCGTGTGTACAACTCAAAAAAAACCGGCCAAGTGCGAGTTGGACTCGCGCACGAAGGGTTCCGTACCATTCTATATATCTATAAAAACGGCAAAAAAATCACGTTTGTTGTATGGGAGTTGGGCCCCCCTGCAACAGAAATAGATAATCTGTGAAAACTTCAACTCTCTAGCTATCACGGTTCTTGAGATACAGCCTGGTGACAGACAGACGGACGGACGGACGGACAGCGAAGTCTTAGTAATAGGGTCCCGTTTTACTCTTTGAGTACGGAACCCTAAAAATGAACTGAGAGACATCAGAAATACCGCACCGAAATTATACAAGAACAAAACGATTTTTAATAAAGCTGTGCGCCCACGCAGAGTGCAAGTGAACGGCCCAGTCCCACGCCTGCGTCAAATAATAACGACCATTTACTTTCGAAATATCATACATTACTCTATCTCACAGCTGAAAAGAGATCCTTACCGTACAAGAGATACAACTCATCTTTAAAGGCTACACAAACCCGACATGCTTGGTCGTGATTTGATGGTTGTAAGCGGTGAGACTGACAGTGCAACGAATTAGGAAAGCGGTGTAAACTAATAAGGACAGGACACCTATCTATAACACGTAAAGGTATGTATACATAATTAGCATGTTCCCGGCGTTTCCGCTTGGGCGTAAACGAGCTTGCATACCTAATTGAAAATTTATAAGGCGTCAGAAAAACGGTACGAACAAAAATGGAGGATGATAATTAACACGCTGATCAGGCTCAATAGCTTACGAAAATATGGTTATCAAATTCATTTCCAAATAATATCGTAGACATCTCCCTCAAAAGTTAAGAGAATTAATAAGGTTTAAAAAATGTATACATTTGGGAACTCAAGTGTGGGGAATAAGATTAAAAATGGAACACAAACCGTACCTTTACTTTTATTTAGAAGTGGATTGTTCAGTATTTTCGATACGATTAAAAAGTGTTTTAGGGATAAATTAACTCAAAACTGATCGTATACATTATATTTAATGTCGACGACTGTAGATGGATTTTGCTCATTTGGTGTTTCACACGTACACAGAAAACACACTTGAATATTCTATTATTGAACACGTGTTCAATATAATATATTCAAGTGTGTATTCACGATACATCTTTTTCGCAGTTAAGTTTAAACTGCTAGGTAGTGAAATCAATAAGTGTTCCTCTAATGGATTCCTGCCCACGTTTGCTTATCTCATTATAAATAATGCAAATCATCGACTAATCCGTATATCGTCTTGCCATATTGGACAGTAATTAGTAATTAAGCAGTTCATAGACCTTGGTTGAATCTTCTATGGATTCCTCATTATACTAAAATATAATATATTTAAGTAACAGGTAAATAGCCTGTAAGGAAAGTCATTTTAATTGTGGTATCAATTCTAGTAGCTGACAGGGCATGTTTTTTAAGAAATATAACGTTTAAAATGCATAGAACCTTCCGAAACAGAAACGGTGCTACTGTATCGGTATGCTCACAGTCAAGAGTCGTACAGAGTTTCGCGTCTTTTCAGTAAACATTGCCATACGTAAAGTCTAAAGCATAAAGCTACATAAAGCCTAATTTTTTAATCGGACTCATAATGCGTAATAAAAGGCGTCTCCGCTTATATAAATCCATGTGATAAAAAGATAACTCGTATGGACATAAGCTTAACTATTGACTAAAGAAAAGACGATTTTTTGGCCGGTAGCGCCTATGGCTGACAATGTGGTACATTTTTGAGAAGACAATATCAACATTATCAACACAATGTACGTTTTATTTTCGTCGGCCAGGGAGCCGCGAAGTTTGATAATGTTCTAGGAAACAAGCGGAGGGGCGCTGACGTGACAGAAAGCCGACGAAGACGAATTAGTGTCATGAACACTTTATTTTCGCTATTGTATGCGGTAAATGTTTGATATTTACCTTGCCGTCATTCCCGTTAATGGCACAGTCAGCATCAAAAGTAGCTACGCAATCGAAGACGTCAAAAGTTCTTATTCCCTTTTAATACAGACTTTTGACGTATCCGTTTGCGTAGCTACTTTTGATGCTGACTACATGGTTAGAAACTATATGCATCGTGTTTAATATGGATTTTATATGTACAAAATAGGTTTAAGTACCTAATCTTCATCATATCTAGAAGGCCATACACATTCTCATTAAGAACTTGAATCCGAGTATCAAACATTTAATCTGAACCTACCTAACAATTAAAAGATATACGACTTACACAGAAAAAAAATTGAACAACGAATAAATTAGGAAGCCCGCCAATATCTTGAATGCCAAAGATATCATCTTGAATTAACATGATTCTCTCGAACCGAGATAAAAAATCTGGGTTCAAGAATATTCCAATCTTGTTTTGTATTTTGTCCTGTGTCTAGACAGATTCAAAACAAATGAAATTAAAATAAAAGTAATAATTAAACTAAAATGTGAGAAATGTGTTTAAATAAAATGAACAATTACGGTAATTAGCTAATTATTCAGTACTTTAAACAACACTAAATCGCTCATTCAGGAGAAGTCAAGGAACACGTCTTGGTTATTCATACACGGGCCCACATTCCCTACACTACAAGACTGAATTGTTCTATTAAATAATACAAGCACAATTACTCCATCAATCCTCAATACACAGCAATTGTTATACAACTCGACCACGCTAAGTATGCACCTCGCGTCGAACAAGTTACACTGAGCGAGGTGCATTCTTAGCTTGGTTGAGTTGTACCTTATAAAACGGCATTGTCAGCTCTAGTGGAGCGAGTGACCTCACGCGGTCAATATCAATGCCAGGCGAAACCTGCCTTCTAATGCCCGCTCACTGAATCAAACTTGCATCTATTACGCGTTGTCAATGAACACGCACTTAGACAAACCCAGCTGTATAACTAGCCATATTTAGATACGCAGAGCCATGGCTGAATAAAACAAGTCATTCACAACGATGTATCTTGCCTAACTTCACACAAATGTTGCCATTGTGTGAGGTTGGCCCACAAATGTTGCTATTGTGTGAGGTTGGCCCACAAATGTTGCCATTGTGTGAGGTTGGCCCACAAATGTTGCCATTGTGTGAGGTTGGCCCACAAATGTTGCCATTGCCATTGACTGATGACAGGAGTTTTGTAAATCATCATCATCATCATCATATCAGCCGAAAGACGTCCACTGCTGGACATAGGCCTCCCCCAAAGAGAGCCACACTGGCCGGTCCTGCGCCACCCGCATCCAGTGGACTCCCGCGACCTTTACCAGGTCATCAGTCCACCTAGCGGGGGGCCTACCCACGCCGCGCCTTCCGGTACGTGGTCGCCACTCGAGAACCTTTCCGCCCCAACAGCCATCGGTTCTACGTGCAACGTTTTGTAAATGCATGATTAATATTTTTTTTAATGTTAGCTAGTTTAATTATTTATTTGGGGCGAAAAATCAACTGTATACATTTAGTAGTTCAGCGTAAATATTGACTGAAAGTACGTAAGTGAAGTAATGCAATTTACTCGGGTAATTTACTTTCACATAGTGACAGCACACTGACAGTCCGCCATTTTTAAAATTCTGATGACGTAGTAAAATATACCTAGACGTCACAAGCTGCCACGGGAATGACTTACGTTGTTTTATTTATCCTACCATGCGCAGAGCTTTCGACTCAATACGATAGGCAAATCTAAAATGTAAATGAAATTGTATGTAAATTAAATCTGGTTTCCGTAGCCTTATCTAGCAATTGTATTACGGAATTCAAATTCTACGCCTTATTCCAGGATCCTTTAGAATCCAGCTGTCTAGACAGATTGAAGGTTATTTGGTAACCGCCCGGTTTGACCCGAGTCAATACTGCTGATGCCAAAGATCCTTAGCGTGGGATTTTGGAGGTTATTTGTTTAGGTAACGAAATCTTATGAGTTAGGTAAACAGTCCCAGGTTGGGGTTGTTTAGATTCACGAGTGTCTTGGTTATTGAAAGCTTTCGATTCTAAATGTACTATACTCTGTAGTAATTTGTACGATTTAAAATGTACGATTCTAAACCCTAAATGTATACTCTTAGTGCGTGTTATTAGGGGATTCCGTCGAACAAATACTTCACTTTCGGATACCGGCTCCATATTTTAGTATGTTGTTAGGCATGTCCCCTGTATTCCAAAACTGCTGGGAGACAATCTCTAAGGAGTTTGTCTCCCCTGTAATGACGTCATCAAAACGCCGCGGCAGCGCTTGGAAAAGTGTAAATTACACCCAAACCATACAACGTACATACACATGTGGGGTACCAAATTAAAGCTGAATAACTAATTATAAATTATATTTCAATGCATACTCTAGTTTAAGTAATATTAGCAAAAGTATAAAAAAATCAAGAAAAAATCTAAGGACTTTCAGACTTTGCGGCAAAACTAGAAAAGATACACGATATAAGGCAACAGTTTTGGGCAATACTCTTTTTCGTGAGCGATCCCTTTATGATTTTGACACACGTGTATTCTGACACATTTAATACTACATACATTACTCACCAAGGGCGGTACAACAAAGAATGTCTCATATGACAGGCATCTGATGCCGGAGCCGAAGGCAAGGACGATAAACGTAAGATCTGGCTGGATAAGACTATTGTTTATTATCACCCGTGGTAAATACAATATTTTACGTCCCCCTTGCCCAGAAAGTGGGATTTTCAGCACGCATAGCAGGCGGTAACGTAAGCGGTAGCAAGTGGCGTAAAACGATATGAATCTATGTGAGTCAAGAAATTTAATGTTAGATGGCACACGAAAATGCTTCAAGGAAGTTCTACATGGATCTTAATGCAATTTTAATTCACTTTACCATTATGACGCATGTCGCTAGATTAGATAATTCACCACAAATGCAGTTGCATCCCAGGAAAAGAAAGTAGAAGATAATCACTATCTTACATAGCCTCTGGGTTTTTATAACCACACACAGAGAAGCGACAGACAATGCATTACATAAAAGTTGCGCTAACCTACCACGGTATTGAATGGTAATCGCTAGAGAATATAACTTGTCTTAAAATAATGCAGTCATGTCAACTTTAAATATCTTGTTCATAGGATGATGTCAGATTTTTGATACAAGAATTTATTTACATAGCTCAAAACAATTGCTAAGAACATGACATTTGTACAGAGACAATGATGATGATGATTATTTTATGACTATTCTTTCGATTGGCATCATAAAAATAGGGGTGATTTTTTTTCACATTTAAGTCGGTTCGATTCTCAGAAAATGCAAGTTATTTTTAGAAAATCTTTGAATGCAGTATTACTAACTTTTAAAAATAACATAAAGCCTTCTTTCAGCAAAATATCCTAACTACGATATTAAACGTACTTTCCCTTCATGTCGCATAGTTTTGGGCCATCCTGTATATATATATAGTGAAATTTCATAATTATAACAAAAATAATAGTAATTAGCGGATGTAATAATCTAGTATTTTAATGTTATGCTGGAAATAATGGCTTTTTTTGTTATTTTTTTTCGATCCTTTTTGTTAGTTCCTGGTTGAAATTGAGCCGCCTGTACAAGGTTGCTGGGATGTGACCGGCACAATGGAAGACCAATATCGCGCCACCTGCGTTACCGCGTCAATCCAACTTCACTGATAAGCTGAAGTTTCGAGCCAGTTATTGGCACGATTGGGGTTTAGGTAATTATATGTAGAACAGGTTATACATAAACTCGTAGGACTAGTTTCTGCCTTTATTTTTTTTTTACGTTGGGGAATGCTTTTTCCTACCTCAGGGGGGACCTAGATTGTAGCATTTGTAGTCTGAAAAAGTTTTATCAAAATTAATTTTTGCGTGAAAGAGTGACAAATATCCTAACATTCTCATAAACTTTCGTGCAGGATGTAGGAATGTAGGCTAAACTGTTTTAGTACTCCAAACTCATAAGTAGCTGTACACCTTGATACCTTGTCGCTTTCACCCGTTTGACAACGTCGTATGGCAGTAAACATGACGTTAAAGCGACACAGTACAAAATCGTCCAGCCCCTTGTCAGTTCGACCGTCATGCTAAGGTAAATTCATTTTACAATACAAATACAAATCAGATTTCAATTTGAGGGCTTTTATTAGCGCCTGTTACTGGGAAATTGTTGGCCAAACAGATTTCTAATCGTTTCTCGACCATTATGATGAAGCCCATTCAGTAAATTTGACCTAGTTCGCGAAGATATTCAATGAAATCAAATTATGTAAGTTTTGAAGTTATTATTCCACTCCTTTATTGAAGTAGGTAGGTACCTCCAGATAAATACGAAGCAAGAGGTCCCGGGTTCGAATCCCGGTAAGGGCATTTATTTGTGTGATGAGCACGAATATTTGTTCCTGAGTCATGGATGTTTTCTATGTATTTAAGTATTTATTTATCTATATATGTATGTTTATCTTCGTCTAGTACCCATAGTACAAGCTTTGCTTAGTTTGGGACTAGGTCGATTTGTGTAAGATTGTCCGCAAATATTTATTTATTTATATTTATTTAAATCCTATGAATAAATTTGTTACTGCCGACAAAACGTGAAAAGTTTACTTTTGAAAAATATCTAACAATTTGATTAGACACTGTTTTAATAAAATAAAGCTAGCCCAATCCCAATAATTTTCCCAGGGAGCTGATTAGCATATTTAGGTTCTGGTACGATCACCAAAATAATAGTGTTAGGTGGGCCGGGTCACACTCAAACATGTACAAGTTGGAATGCGGCGTGAGACAGGGCGGGTTAAGCTCTCCTAGCCTTTTCAACTTGTATATGAACAGCTTGATGGATGAGCTAAGCAATGCCATGGTCGGATGCTCAATAGACGGAAAAATGGTCAATAATATAAGCTATGCAGACGACATGGCATTGCTGACCCCATCCGTCAGTGCGTTGGACACACTGCTGCGTATCTGTGAAAGGTACGTGGAGACCCATGGCTTAAGGTACAACGTCGCGAAAAGCGAGTTGCTCCTTTTTAAGTCTGGAAAGAAAACGTACACAATACCACCTGTCAAATTAAATGGCACCCCACTAAAACAGGTTTCAAAATTTAAGTACCTAGGCCATTGGGTCTCCGAGTCCCTCTGTGATGACTTGGACATAGAACGGGAGAGGAGAGCGCTGGCAGTCCGGTGCAACATGGTGGCCCGCAGGTTTGCAAGGTGTTCAGAGCAAGTTAAGTTAACGCTTTTTAAAGCTTTTTGCCAGACTTTCTACACCTGCAGCCTGTGGGTTAACTACACGCAGAAGGCTATCAGTGCTCTAAGAGTACAGTACAACAATGGTTTCAGGATACTGTTGGGGCTGCCTTGTTTCTGTAGCGCGTCGGGGATGTTCGCTGATGCGCATGTTGACGGGTTTGCCGCTATTATGCGCAAAAGGGTAGCATCCGTGGTGCGCAGAATTCGGGGCAGCCCAAACACTCTACTGAGTACCATTGTTGACAGATTTGAAGGCCGTATCCAGAAACACTGGAACGATATTCATTGTTTAGTTTAATACCTAATGTTTATATTTCATGTACCCACTAACACTAGAATTAAGTTTTTCATATGTTTTTGCTTTTACTAACAACTATGGACAATGTTCCGAAATAAATTATTTGAATTGAATTGAATTAATCAATTTTAACCGAAGAGTTTAGAATTGTGAAATGGTATTATTCTCTTAGCCCAAATTACACACTTGCTCAATACAATTTAGTGCACCATTGTTCGAACATTTGGATCAACATACAATGTTCCTATGGAGCACTCAGTTGGTAAATAGCGTTAAATTAAATTAAGTACTAATGAGTTGTGAGTGAGCCTGAGCACCGCTTGAAAGGACAAACCGCAACATGGTAGTCTAAATTGAATTAACTTCCCTTTGTGCTATTTTTACTTTAAATCGGGTCCATCCTTTCGAATAAAAATAAACAGAGTAAAACATGAATTTCTAAATGAGGCTTTAGCAGAGTGAAATCTATAAGCTAACCATAATCTAATCTTTTAGATTTATATTGTATTTGCACTAAGAAATCATCTCACAAAACTGATAAGCGTGCTTAATTAATCCTATTCGTATTCAGTGCCACCATTTGGCGTTAATAATGTGTGATCATTCATTGTCGTTGAGTAACTCTCTCCAGTAATGTCACTTGGCACGGTTCTCCTAACGAATGCAGGCATCGTGGGTAGCCTGTATTGTTGCGTGGGAAAACAGCCCAATTGTAGCCACTTGCTTCCCATCCGCCCGAATATGTTTAAGTAAGCGAGTGCCTGTTTGTTTGTACCGCTGTTTGAAGTGGCACGGGCACTTCTAATCTAACAACCTAAACGAGGTTATTGATACTCTCAATTAATGATCGAGGCATCAATTTTAATTGCGTTTTTGTACCGTTTCATTCACTAAAACCGCTATTATAAACTAATTTAATGCTTGACTTGTCTTCCGCTCAGCACGTTACTTTCAACGTGGGTTTTTGATAGCAGTCAACGGAGTACTTTAAGCTTCCTCGCAGAACCGTCCAAATCTTTTGTTTTCTGTATTTGCTGTGTGATGTGAATATTTACGATTTATCGCTCCAAGGCGTTAACCATAAACGTAGTCTACTGACTAAATATTTAGACGATCTGTTAGCAACTACGTAATGTATAAAGCCGAGGTGTTGAGTTCAGCTGAATCTTTATTAAAACTATTAGCATCCGTTTTGTTATTCATGGTTACCAAATCACCTCACAATAACAAACGATATAGAGCTTCTGCGGTTGAAAGCGTTCATTTACAAAATGTAAAAAAAGCTTTCTCTCTTATTTGATATCACGGTCTGAATTTTTTAGAAACTTTTTTACAAAGCAAAGCTTTCAGACGGATTACAGTTATTGCAAACAGATGAATATCGTTTTTGAATAATAGCGTACCTACTTGGAATATATAGTCCCAGAGTCCTACGCAAACTTTATTGGGAATACCTACATTCATATCAATTACTTTCTTAAATTCAATCTTCTTGAATGTTAATTTAGGGTATGTTATTTAACTCAATGGTTCAATAACCCGTGGATAAAGCTGTCTGACATTTGAATTAGATCGTGCCAATTATGTTGGTGGATTCATTTGATTGATCCGACTACTCCAGGATTTAACACAAATGTGAAACCATTGAGTTAGGTATCTGCAACATGTAACCACAGTTCTCTGTAGAGAACTTTCATTTGCCACACGTTCATACGTATGCATATCGTTAAACAAACCACAACTCTGTTGTTCTTAATCTTTAGCCGTACTTATACATACAAAACTATCAGTACACAGCTGTAATAAATTAGCCAAAACAAAAACTCTATCGTCGGCATGGAAGTGGGTTATTTTAGATTTAGATTAAGGTTAGCGATAACGTAAACCTTGCGGTATTCGACCGAATTAATGAGCATGAAAGCACGAGTGCCTTGGAACTTGTTATGATATAACCCATGATACCAGGATTAACTATAATAATAGCTATTATAGCATGGCAAAAATTATTTAATAAGTAGTTAAGATAAACGCGTACGCTTAAGATTAATTACAATATCATCTCTGATGCTACTTATAATCTAAGAATAAGTACTCTCATAATTATCAGCAATGTTTGAAATTTTCGTGACTAAGTCAACTGGGAATTTAGATGTCTTCTTTTTCTATTTAAGACTCATCTCCACAAAACGAAACGCATTATTTACGCTCAAAACGTAACGTACGAGCCTAATTTGTCAAGACCTCGATGAATCACGAGGAATTTAAAATTTCTGACGACCGACAAGGCAAAGGGATGAATCAGGGTTCGGGAATGTGATGATCAATGTCGTTGTAAACAAAAACCAACGTGTTTCCAGTGAAGATAAACTTGGAATCCTCCGTTTCTGAACTATGATGAATTCTTTCGCTGAATGACAACTTTAGGCGAGGTAGACGCAAAAAATATTTGTTTACACTGTCTCTTTAGTCTCCATTCCATTCTAGATTTAACTTAATTTAAGATTTTATGATGATTCAGCTCATCCGTTACAACATGGCACAGTCAGCTCACGTCTAGTTTCATAATCAATTCAACCAAAGGGTTTAAGAAGGAAATGTCAACGACTTCTTTACAATCGTTGAGCAACACCGGATAATTTATTTTATTAGGCAATCGCAACCATAAGGTTCAGTTGAAGAAATGCTATTGTGAGCTTTAGTCGTCAGTGAATAAAGGGATACACTGACATTGAGGATGTATCATGATGGACGGGTGACCATATCGGAGACAGGATAACGGATCATCACTATATTTAAACCGAGCTGTCCGAAGTTCCAGCCAAACTCAATTACCGCTGAGCCGGGCCAGATGGCAAGATTGCTCGATATAGAATAAAGAAATGATGCTACATGCGACTATATGTATGTAGATGATATTGATATGACACGATTGGTTGTATTACTGAGTAGTTCAAGCGAGATGAGAATCTCGAATAGCCTTTCCAGGAATATAAGTAAATTGGTTTTATTCAGCAGGCTTGCGAGAAGAAGTCTATTTATTAATATTATGAACAAGTTTGTCTCATTTTCGAAATATTTCATGTTATTATCTAAACTTTTCATAGAAAGTGTAGCTGCCACGATCGGATTGCAGAAAAAGAAACAATGAAGCCCCAGAGAGCCTATCGCGGATGATTCTCAGATAGAGCGAAGAAAGTAATTGCCTGTCAAGTAAGAACGATAATTTATTGCCAGTCAACATCATCGGATGGCAGTTATTGATACTGCTTTCTTTTCACATTCGATGTGAGTTTAGCTTCTATGAGCTCTCTCAATTATTCGATTAAATGTTTATCATTCGCGCGCCGATTCTCCTTTTCCAATAATAATCGTTTTCAGATTGTAAATTCCCAATCTAGTTTGAGGCTTGACAGATGTTTCCATATAAAATTGCAATGCAAAGGTGCTTTGCCAGTTTAGCATATGGTGGCCAGGTTTTAAACTGGTTGTATAACTTTCCTGCCCTTTGAGGCATGCAGCTGCACGACCAGATTTTGAAGAAAGGGTCAATACTCAATTTTAAAAGAAGTACTAGGGTAGACTGAGATGCGAGTAGGTTTGAACATATTTGTTTTCTTATGTGGGATGTATTTGGATATAATGTATTTGCACGACATTAACATTAAAGCAAGTATTTAATGTAAATCTTCAGTTTCTTGAAATCGTTTAAATTTGGAATCCTTTCTGGTCTCCACTGCTTTGGAAAACAGTGTCAGAGTATCTTACTCGTAACCTCGTGAACACGAATGTTGATTTCAGTTGCAACGTTACGGTGGCTGCACAAAAGATCTGAATCAACACACATAAACACGAGACGACGTGCAATCTGAATCTACCTGCGCTCTATTCCCAGTTCCACTGCCATTGTTAACGATACAAAAGCCGGGAGGCCGAGGTTGGTCGCGCAGGTAATCTTGTGATTACTGTGCTGACCTGACTTAAAATAAAGGTTTTCAAAACAAACGAGTTCTACTCATTTCTCACACAACCAGTTAGCAAGTCAGCCGGTGAAGGCAGGTCAACCAGCCATCAAACTAATCCCTTGTGACGGCTGTGAAGGATTAGTCTGGCCATTGATTGCTTATTGGCTTACAACGTATTATTTCTTATGCACCGCTTTGTTTTCATTCCCCGATTGGGTTTCAAGTGACAACACAAATCACCGCTCTTGAAACCGAACCTAACATAAATATTGGCACCCATGTTTCAAATTCCCCGAATCGCCCTTCTTGTACTGTCTTCTCATGTCATCGTTTGCAATAAATGTTTTATTTACGACTTTAACAAGTTACAAGACTGACTGGCAATTAGCCTAAAACACGTTTGGTTTTTTTGGCATTGACATTGGATTCATATTTTTTTCTTCTTCACAAAGCATCCGCAAATTGTGATGTTTTTCGCTGTAATTTGATGTCAATTGTAGGGGTGTAGGTCTAGGACAATTCTTTTGTTTACATACTTAAATATAACCCCGAATGGGAGTTTTCCCTTTGTTCTCCCTTGCCTTGCGCTTGATATCAAGTGTCACCGCCGTACTACGTAGGTACCTGTTACGTGCAGTAGATTATGATATCACAGATAAGAAATTGTGCAACGTTGCTACATTTGACGATTCTTGACAGTTCTTGAACGTTTGCTGATAAGGTTCCTGTAGATCGTGAAGTTTATGAGAAAAGCTGTTAGTACCTTCGTACGTTCTTATGGGATTCAACTTACGTAGGTATAGCCGACAATATCCAGAGATCCAGTGGCAATCAATATGCAGCTGAGTAATAAACGGCACAGTGAGAGCTCTCGGCTCACAGCTGGGTATCCACTCGATTATTGATTTGTATCCTTTGCTTCACCACAAAGATCACTTGCACGACTAAAAGTCCAATAACATCAACTCAAACCGATCCCTATGAATGGGACGATTATGAATTTCACTTGTCAATAAGCCACCAGCAAGTAGCTGTAGATAAGACGCTTTATTGTCCTGATTTGTTCGAGCACTTGTCTTATCTGGCTAAAAACGGAGCGTAGGCCGTGTTGTATCACTTCTAAACGTATTGATTGGGTAAGAACGGTGTAAACAATGATGTGCACAGTAAAAACAATACAATGTCGAGTGGCGCGACGACCGCGCACGCCGTACGTGCCGCCCCTCCCGCGGACACCACCGGACTGAAGTGAAGTGAACTGACGAGAGGCACACGACACGGCACACGGGACGGAGCGAGCAAGTAAAGATCGCGTTTCGGCTGCATTCGCACGATTTTCGCTGCGTTCGACTTCGGAACGCGAAGCAACTCGACGGGACGGGAATCCATTCGAAACCGCTGCCTGTTAAGAGGCCGCAGTAAGCTAGGCCGAATTACACCTTCCCATACAAACGGAGTTACGCTCTCATTTTAAAACTACGTGTTGGATTGTAACGAAACTTTGCATATACAATGACATGAGGTACATCTAAGGCTGAAATTAGTTTATATGGCTCCACTTTATAAAACAAATGAAATGCAGCAAAAACAAGTTTTGTATGAAAAATTTAAATTCGCTGTATTTTTTTCCCTATGGTATCTGAAGCCATATAAACTAATTTCAGCCTTAGATGTACCTCATGTCATTGTATATGCAAAGTATCGTTACAATCCAACACGTAGTTTTAAAATGAGAGCGTAACTACGTTTGTATGGAGAATCGAGCTTACTGCGAACTCTTAAACACCATGCTGTAAGATCAGGTGGGTCCGCGTATCAATCCACGTTTGTCCCAGTTTCGCTACCGCGCGCGAGCTCTTAGCGAAAAATAAACGAAAAGTAATGGATCGTCAAATTGTCTTCTATCGGTCTTTTATTTCATATCATTTATATCGATGATGGAGTTTACTTCGGTGAATGATGGAATGACGATGGGGAATAGAACGAGGAGACGAGATTGAATATAAATAAGTTATGATATCGTTGGTTATTTGTATTGCAATACCTAAAATAATATTGAATGTAGGTAATGATACTTTATATTAAAGAATGTTGGTATAAAGAAAAAATTAGCAAAAAAGAAGGGAGCTTAAATTGGGAAAAGTGCAGTTAACCATATATTTATCATCAGAACAAATAACCTTAACACTGAAATAATAGAGTGGAAAAGTGGTAGAGCACTTGCCTGGCTTACTTTGCCGAAATCTCTGAGGAAGTAATTGTTAAAAATAATAAGTCATTTGTAAGTGAATCAAAACTAAAGGGATAGGTAAATGAAAATCTTAAAAACTGGAAACATCGGTATGCTCTACTCGTATACACCTGCCTATAAATACACCCTTTACGAGCAAGTGTGATGAAAATAAAATAGTTTCGTATTTCATGAATTTAAGACATTATTAACAGAATATAAATAATTAAGCCTCTCTATCTCTTACGTGTGTCGCAAATCCAGGGCGCACGCTCGTTTTGTTCTGCATTACGAGTGTCGTGTCGTTGAGTTGCTATTTGATTGTTTATTTGAGGTTTCAGTATTTATTTGTCGACGATAATATATGTCGACGTGCGAACAAAATTTAAAACACATAATGAAATACAGATTTCTTCATGCAATTGTCTGTTTGTGATTAAAATATATGTTGACGCGCGAACTACATCTAAACCAATAATGAAATATAGATTTCTTCAGGCAATTGTCAGTTAAATGCAAATGGTGTTATCTGCCCTATATAGGTCGGCATCGGGCTTTGATTTTACTTTGGCAAAAAACAAAAGGAATGTTAGAGTCGTTAGAGACCATCATAAGTGGAGGGTTTTGGACAAATAGTTTGTGTCAAGTGGTTGTACATGGCGACGGATTACACTTGTGTATCTGTAATAAAGTTGTAAAGACAATTGTTTCTCTGTGAATAGATTAGGAAGCGGTAGAGACTCATAAATTGCATGATAATTGTCAAGGTCTCAAAATGATAGTAGTCATAAATCAATAGTAAGTATATTGATAAAATAAGTTAAGACCATGAAAAACATGGGACTTTATTGTTCAATGTTCATAGGGTCGCTTACAAACAATATTACAAAAAATACGTGTCGCAGTAACAAATAAAATAAGTTAAAAATTAATATTTGCTTCATAACGCAACAGACTAATTTTGTTTAATTCATTAAATTCATTTTCAATGTGTACCAGAAGGTCGTGAAAGGCTCTGTGAATTTTTTTAAAGCAACACAGCAGCGCCAAATTTTTGCCAATCCCTCCTCCTTTAAGAGCAATGCCTAGCTGAGCAACTTTTGAAATCTCAAATTTTTGACGCAATGTTTCTGTTGTCGCGCTGTTGTGGGCGGCGGGAGCTGTCTATGCGATATTGATGATATTGACCTTATTTGAAAAAAATAATTGCTCTAGGTTCTAAAACCAGGGAGGAAACAGTCGAGAGCGTTTGTATGGGAAAATCGCAGATAGGCATTCCTCTTTCGAGGTCAAGTTGCGGTATACAGTTGAAAAACACATGCTCGTAATATACTATTTCTTTTTTAAATATTTTTAATATCAATACATTGTCGGATATAAAATCCATACAGCCGCGCTTTCTCACTTTGCAGCGGATATAGACTTATATATTTTCCATTCCATTGCCTTTGTAAAATGGCATACATTTCCCCTGTGCGCGGAATGTTTACCTGAGGCACGAATCACTGGAAAAAAATGCATTCCGAAATAAGGTGGCAATCAGCTAATGGAATGAGTTTCGGCAATAATGTTTCTATTATTTACGTGTTTTATTTTAGCGGTGTCATAAATATAGCATTTGGTGTGCCAGAGACCGGAAATTAAAGGCGCTCTAGAAAAAAACTTAATATTCATGACTCCAACTTAATATTTATCTAAGGAATCTAATTACAAACTACTTTTGCCTGTTTCAGTTTGTAGCACCGCCATCTATGGGTTACCTTGTGAACAAACACTATTCTATGATTTCTATCCCGAGCTAGATAAGAATGCACCTCGCTCAGTGTAACTTATTCGACGCAAGGTGCATTCTTAATAGTATTAACAGAGGATCGAACGGTGCGGTGGACCGAGAGGGACACAACTATCTGAAGGAATAAGAGAGAAAGTGTCTCTCTTATTCTTTAATACTATTAGCTTGGTCGAGTAGAAGACAGCGGCGCTACTACGAAAATTTAAACTCGAAGTTCGTGTATCTGCATCTCTGTTTAATAAGTGATCTGTTTAATAAGAGACGGAGATACCCGAACTTAGAATTTCAATTAAATGTCACATTTATGACAAAAAGTAATTAATGTCATTTTGGCTACCTTGCACAAATGTGCTAAATAGCCACGGGCCATCAAAATATACTCGATGTAGATTTACATGCATGCATTATGCATTTAAGGGTTAATTACCTCCCACTGCTGGGCACATGCCTCCTCTGATGGGTGAGTGTAAACGCGACCTAAGGCGATAAATAATTTACTGACCTTTACATTAATTGGATGTACGTCTATATATAGGTCACCAGCCATTTATCTTGTCCGAGGGCCTAAACACAAAAATAGGCATTGTGTTAAACTATTTGTTTGGTTTATCTATACGAGGAACGACTTAGGCTCAGGCCACAGACGTTGATGTATGGCCCTCTTTAGGGGATTCGATAAAAGGGCATTCTGGAAATTACACGCATTTTCTCGTGTGACACAGTTTGGATTAACAAAGGACCTTTCAGCGTGGGTTTACACAAAAAAATATATCGCATTTGATGAAATTTATTTGACGCTGAGTGTACCACTCAGCGTCAAATACTTTGTAGCAACCAAAGTAGTCAAATAGTTCGGTATAGCATATATTTAGTATGGTGTACCGAACTATTTGGCCACTTTGACTGCTACAGAGTATTTGATGCTGAGTGTAGGTACTAGCTTTTGCCCGTGACTTTTTCTGCGTAGTCCTCGCTAATCTTCTTGAAGGATTATTGCTATTCAATTCTTCGAGGCGTAGCCCTAATTATCGCTCTCCCATAGAAACAACTTCCCATGATAAAAAGTACTTTATGTCCTTTTCCGGGACTTAGTCTACTCGTATCTTCATATCAATGTCATCTTAAGCATATATACTTTCGCATTAATAAGATGATTAGCTGCCCGCGTAGCTTCGGCAGCGTATTGCAAACAACGCAGATAAACCCGTGGGATAGACTATAGCCTACAACCATCCAGAAAGTCCATTCCACACGCAGGTGAAAGAATTTTTGAAATCGGATAAGCAGTTAGTAGTTCTTGAAGCATACTTATACCTTGATCACTCGTAGCGAGCAAACGGTCGAGACATTGCTCTCGGCCGAGTACTGGGTGCGTATAAAATAAAGTCATAAACAGTCACTCGCTACATATGTTATACGCACCGAGTACTCGGCCGAGAGCACTGTCTCGCCCGTTTGCTCGGTACGTGAGATCAAGGCATTAGTACAACGTAAGCAATTTGATATTTGACAAAAGTCAAATCAGTTTCTTTTTATGAAACGTCAAAAACGCTCCGTTAGTATGGAATTTGTAGGGATTACTGTGATGTGACGTCACAATCTAACTACGTTAACTGCTATTTTACGATTTTATGAATTTAAAAATCGTAAAATAGCAAACATAATTATACTCGTAAATGAAAGCTTGATACTTTCCGAGTATTTTCGTAATGTTCATCTGTTGCTAATGAAAAATCAATTTATTTTCACAGTTGTCAAATACCCAATTAGAGGTTACACTTAACAATGAAGACAATGGATATGTCTTCGTTCTTAGATCTAGAAAAATGATTTGCTACATACACGTTACATGACATACCTACCTATTAATTTAACCTAATATTTGATGAACTTTGAATAAACCCGCGTTAATTTAAGGCCTTCGTGTAGTTTCACAGGAGCGTATCGGAGCTCAGTGAAAACTAGTAGGCTATTAATTGACTTGGGGACAGCTAAGCCCTTTTATCATCATTACATTGCAGGGTTGTTTGTTGACCCGCTCAAATAGCCCGCAAGTCCCAAGAGCGGTAATTTAGATTCACGTGTGCTCCAACTAACTTTGCCCATGAAAATCATAATTGAACGAGCGAGCGAAGCGAAAGAAGTTCTCCGTTTCAGCTTGGGCCAAAATTCTTTCGTATGGCTGGATGTCCAGCTGCTTTCAGCTACAGAGGGGTAATCACGTAACGTTCCGAACGCGCGTTAGGACAATTTAACTGTCATTTATCCATATAAAAAGTGACATTTAGATCTACCTGACGCGCGTACAATGTTTTGACGTACAAATTGACAGACGCAGGTAGGTAAAGGTAAACCCCCTTTGGTTTTGAAACATAATATGAACATGTCTTGCACTTGTATCTAAAGATACAATGTAAAACATGTCCGGATTGTAGGAACGTAATTATAAAATAAGAGCCGGATGCTGGCACACCGTACCAAAATCTGATTGGTTCGCTAATGTATCTATCTGTCTGCACGAGGCCGGACATAGCGCATACAGTGAATCATCTGAGCCAGTTTAACACCTGCTTTACTGAGGAGCATTGGACAGCAGTGAAACGAGTGCTCAGATTTTTAAAGGGTACTAAGAGTCATGGACTCATGTACAGAAAAACAGACCGAAAGGAGTTAGTGGGCTATGCGGATGCGAGTCATGCTACATCGTATGATAGGAAGTCATACACGGGATTGGTTTTGCTGTGGAAAGGAGGAGCAATTTGCTGGGAAAGCAAAAAGCGGAAAACTGTAGCACTCTCAACTGCAGAAGCCGAATATGTTGCCATCTCGGAAGCAGCCAGATAGGCAATATTTTTAAAACGGTTTGTTGCTGAGATCACCCAAGAACAGGAGAGGCAACTGACTATCTACAGTGATAGCCAGTCAGCAATTGCCATAGCACAGAACCCTGTCCTATGGCAATATCCTCACATACCCACTGCACCAATGTGCAATTAGTGCTAAAGAGTTAGACACTAATACATATGTATAATGCAATATTATGATGACTTGGAACTGATCTGATGCTGCAGCTGGAAGGTGGCCATAGGAACTCCGCAATAAAACGACACAACCCCATCGAGTTTGGGCTCGTTAGAATCGTCTCAATGAATTTTTGACAGAAACTTATTCACAATTACTTATCAACAATTCGTTGAGAGGTTAGGTATACCAATGAACCCAAATACTACGTATTTATCTTGTGTATTTTTGGAGTTTGCTAAGGCCTACTTCTGTTTCCATCATCAGATCAGCCCCCTTAGCATGGTTGGCCTTATCACGCGATAAGTGACAAGATAGAATCCGTCACTGGCTGACACCTTTCGATACAACGAGACGACGCTCTTATCTGGTCACTTGCTATGGGGCCTGCTCGGTGGTGCCATAATAGGCATTGCATTATCACCGGATTTACGTGATTGTATCGCTAGGTTCATTATTGGTACAAGCTTTTATTGCCGACTGTTTTTTTCTGTGTACCGTCATCAACTACTCATTGAGACGATTCTAACGAGCCGAAACTCAACGGAGTTACCTACGTCAGTGAAGTACCTACTGAATTCCTATGGCCACCTTCTGTCTCCATCATCAGATCAGCTCAATGGTACCATAATATTGAATTGTCATCCAAACTACACCTTTAATCAAAATTTCAGCTCAATCAGTTGAAGATATCTGCTTCAAAATTGAGTTGCAAGATTCCACCCGAACAAACAGTGACATAGGAAGGGTCATACATTAGTTAGTTAGTTACATACATCGCAAGTTAATAGAAAGCTTGTAAAAATAAATCCCACCAAAAACCTTACATGTAAAGTGATTGCCAAGACTCCCTAGCTGATATAGCTTTCAGAGTTTCAGCGTTAAAACGATATCAGATCATATTTAAGTAGCGCTAGCTTCCTACACCCAGACGGCGTACGGCTGGGTTCACACGGCATCGTCCTGCACGTTTTCTGCACGTATTCGGTTTGCTTGACAAGTCCGGTGAGTATTCGTTTAAATGTATAAACAACATTTTGTATGTGCCACTATGTAAACGTTAAGATATATACTGCAAAAAAACGTGCAGGACAATGCCGTGTGAACGAAGCCTAACTCTACCACTGCCAGCCACGCTCTAAAAAACATAAACTAATTACAGACCTGGATGGCACTTAACTTATTCTAGTTAAGTTTCAGAGCAAACTAGCTAGTCGTTTTAAAATGAGAGCGCAGCGTAACTACGTTTGTATGGAGAATCGAGCTTACTGCGGACTCTTAAGATAATGTTGTACTGAACGAAAATAAAGATAGTTCGAAAGGCATATACTTACGAGTATAATAAGTAATAAGTAACTTTAATTTACCGTAGGTATAGTCCGCCTAGAACTTGGGCTACCACTTTTCGATTGTATTATTAATACAAACTGGTACCTACACCAATTTCTTGGCTAACTGTAGGTACTTCTATATTTGAACATTTTATAATCCTAACTAATTCCTATCGCTTTACGTCACCCAAAACCGCTTAATTCCTACCCTTAGTGGCCGTATTCTAAATAATACTTTGACGGGACCATTAAACGTAATGGGTATACCTTTTATTAGACATTAGTAAGACTAATGACCGTGTCGAGTCCACCTGGGTGGTCCACGGAGCCGCAATACCATAGTAATTAAGGCACGGGACCTCGGGTTCAAGGAGTCTTAACTCGACCCACAGATCCTCAAATAGATCTTACGAAGGGCTGTTTTTGTGACTTACCTTGTACTAAACGCGAAATTATAATGTAGGTAGATTTTATGCCGTGGCATAATTTAAGCATTCCATTTATTGCAGCACCGACGGAGTTTAAACGCGGCCATAAAAATGTAACTGGCGACGTTTTTCTTTTTTCTTTTTTTTCTGATGAGGACGTAGTGCAATCCGCGCCATGTCGCTCTTCTATGCCATTCAGCCAGCATTTTAAAAGTTCATCTTGTGTTCGCCGTGTCGTCGTTTGTTACTTGTAGGTACGGTTGGCTTCGTAATTGTAATTATGTTGTGGTTTACTAAATTACAGCAAATCATTATACTTAATAACCGTAATTATTATTACCTACCTATTTTTACTGAATTGTGGTGGAGGTGTCCCAAGTAAAACCACTGACTAATCGATTTTACATATTCTGATTAGTCCGTAGGTATACCGGAACTGCGTTAGCCCTTATGGTGCCCTTCCATTTTCAAAATCGATATTTCACTTCCGGTTTCCAGCAGTAATTGCTACGTGAAGCTATGGAGGGTGAATAAGTAGTGAGGAACAATTTAACAATTTACAAGTGCATTAATTAAGCCAATTATAGTCACGGGATTAGGGAGATATTTGACAGAAGTGGACATATCCTCATTTTCATGTCTCTAGTCTTTAAAAATCAGAACGATAGAGAAATCAAAGCTTAGGTCAATTTTATTCTAGTTTTTAATTTTTATAATTTTTAAGTGACATTTTATTTATTTGACCTTGTTATTTTTGATGTGAACTGTTTTTGGTTCTAATTTTGTGTGGACTGTCAGCCGTTAAATTTTATAATGAATTTTTTTTGATGCTTATGATTGACTTTTTTGTATCTTATCGTAATCTTTTCCGTGTCTTGTCAACTTTAACTTTTTTGTGACGTTTCTTAAGCACTCTTTGAGTCTATTTGAAATAAAATTATTTTGATTTGATTTGATTTGATAGGGTCATTTCGCCGGTTGGCGACCACCTAATTTCATGTGCCGGTTAGCGACCACTTAGCTGACTTGGTGAACTGAAAGAATATTTTCTCGTTTTTTTTGTAAATTCCTATTCCATAACTACAAACAATAAGGCATACGGCTGACTGTTTCAATAGGCTCTGTAGAGTTGATGTTATCTTCAATTGAAAAAACCATGTTCTTCAAGTGGTCGCTAACCGAAGGTGGTCGCGTAACCGGCGAAATGACCCTATTCCTTACTAGCTTCTGCCCGCGACTCCGCCCTCGTGGAACTTGTTTATATCGTGGCTCCATACAAACTTTCACCCCCATACGAGATGATTTCCGGGATAAAAACTATCCTGTGCGTGTGTGTGTGTGTAATTGTGATGTGGTGTTATTTTGGCTGGCAATAAATTAATTTATTTCTTTCTTTCTATGTCCTCCTCCAGGATTCAACCTATCCCCATACCAAGTTTCATCTCAATCGGTTCAGCGGTTTAAATGTGAAGAGGTAACAGGCAGACAGACAGACACACACTTTCACTTATTACACAGTCCTTTTTTTATCACATAATCTGCGTCATTGGCTCGTTTTACCCTGATATATAAGTATGTGAGATTGGTACTTCTTGCTGATGTTGTATGGTACAGTCGCCATCACATACATCGGAGCAAACAAGCACGTCACAAACATCGGAACACACCTCTATTTTCAAGGCATTAGAGTGCATGTGCCGATATTTTTGAACACCTAGAGTGTACCTATGTATGTGATGGCGACTGTACTGGCTGTTAGATGATAAATAAGCAACGATTGAACGTGGTTTGAATGTTTTAGAATGGTGAATGATTTGACGCATTACTCGGTTTGTAAGACGATCAGAGGCCCTAGCACGCTAGGTTTTATGTCACGTTTTACGTGACGTTTCAGTACATTTTCACCGTAAAACGTGGCGATAAAACCTAGTGTGCTAGGGCCTCAGAAGGGATGAAGACGTACATTTTATGTAAATAAATAAATTTTATGTAGATCTTGAGTTTCTCTGCCTCCACTCTACATAGGTATAGGGTATGTAAAACAGCAAAGTTGAGTGGCACTGTGTACATCACAAGTACTTAAACTACCAAAGTTTTTAACGTAAACCAAAATTTAAACTATATTGCGCAACCTAACGTACATAATGTTCCGTAATTAATTCACAGCAATATACAATTCGCGAAACTCCCGCTCGGAACTAAAACATTCATTTCACCCATTTACGAGTTTAAAGCCCCTCCAATGCTACCATCTTTCGCCGCCCTTTGTTGACGAACAAGTGGCCATGGTAACACTAAACGCTAAACTAATTCTTTTCGAATATGCGGTGTGCTGGTGCATAAATATTTTAACATTTTCGCCCCACTTCGATAGCAATCTATTTCTTGGCGCAGTTAAGAACGGGATTTACTGCATTTGGTTTCAATTTAGAACCTGAAGTTAAATATTACCACATAGATGTGCAATGTGCATACCTACAGTCGAGGATGAACGAAAACATATATAATAACATAAATATCTGTACACGCCTTTATGACATTGACAATAGAGTCCTGCAGGTCGATCACGTAACGCATTATACGAACGTTAGGTAGATCCAACTGTCAAATTTTATATGGAAAAATGACAGTTGGATAAATTGTCCTAACGCGCGTTCGGAACGTTACGTAATTGATTACCTCTCTGAGGCCCTAGCACACTAGGTTTTATGTCGGCGAAAATGTACTGAAACGGCACGTACAACGCGACATAAAACGTAGCGTGCTAGGGCCTCTGTACAGATAATTTATGTCCTTATTTATGTATGTATTCGTTTACCCACGACTGTACCTACGTGTAGGTGAAAAAGGTGATGGTAAAAACACACGCAGGATAGTCTTTGTACAGTTTGTATACAATTAACACAACAACAGAATATGTAACTACTTACTACTTATTTACACTGAAAAAATAATATTGCGTAACTTAAAATGTACAAAGCGTATTGACAAACAGAATTTACATGGACGAAGAAAGAATCAGGGACCGATTTTTGACTTTCGAGCGCTCGACTCTTTCACTCGAAAACTGTCAAAAACGATGAAATGTTATTTTTGAATTACGAGCGATAGAAAATTCAAAAACGATTGGTATTGACCACTCGTATTCAATTCTATCGGTAGAAATTAAGTGCCGACAATTTGGACACTTTACTTGTATTTAATTTTGGACTGACAATGAACTTAGAAAGAGATAAATAAAGATACCTTCTGATTCAATTGATTGATTAGCTGGTGTACGATTAATATATTTTATATTATTTTTCTGCCGAATTTTGTGGCTGAATACACTTACATGTCTTTTGGCGGGTTTATTTTTTAAGTTAAATAATTTAACTTGTCTGTCTCTCTCTCCCTTTTTGCGCAGGTTAAAATAGACAGAGATATAGGTGATATGATATGTAAAGGCCTGGCAATGATTCACAACAACTTGTTATACTTAGAATGAAAAGTATGAACTGCTGTCTCATTCTAACTAAAGAAAGTTGATGTGACAAATTGTATCATTTGTAATTTGTATTGATCTTATAAAGCCGCGTCCGCTGCACCAATGTTTTCCACGTTTTTAAACATCTAACATGTTTTCCGTCAGTTTCAGCAAACAAATAGGGTTCGTTTACTAGGTATTATTTACTACGCTCTTAGTTTTTTCTGTTATGTAACGCATAAAACACAAAAAAAACACTTAAATATTAATATTATAGCTATAAATACACCTTCTAATGCTGTTTTATTTTTATTCCATGTGTAGAATACAATTTTAAATAACCAGTACTTATCGAATTTCTGCGTACAACGAAGCGCAAAAGTATAAATAGCCAAACCACTAGCTTTCGAGTGATGAATTTCAAAAATACCTATTATTGGGTTCATGCGAAAATAATCGTGACAAATTTTCGTATGCGATTATTTTCTACCGCTCGCTTTTGATTTCGAGCGCTCGAAAGTCAAAAATCGGTCCCCAGTACATAAATACAGTTCCGGCGTTTTCGCGGTCGGTTACCTTACCATGAAGTTGCGCAACACATCGCAGTGATAGTGTGTTTTGTAGTTATTAATAAGTAAGTAGAAATGTAAGTTATTAAGGTATTTGTACTATGGGCCTTGTTGCCTGATTTAAATAAATAAACAAAAGAGGCGCGATTGTAGCGGTGGCCGTGCTTGCCAGCCTGCCAGCACTCGTGCGCCGCGGAGCTTGGAGTGCGCGTCCGTTTAAAGTTTTAAAACAACCCGCCCCAGTCAGCTCAGCACTCACTCAGACCACGAAAAAAGCTCTTCAGCACGTGTTGCAAATGTTGCAATGCTGTCAAGATCCGAGAATTGAATTCTCCTGGAGATCTCTTTGTTTTGATGTTCCTTGTCAAACGATAGAGTATGACCAAGGTAAACGTACCGCTCAACCATCTCCAGCGACTCGTTCCCAACTGTTATTGCTGAATTCGAGTCACTGGAAATGCTCGCCATAACCTTAGTCTTGGACATATTCATCCTGAGACCTACCTGCAAGGAAGCATGGTAAAGGTCTTGGATCATATTTTGGAGCTCATCCAGGGTCTCGGCAAACAAAACGATGTCGTCGGCGAATCTCAGGTGCGACAAGAACACACCATTGATATTAATACCGGTCCTGTCCCATGCAAGCGTTTTTATGATGTCCTCTAGAACAGCCGTAAAAAGCTTGGGTGAAATGGTATCCCCTTGTCGCACTCCCCTCTGGATTGAAATTGGGGCGCTCAGTTTATGAAGCCGAACTTGCATTGTTGCCGAGCTGTACAGCTCCCGAAGCACATCCACGTAGCGAGCATCGATTGAACAGCGATGGAGAGAGTCAAACACGGCCCAGTGCTCGACACTGTCGAAAGCCTTCTCGTAATCGACGAAGGCCATGCACAGGGGCAGGTTATACTCCTGACTTTTCTCCATGAGCTGCTTTACCGCGTGTATGTGGTCAATGGTCGAAAATCCGCTTCGGAAGCCAGCCTGCTCGGAAGGTTGGCACTCGTCTAGATTACGGGTGAGACGGTTGCATAATACTTTTGCAAAAAGTTTGTAAGTGTGGGAAAGAAGGCTTATGGGGCGATAGTTAGTAAGCTTCGAAATGTCTCCTTTTTTATGTAAGATGGTGACGATGGCAGTTTTCCAGGATTTTGGAGTGCGAGTATCCTGAAGTGCTAGGTTAAAATGTTTTACGAGGAGGTTGATGATAGGGTCGCCACCAGCACGAAGTAAGTCCGCTGTGATGCCATCTTCGCCAGGAGATTTATCGGCTTTCATACTGTACAGAGCTTTTCTAATTTCCATAGCTATTGGGGGTATGTTATCTCTATCTTTGTGTTGTGTGGGTGGTGCTCTACTGTCACTGCATCTGGTAGATGGGTCTGGCTCTTCTGACTGTGTTGAGTAAAGTTTGCTGTAGAAATTTTCAACAACATTAACTATCTCGTCCCGGTCTGTAACTAAATTGTCATCGTCATCTTTCAACTTCACTATTTGTTTTACTCCGGTTCTTAGCTTTAATTGAGTTGGGCAGGACATATTGCCAGGCAGCGTGACGGTAGGTGGACCAAAACGTTAACGGATTGGTGGCCAATTGCAGGAAAAAGAAGCGTTGGTCGTCCACCAGCTCGATGGGTTGATGACATAAAAAAGACCGCGGGTCATTTCTGGATGAGACTAGCACGGGACCGGGATAAGTGGCGTACGCGAAGAGAGGCTTATGCTCAGCAGTGGGCGATTACAGGCTGAAAATGATGATGATGATGTCAAGATCACCTATTTTGAGTTTTGTGCAATTTAATTTGTTTACGTGTGCGTGAGCGTGTGCTAAACTTATTTGGCTTGGTTGAAAACCGGCTTTACTAGGTTGTTCGTCAATTTCGTCATGCTCCGTCTAGATAGCACTGCAGCTGTGCAGCTGGAACACCAGTGGTCCTATCTTATTCAACTATGTACACTCGCCCAACCGTACCTGCGACAGCAGTCACTCAAGGGTACTTTAAATCTTACCTTAAATACATGTGCCATCGTTCAAAGCTTTCCGTGCCCCACCCCAATAGGGCTGGTCAGGGGGAGCACGTTTCCTCTGTACTTTTAACGACGCACCAGCCCATACTAAATTAATTTTGTAGCAGCAAAAGAAGTAACGTCTATATCCATGAAAATGATAAATTTCAATTTAAAGGAAAAATTATGAAAATTTTGCTCCACGACCGGTCGCTTTTTCTCTTAAAGAAATTTATCGCGTTCGTTAGCAAACGTTAGTGTTTACGAGATCAATAATGTCGTTAACAAAAGGCACTGTAATTATTGTGCTCAATTATCAAATTATAATTATCACTACAATATTTATGTTAATTATTCGGTTTCAACAATTACAGCAGAGAGCGGTATACTGTTCTTGGTTCTCCATCAACTCAGAACAGTCCTAACTTGAATATAGTTTACGTGAACAGTGAGTTGTGTAATGAGCAATTAAAAGTCGTGTCCCATCTTGGGCTCAATTCCGAAATATGCTGACGTATTGAGATCAGATTAGAATCGTATTAGTTGGTGAGCTCGCTTGAGCTTATTCTACACGCTACTATGCTATTTTATAATTATATAGACAATTGGGAATGGATCAAGATTTAAGAAGTGGCTGTTTATTTTTTTGCGGTAGGAATAACCTTCCTTAGCACCAGAAAAAAGTTGCAGACTTTTCAGCTGCGTCAATTATTTTTGAAAAGTATAAACAGTTTCCTCACTTGCGTTTTGGGTTTAGGACGGCGAATGAGAAAATTTGCTTGATCCGTCTCATATTACAAAAAAAAATCTTAAAAATCCGAGGTAAACTGACACTGGCAATGATATTGAAAGCAGCTATATTTGTCATTGCCTTGCCAGGGTCAGGTATTTAAAATATTTTTGTAATATGCGACGGATCAAGGAAAGTTTCTCATTCACCGTCCTAAACCCAAAACGTAAGTGAGGAAACTGTTTATGTATATTTTTCAAAAATAATTGACGCAACTGAAAAGTCTGCAACGACATTTCTATGTGATTCGCCCGAGCTAACGCGTCTGAACACAACGAAACGCAGTAACGGACCAAGTGCTGGAATTCCCGAAAGCCACTGTTAATGATGGACTAACCAATAAGATGCAATTTCAGCATGTAGCAGTTTAATTTCAGTACATTCTTGAGTTGGGAGGCGATCGTTATAAGTTTTGCTGTAGTAGACAACTCGTAGAGACTAAGTGAAGTCGGTCGGGTTGCGATTTAGGGCTTACACGTATTTGGCCAATCTATTCCTTGTGTTCAAGTATTTCATATTATGAGAGTTCGCGTTCAAAATATCATGTATGAATAGATAGAATAATACATTCCAATAATAACACAATCAAATTTATTGAGAGTTTATTGGATTAACAGATGATACGTAGGTTGGTTGTATCCCAAGGGACTAGCCTCAATTTACCGACTCTTGATTTCGTTTAGGGAGAGGGTCGGTTGACAAATATTATATGTATCTTGCACTTATTTGCGAAACCATAGAACTTAATATAATACTTAACAATTGAAGCGTATCATGACTCCTAACGTAGATTTGGTTAGTTACCTATTTGATTTTTTTTTCAAGTGTATAAATGGAATACTACTAGAAAATAATATAAGCACTAATGTCATTTCATCCTCCTAGCGTCGTTCGCGGTTGTGCCCCTAAAGGAGCCCAGGGTCCGCTTTGACGCCTAATCCCAAGATTTGGCATAGGCACTAGTTTTACGAAAGCGCTGCCATCTGACCTTCCAACCCAGAGGGAAAAACAAGACCTTATTGGGATTAGACCGGTTTCCTCACGATGTTTTTCCTTCACCGAAAAGCTAACGGTAAATATTCCGTACATAAGTTCCGAAAAACTCATTGGTACGAGCCGGGATTCGAACCCACGACCGCCGCTTGACAGCCGCATGCCTGAACCACTAGGCTACTGATTATAAATAGTAGTACGATAGTATATTAGTAGGTACGAGTGCTCATCCATAATGCCTCTTTTATAATACAGTTCACCCATAGGGTTTCTTAAAGTACAACATATATGCCTTACACGTAATCAAACCTATTTTAGCTAAAAACCAGTTAAAATTCGTTTGTCCTTTATCTGAAAAAAACATTTTAGTTGAGTTTAGTTCAGAGTCAGAGTTCTTTTAAATTTTATTAATAAGAGGGGTCTAGAGTGTTTATGTTTAAGGGCAGCAAGGCCAGCAAGTACCTAAACTATTTACTACAGTGAAGTAGAATGTAACCGCTGTGATGCTTGGGTAACAGAAGTGTGGGTGGCATCTTTCGTGCATTACTTGATTGATTCCATGATGACAGATGCAGAGTGATGACTGGACAAAGTGTATCCTGCACCGTCGCGTGCATAGTGTAATCAATTTTTATTCGAAACCAAAATGTAATGTAGGGTGACCAAGAAATCCATGTAATACAGATAAATGGGTTCAGATCTCAGGTCGGAGTCTGGGAGATACGTGAGAAATGAGAATGTTATTGAATTTGACACGACGACAAAGCCGAGAAAATGATGCCCGAAGTGTTCCTTGAAGGAACACTTCGGGCATCATTTTCTCAACTCAACTCATCATCTCAACTCATTTTAGAAGGAACTTCCTTCTAAAAGGAGTTGAGATCAAATATTTAAGAATAAGCATAGCAATCGTCTTGTCTGTTATTAAAGTAACTTTCTGAACTGACAGAGGGTTCTCAATTTAACACTTGATTTTTATCTTAACGTGCATGCACATTTTTTTTGTGTGATATTTTAATTGCAGTAGAAACTTCATCTCGCCTAGTTATCTGCCTAATATGTTCGCAGAAATTGAGTTTTTTGACTCAGTAAAGATGCTCTCAAACTGCCTTGAACATAATAAGTACAGTAATATTGACTGTACATATCGTATGTTAATTAATCCATTTGAAAATCATACGTACGTATATGTAATCACGCGCCATCATATCCCGAAGGATAGGCAGATGGCGCGAGTTTCCACTTGGGTAATTGCGTGCAATGCTCTACTAAGAATAAAAATGTAACGCTGAAAAAGTTCCATTTAGCAAGGTATTCACTGCGACGAAACACGATTGACGTAACATGACAACAAAACTTGTAAACAACAGAGCTACGGTACTTTCTACGGCTTGTTTGTAATTACCAAAACGCATGACCTTTTTAACGGGCGCTAATGAGAATTCTACGACTGGAATGTATGCGTGGTCACAATAGTCAGGTACTATGTGGGTGGTCGCATGTGAACCAACGCCTACTATTCCAGTGGACTAATATGATGGTTTTATTTTATTATAGAATCAAATCTTTGTTTAATGTGGCCGCCGCCGACCGGGAAGTTAAGGGCTGACAACAAAATGATGCTCCACAAATTGTACATTGTGATCTCGCTACGAATGTTTTTTTTTTCAATGTGTATGATGGTTGAAGAATTAAAGATGATATGTAGCATTTTAAATTACCTTCTGGCTTCAAGTAAAGTCAAGTCGCTTCAAAAATACCTGACCTCAACTACCTATTAACCTTATGCCCTTAACAATAAAGTCGTGTTTACATATTTTTGTTCTTTTTGTCCATATTTTTCGAACTCAACTGTTCCTAATAAGCTTTCTCTTCAAGATTCATGAAGTCCGAGAGTAGAGTCCCCATCATCATCATGAGGAGTCATAAACAAAAAAGGACCACAGGACGCAAACAAAAAAATAATAATTGAAACTGTTTGTTTCAGTTCGTTACTGAATGGTGTCCGAGACAAAATAAGAAAAAGAAGGCAGAGTCTCAGCTGGGAGGAAGTTGGCTGGGGACCGATTTTTCACTTTCGACTTTCGAGCGCTCGACTCTTTCACCCGAAAACGGTCAAAATGAAATTTGATATAGCGATAGAAAATTTAAAAACGAGTGGTATTGACCACTCGTATTCAATAGGGAACATTACTGCAATGATCTGCCGCCAGAGGCAACACTACCACTAATAGTAAACCAGTATAGGAATATAGGGATTCACACACACATGCACAATTGATAGTCAAATGAGTGACAATGATGCTTGCATAGACAAGTGGGAACGAGATACAATGTCAACGCTGTTAGTGTCGCCACCTACGAAGGGTTTTGCGTAATGTTCCCTTTCTATCGGAAGAAAGTAAGTGCCTGCAGTTTTCAACCGACGAAAAAAACAGAGGAGGTTTTCAAGTCGACGCGTAGGTATATATATATATATATATTTTATGTATACGCATAACTTTTTACAGAGTAGTTAGATTTTGATAATTCTTTCTTTTTTTATTGGAAAGGGTATACCCCGAAGTTGGTCCCATATAAATTTGAAAAAAAAAACCCACCCTAAGGGTACGAAAATAGGGGATGATTGATTTTTCGTCGGTTAAAACTTTGTTTTCAAAGTAAATTATGACACTACAATTTAATTTTCGAGCGCTCGGAAGTCAAAAATCGGCGCCCAGTGGGTCGATCACGTACCGCATTGTGTATAAATTTAAATGTCACTTTTTATATGGAAAATTGACAGTTAAATTGTACCGACGCGCGTTCGGAACGTTACGTGATTACCCCTGGACCGGGTGACCCACAATTGGGTCATTGTCAGTCACAAAAACAAAAATCATCTTTCCGGTGGTCAATAGTTAAGGGCTTCCGTTTATCTCCACTTATAATAAATCTCTAAATTAAAAAAAGAATCAGCCAGTTTGAAACTAAGCTTTGCGCGGTTCGAATGTTCTCAGCATCCCATGAACGGAAAAATATGAAACATTTTATATAGGTACATTATTATTCTAGCTGCAACTTAGGATAGTTTTTATCCGACTGCGACAGTTAATTAATTTACCGAAATATACGACTTCATTTAATTTTTCATTTATTTTTATTGAAATCAAACGCTGCTCCAACTGTCAGCTATAAGAACCGTCAAATTTTCGTCAAAATGGCGGAATTGCTTTGCCTTTCACTTATTAATAATTTAAATCCCGTCTACGATAGACCTTTACGAGACAAATGCTAAAATATAAACCATAAAAAAAATATTCGATTCTGATATGAGAACTTATATGCGCAAATGTCGTTTTATGTCGTAATTTCAATAAATGAAATCAACAAATTTGAACAATATAATTAACACGAATTTGTTTTTTTTGAATGACAATGGCACGCGCTCGGCGCATTCAGCCAAAGTACCTGCGGCGCTACCAAGAAAACCTATACTCAATGTTCATATATTTGCATCCCTGTCACTCGAGTAAGGTTAGTGCGATAGAGATAGAGATACCCGAATATTTTCGAATTCCGAAGTTCGTGGTTATAGCTCAGGAATCGAAAATATGGTAAATAATCATAATGTATTTTCTCGAAAAAGAATTTAAAATAAATATAGTCAAATGGAGAAAAAAACAAAGCAAGAGGTTATATAGGTAATGATTAAGTTATAAGAGTCCAAAGTTTTAAGAGGGGGTATGTTCTGTCCCTTTTTCGCAAAACGCACCTTCATATGAAACGATTGTTTTTTACTATGACGCTCGAGTATATTGACGTCACAGTCCCTCATCGTTTTCTCACTCTAACAAGCGACATTAAAACGGATGTAGCTTCATAATTTTTTGAGATATTTGAATGGGAGTTTCATTATCTTCTATCTATTTATACATAATAAATGCCTATGTCCTGAATGACTTATTCACTCAATCACTCACTCACTCACTCATCAACGCACAGCCGAAACTACTAATCTTAGAGAGTTGATTTTTGCACAGTATGTTGCTTTTATAACGTGGGCTAGGGATAAAAAGGGATTTTTGAAAATTCTACCCCTAAGGGGGTAAAATGGGGGTGCACAGTTTGTATGGGAGAACCTTTTTTTTTTGAGCTATAGACTTAAACTTTGTAGAAAAATTAGTTATTAGAATACAAATGAAACACTTTTAGCGTTTTGGAAAATTCCACCCCTACGGGGGTAAAATAGGGGTGCAAGGTTTGTATGGGGGAAACATTTTTTTTTTAAATAGAGACTTAAAACTTTGTAGAAAGATCAGTCATTAGAATACAAATAAAGAACTTTCAGGGTTTTAGAAAATTCTACCCCTAAAGGGGTAAAATAGAGTGCAAAGTTTGTATGGGAAAAACTACTTTTTTTAAATAGAGACTTAAAACTTTGTAGAGAAATTATTAATTAGAATACAAATAAAGTACCTAGATTCAGTGTTTTAAAAAAATCTACCCCTAAGGGGGTAAAATAGGGGTGCAAATTTTGTATGGGGGAAACAATATTTTTTTTAAATAGAGACTTAAAACTTTGTAGAAAGATTAGTCATCAGAATACAAATTAAGTACTTTCAGCGTTTTAGAAAATTCTACCCCTAAAAATAGGGGGCTAAAATAGGGGTGCAAAGTTTGTATGTGGGAAACTATTTTTTTTAGCTAGAGTCCTAAAACTTTGTAGAAAGATTATTTAAATACAAAGAAAGTACTTTCAGCGTTTTGGAAAATTTCATCCCTAAGGGGGTAAAATAGGGTGCAAAGTTTGTATGGGAAAAACATATTTTTTTTTAATAGAGACTTAAAATTTTGACGAAACATTACTTATTAGAACATGAAAAATACTACATTCGGCGTTTTACAAAAATCATTCCCTAAGGGGGTTAAAAAAGGGTGCAAGGTTTGTATGGGGAACACTTTTTCTGAGCTAGACACTTAAAACTTTGTAGAAAGATTACTTATAAAAATACAAAAAAAAGACTCAGCGTTTTGAAAAAATCTATCCCTAAGGGGGATAAAAAGGGGTGCAAAGTTTTTATCGGGGAAAGTTTATGTTTTTGAGTTAGAGACTTGAAACTTTGTAGAAAGATTACTTATTAAAATACAAAAAAGAACACAAATCGTTTTAGAAAATTCCACCCCTAATAGGGTTAAAAAGGAGAGCAAGCTTTGCATGGGCAACACTTTTTTTTGAGTTAGACTTAAAACTTTGCAAAAAGATTTTTATTAGAATACTAAAAAAGAACTTTCAGCGTTTTAGAAAACTCCATCCCTAAGGGGATCCTTAAGATCCTTAAGAAGGGTAGCCAGTGTTGTGTGGGAAAAACTTTTTTTTTTACTAGACTTAAAACTATTCAAAATGTTACTTATTAAAATTAATAATAAAGTACTTTCAGAGTTTTAGAAAATTCCACCCCTAAGGGGGTTAAGAAAGCTTTGTATGGGCAACACTTTTTTTGAGCTAGAGACTTAAAAGTTTACGAAAAAAGTTCTTTCAGCGATTAGAAAAATTCAACCTCTAAGGGGGTTTAAAAGGGGGTTCTAATTTTAAATGGCGAGCAATAAAATTTTAAAGTGTGAGTAAGAGATTTTTAACTTCGGTCTTATTCTGTACGTTAAAAGACTACAAAACTGATTTCAGAGTTTTTCCAAATTCATCCCCTAAGAGTGTTAAAATTGGTTCAAAGTTTGAGTATTTCAAGGCATTTTTAAAGTATGAGATTTTTAACTTTGGTTTTAGACTGTTTGTTCACAAACTAGAAAATGAACATCAACTTTTTTTTTTAATTATCCCCTAAAAGAGGGTTCAAATTGTGTATTGAGAGAAATCATTTTCTAAGACGATAAAAAGTTCTACGCGGACGAAGTCGCGGGCAACAGCTAGTATATAATATGTTTTTATCACATAGAATTATAGAAGGGGCAACGCTGTTTATGCGGATTTAGAATTCAACCTAAAATTAGGCTTTAGAGCCCTTAAATTTAGCTATGTCCACCGAAGAGACGCGAACCTAAATCTGACAATGACCCAATTGCATAGCGTGGCAAGCTTTAGAGGAAGGCCTTTGCGAAAACGCAAGACAATCTCATCACCGATGTCAAATAATAAGTATATTCAGTTTAATAAGTTAGATAAGTTACCGTACACCCGCTTACTAATAGTTCATATTTAATTTCATGTAGGTATTGTAATGTTGTTAAACAATGTTGTTGTTGTTGTGTGTTGTTGTATCCTGAGTAAACGTGGTTTCATGAACAATAACAACAGGCCATTTGACCTGTATTGCCTGATTACAGCTCACTCCTTCTTCCTTGCTCTATCCCGCTTTAGGCAGGGTCGGCTCTCCTAATTATTTTGCGCCACGACACTCTGTCGAGGGTTGTCGGGTCGGGTAGATTATGCCTACTTGATAGTTTTGTGATGCTGGTCCACCATGTTGACGGCGGTCGTCCTCTGCCTCTCTCTTTCTCCGGCAGGTTTAGAGCTTTTCGGGTATAGGGGTGATTACAGCTCACATGGCGACCTTTTGCAGCGATTAAAACACGTTACAGTATCGTTGCAGGTGATTATCACAGGTCTTGATTTAGCGTGAGGATACAGGCACGTTCGTGAAACGTACTTTTATATCGCTGCAAAAAGTCGCCGTGTACAACTCGTCGGAAATATTTATCTGCGAACCTCGCTTCGCCAAATCCCAAGCTGTCAGATTTTTCTGGTGGTCACCTTGCCGGCCTGTATAAGACCCCATCAACCTCTCATCCCCACCATGTCTCCTTCCCAGAGATCAATTCTATCAGGAGAAATCAGTCGTATTGCAGCTTGATACTTAGTATGCTCAAGCCAGGTTCGCACATATTTCCGACGAGTTGTACATATAAACGCTCGTAAAATTGGAGCTCCGTGAATCGGGCCACTTGGCGTTCGTGTTTTTCTCAGGTTGTTTCCGTGTCCTGAAGGACAGCGAGCCGATTACGCAGATCGTCTCGCTGACCTGATTTCGTGAACTTAATTCGCAAGCAAATGGGTCACGTCTTGACTGCAAACTCGTAACGGACCATTAAGGCGATGCCTTTATTTATTTATTTAAATTTTATTGCACAGTAACAAGTTACAAATACAAAAGGCTTGATTCGAGTCGATTCGCAATACCACGCCCCCTTGACATAGACACGCTTATGCCTGCCGCGCACGAGAAAAAGAGATGCAACACTCTTCAGGAATGGAATTTTTGGACAAATTTCGCTATATCCTTACTTAGTGAATGAAGTTTTATTCATATTTCATTAAGTGAGATTTTAGATGAGATAAAATACTATAAGTAGTATTAACTTGATTGTGTCGTAAAATAATGTATTGTTTGAGTAGGTTAAGTAAAAAAGAAAAATAAAGACCTAATTTGTTTTTTTTTCTATCGAGGAAAATGTAGACTATCACGTATCGATTCAATCAGATAAACAAACATATACTCGTAGTCAAGAATGATATTAACTGAAAATCAGGTCTTATTGTTTCCTAATCTAGTCAGAACGGCGTTTCAAAGAACGCTATAATTCTCAATTCACCCACTTAAGAGGAAAAGCCAGCTCTCAAGACGGGTACCTACTATTAAAAAGGACGATTAAACACCTTTTACCTGGTATCGATTAAGATATAAATAGCTTTGCCAATGAATAACGGCTAGCCGCAAGCCACCATTTCATTTAGTGGTATGCGTCGTCATACACAGGCTTAAGTTTTGTCACCTCTAATGCTTTAAGGGCGGATTTAGCCATTGCGAGGCTCCGGGCTGGTATATATTTTTTTTGTGAGGCCCTTTATGGGTAGATCTTTGCGAGGCTCTTGTACCCAATATTTTCTAACGTTTTTTAGGGATCCGTACCCAAAAGGGTAAAACGGGACCCTATTACTAAGACTCCACTGTCCAAAAAATCACGTCTGTTGTATGGAAAGCCCCCTTAAATATTTATCAGACAGACAGTCTGTCTGTCTGTCCGTCTGTCATCAGGCTGTATCTCATGAACCGTGATAGTATGACAGTCGAAATCTTCACAGATGATGTATTTCTGTTGCCACTAACAAATACAAAAAACTATTGAATAAAATAAATATTTGAGGGGGCTCCCATACAACAAACGTGATTTTTTGCCGTTTTTATAGATAATGGTACGGAACCCTTTGTGTGCGAATCCGACTCGCACTTGGCCGGTTGTTTTGGTTGTTACGCGAGTGCGCGAGGCCCCTACAAGAGCGAGGCCCCGGGACCCGGGAGGTTGCACTGCTCGCCACCCCCAAAGGCCCCCCGCGCCCCTGGCTTTTAGTAAGGCACTGAAAACTTTAACTGACGTATGAGTTTAGTTCTAGTAATCTAAACAAAATGTTTGCACCACTATTATTAACTTTAATGCTGGAAACTTGCACACGCGAAACTCGCACAATGAGAAAGATTGTTCTTAATTAAATTATTGCAGTCAAATGTCAACAAATTAATGTCAGTAGATCTTAGAAACAATTATATCTTTAGAACGTGTAGTGCGTGAGAATTAGAAGATAATTTTTTTAGGAACTAAAAAGGTGGTAAATAAGCGTACGGTCTGCCTGATAGTAGGCGTAAGCTGACACTGTAGCCTATTTATTTATTTGTATGGTATGGGTACAGTTCTTTACAAACTTATATTACGAGTCAGACCATCGTGGGTTAGAACTGTATGTTGCTGCGAGGCTATCAGAATAAGCAGTGCAGCAGCCAGATGTTGATTACTCTATAGCACCAGCCTATACTGTAGCCTATGGTCGCTTGCGACTTCAGAAGTATCACAATTCTGACTCTTTATTCATTTGAGGATTCATTGTGTTGATAGCTAGAGACGAATGCGGGTAAAAATCCATCACTCTCAACACACTCTGGCGTCCTTACATAAGGATGTAAGGATGCCAGAGTAAGGACTCAAATACTCACTACCAGGACCACGTCAACACCAAAACACATACATACATAACAAGTAGTGGCGTTATTCTGGCTGCAGTTTTCTGTAAAGTGCAGGTACTTTCCCAATCCCCACTTTGGCCTACTAGAATACATTTAATAATATACGCAGAAGGCATACAACGGCCGACTGGTATAATAACGCGTTCCGGGTGTTGAAGGGGTTGCCGCGATTTGTTAGTGCTTCTGGTATGTTTGCGGAGGCACAAACTGACGGCTTCGCGGCGATAATGCGCAAGAGGTGCGCCTCGCTGATGCGTCGCCTACGCGGCAGCCCCAACAGCATCCTGAGCGAGTTTTCGGATCGTGAAAATGGCCCCATGCTCACCCGCTGGCAAAGACGGCATGCAGTCAGTGTTTAGTTAAGTCTTTCATTTTATGATATACTAACACTAGTAATAAGATTTCATTGTTTACTAACCATGTTTGTACAACCTTAGTCTGAATTAAATGTTATTTTTTCTTTTTTATAACTATACTGACTTGTACCTATACCATACAGTACCTACCATACTATAAGTATACTGGCTTTCTTTGTTGTTTGTAAAATGACCCTTACGCCACTAACCCACTTACATTAAGTTTACAGTCACACTTAAACCCTGAGCTGCTTCACAACGGTTAGATACTGGCTTGCGAAGACCATTACAAGTCAGGTCTTCTATTACGCGTAATTGTTGCTAAACTCAGGGGTCAAGATATACTAGAGGTCAGTTGAGAAGTGAATCAAGACTGGTTGTGAATCGCAACTAAAGCGGAGACATTGTTACGATTTTGGCCAAATCACGCGGTGAAATTGCTCCAATACGATATTAAAACATTAGCTGACGGGTAAGATTAGGTTATATTGCTTCGCTTTTACGCGCGATTTCGCCCGCGTAGTCGTTAATCGCCTTAAAGCATACTCTTTTCTTCTTTGTCGTTTTCACTCTTGACAGAGTGGTTGTGGTCATCATTTCAGGTGTTGGTAGCAAGCTTCACAACCGCCGCCATTCCTCTCTCACAGCCACCATTCTTTGGCTTGCGTGTCGTGATGCGTCTACTGCAGCTTTAATCTGGTCTAATAGTCTTTAATAATATCACAGATCAGTGGAAAGCTAAATGGGCCTGATCACGGCAGGGAAAGATGTCCACCTCACTGACCCAACAATCAAACCAAAAGGGTTCAATCCCCAAAAGCCTAACCAAGCTCACTCTAAAAGCCTATTCTTTCTACAAGACCATTCAAGCCTGGAGAGCTATCCCAGGACTAAAACATTCCAAAGCACTTATTAGAGCTTTTAGCAAAAAGGCGTCTTCTGACGCCTTTTTGCTAAAAGCTTCTGAGTAAGTGGCGATCACAATAGATCAGCGATGGTCGCAGTGATACAAGGGCTTTGACAGCCCGGAAGCCACTACCAGAATAATAATAATAAGGGTTCGATCTCTCTCGCAAACTTAGGTGCCGCCTGAACAGGTTGCTAACTGGGCATGGACGCTGCAATGCCTTCCAGCATAAGTGGGGGTGGAAGGATTCTCCACTCTGCGAGTGCGGAGAGGAAGATCAAACCACTGATCACATCTTTCGGCGCTGTTCTCTTCACCCCTACCCTGGACCTGCTGAAGATCTGCACGCTCTGACACCTGCCATAGTTGCCTGGCTTAACAACTTCAAAGATATACTCAACATCATCATCATAACTTAAGAGCCTTGCTCTTGTCGGTGGAGTAACCGCCACTTTTCTCTGTCCATTGCCAAATTCTTGACTTCCTCATATGACTCGACATCAGCTTTATCTTTTATTTGGCTAAAATATGTTAGCCTAGGCCTTCCTCTGCCTCTCTTGCCTTCAATTTTACCCTCCAGGATGTTTAGGAAGAAACTGTAGTGCTGTATCAGGTGGCCCACCATCTTTCCTCTCCTATTTCTAATACATCCTAGCAAACATCTTTTGTCATCTACCATCCTTAAAACTTCTTCGTTTGTCTTTCTCTCCGTCCAGCTAATACTTTCCATCCTTCACTAGCACCACATTTCGAAGGCCTCTAGTCGTTCTCTGTCTCTCTGGGTTAGCGTCCACGACTCGTTCCCATATGAAGCAATGCTCCAAATGTAAACTTTAATCAGCTATACTCATATTGCTCTCAAATTATGTTTTGCCATACGATTAAATAAATACATGCATCTGGTCTGTCCATTTCATTGGTTACCTGCCTTGCGGTCTGGTGCCACCTTTCCCTGGACCACAAGTCGCTTAATAGCCACATCTCCTTGGCGACATATGTGCCCGAAACACGAAAGATATCGATGGCATTAATACGTGCCTTTACAAAATCTAATTGCAAATTCTCTGACTTCTCAGAGGTGCAGCATCAATTATCGCATTTCCATAGCCCCTTTTTACCTCTTTAAGGGATGATTTCCGGGATAACAACTGTCCTATGTTCTTCTCAGGGTGTAAAACTATCTCTATACAGAAAAAAACAGTTCAGCGGTTTAAGCGTGAAAAGGTAACAGACAGACAGAAATTAAAATGAAATGAAATATTTTATTGATAACGTAGTTTACAGGTCATAGGTAGGTTCAATATTAATCATACTTATAATAATTATTATATTACAGAATGAGATACAGAGTTACTTTCGTATTTCCAATATTAGTATGAATAGTATGAACGATGACATCGCCGGCGTTAACTGATTACATTTTGAAATGTAAACATATCAAAGAATGTAAAATTTTTAATATTTTCAAACATAAGTTAAAGGAGTATGTGACTCGTTATCAGTGAAATACACTACTAGCACATTGTATTAGAGCTCATTATACATTTTACTTAAACTAAACATTTGTATTACATTTTAAACTAATGTACCTAAATGGAATCATCCATTACTCACTGTTTACTGTATGTATACTTACTCTGTTTTAAGTGAAATGTAAATTTCTTTAGAGATAAATATTTATGCAAAGAAGAGACTTTGTCCCAAGTGTAAAATCCGAGTGATCACGATCACGACTTGAGATAAAGGTCAGGAGTCACCGCAATGACGAGGGTACTGTCTTTGTTAATTATCTAACCGGTATATAAAGTATAACTTAATTAAAAACTGGTTCAGTTTATAAAGAAACACAGTCCCAATATGGTACACTTCTTGACAGTGCATATTTTCATATTTGTCACAAATCATAAGAACACAAAATATTCAGTACTAGAGACTTCGTCAAAATTGTTCAGAGTATAAGTAAGTGCCAATTTAATTCATTTTGAACCACTTTTGGACCTTCCCTTTATTTGGTTACTTGTACTTGTCTTTGTTTTAAGAGGACTTCAGAATGACAGTTTTATCTTTATCAAGGAAGATAGCACTAGACGTCTTAAGAAGAAAATGTAAAGTTTTCCTCACAGCACATAATTAATTGTGCGATTAGTTAAAGTTAAAGTGACTTCCAGAATCACGGAAACTTTTCTAATTACGTAAGTATTTACATTTATAGTACAACTTCTTTGAAAGGTTGAATAAGTATTTACTAAGAGAGTTTCTGCCTCATTATAATTTACGGACACTATTTCTATGTATTTACGCTAGGCTTTCCATTCAAACGTAGTTTGATTCTCATTTTAAAACGACACGCTAGAATAACTTGAAACTTGGCATCCGCCATATCTAGGTTGAAAACTACATTCTGTTGCTAGAAATTAAAATCCCACCAAAAACATTATATGTAAAGTGACTGCCAAGAATCGCTAGCTCATAATATATAGCTTTCAGTGTTAAAATATCAGATCGTAAGGAGCGCCAAGCTTCCTACTCCACACGGCGTAACCTACCACTACCGGCCACGCTCTAAAAATTCTACATCTTGGCTAAAAAGTATAGCTTTGTTGGGCACATCCCGGTCGCGGCATATACTCTCGCGCTGAATGAATTTATCAGCGACATTAATAAGCGACGGGTCTATACTTTTTAGCCAAGATATAGAATTTTTAGAGCGTGGCTGGTAGTGGAAGGTTACTCCGTGTGAAGTAGGATGCTTGGCGCTCCTTACGATCTGATATCTTTTTACCGCTGAAAGCTATATATTATGAGCTAGCGAGTCTTGGCAGTCACTTTACTTGTAATGTTTTTGGTGGGATCTCATTCCTTTTTGTAAGGTAATTTCTAAAGAAGTGTACAAGGAAAACCCATACAAACATCGATAAGGATTTTTCAGACCTCTAGCATCAAAATTTGCGGAAGTCTCACACAAAATTGCATCCCCTAGTTTAAGGGGTTGGGGGGAAAATGTTCCAATTTTTTGAATTGTTTTGTTGATTGTGTACTAATACTAGCTTACATACCAAAATTCAGCTTTCTAGGACTTCAGGAAGTACCCTAGAGGTTTTGATGATCAACGTGAGTGAGTCAGTTACGAAATCGGCGTATTTTAGATATCAATAGAATCTAAGGTATAAGCGCTATGCAATTGAAACTTTATATGTTTATTTAATTTACTATTGACATCATATCCCAAAAATTTTGTTTATCTGGTATAATCCAATCACAAGTTGTGAGGGTTCAAAAAAACGACGAAGCGCTTCGAGAAAAGATAGGTAGTGTCTGCCCTTGCGCTTCGCTTGGCTCGTCTTGGCAGAAAAAAAATAGTGAGTAGATCGTTTTGCATACAAATTCCCTAATTGCTTTATTTCTTTTCTATTATACATACATACATATAATCACGCCTCTTTCCCAGAGGGGTAGGCAGAGATCACGGATCTCCATTTGCTACGATCCTGACAAACCACTTTCGCTTCATTCACTTTCATAACATTTCTCATGCATGCTCGTCGGTTTTTTCTTTTCTATTATACTTCCTATTTTAATTTATAGCAACAAATGGCGGATCCCATTGTGTATAAAAAGTTTCATGCTATTCCGGTAGGCCGTTATAATATGTAATGTAATTTGTATAGAGAGTCGACTTGAGTCGACTGTGCTCTTAATGCTTGTTACAAGACTTCTTTTCGGGCTGAACAAGGGCCCAGCCTTGTTACAATCCATTTGCTATTTTTGGAATAAACCGAATGCCCCACAAAAGATTTTCGTAATGACAAAGGACTAAAGGTTAAACCTAGTTTAAGGGCGCAGACATGCTTCGTCATGGATCGATATGTCGCCCAATCATGTGGAAGGGTAGAACTATGGACTATTTTCTCGCATTTGATATCTGTCATCTATCTATACAATTTTTATGTTTCTATTTTGCACGTTTGTATTTAGTGGGTTATATCCGGAACCTTTTATTCGTAAATTATTTTACCTGTGTATAGAATGGACTTTCCGAAAGGACACTATATTTTATCCCGCGGGTTTGCCTGTTTTCTTAAAAATACGCGAGTGAAGCCGATCGTCATAAGTCATAAGTCATAAGTCATTTATTTATAATATTATAAATATTACATGTCATCGTTTGTTTAAGTAGATTAAATTAAATAAATAAACTAGGTGTGTTAACATATTACATTATTATTGTGGTAACTCATAAAAATTTTTGATGTCATAAAAAGAGTGGGTTAGAAGCCACGATTTTAATTTTCTTAAAAAGGTTGAGTTACTACCCGCGCATTTTACATTTACTGGTAGTTTGTTAAATACTTTTGGCCCCACGTGTGAGATGATTTTACTTGACTTGGTCAGTCGAGTGGTTTGTGTGAGGAGCTGGTTCAGGGACCCCTGTCTTGTGCGAGTTATCTTTTTGCGGGGAAACGTGTCAATGTTTTCTTTGACGAATTTAGCAACGTCATATATGTACTGCGAGGGCAGGGTGAGTATATGGTTTTCTCTGAAGAGATTTTGAGCTGAAGTGCGTGGAGGGACAAATGAGACGTACGTACGGCACGCTTTTGTAGTATGAATACACGTTGCCACTCCGCAGCCGTACCCCACAATTCGAGACCATAGTTCATAACTGAGTGGAATAGTGAATAGTAGCATGATCTGAGTTGTTTTTTGGGTAAAACGTGTGCCAATCTGCTTAGAGCGTAGCATGCGCTAGACAGCCTACCACATAAACTGTCTATGTGTGCATCCCATCTGAGTCCAGAGTCTAATGTTATGCCGAGGAACTTGTGCAGGAAAACTAGTGTAAATAAAACGAACACACACTTCTGCAAACCGATACGAACGTAATTTATTTTATTTTCCAAAACCGACAGAACTATATATAAGAAACGTTAACACAACACAATGTTAATTTATTTCATTTTCCCGAACAGAACTCGCTTGTAAGGAACGTTATAGGATTTAACACTTAGTTTAGCCCGGGAATATTAATGGGATTTCCCCCCTTTCGTTAGTAGCCTATGATAAAACCGTTAAAAAGCTAAACAGGTCAAAGTAAAACAATTACGTCGTCTTACGGCTAGCTGTGACGTAAAACATTAGGAGTAGGACATATACAGAACCCTATATACAATAATAGGTAGGGATTTCAAGCCGCCAATACGCTTGGTCGTAGACCGCGAGCGCGAAACACCACGTAGAATAGGCGCACAGGTTTTCTTTAAATAGGTGTGGAGGTTGGGTTTATGAGGAATGCGTGGAATGGATGAAGGGTGAGTGAACCAGGATTATAAAAAAAACCTAAGGCATATGACGAAAATAAATTAACGGTGGCGAGGGAAATGCCTTTTTAAATTTTGGGGAATATGATAAGTCCGGAAAAATATTTACTGGCGGAATACGGTATCAGAGCGCGTTAGCGGGTTGTGATCCTACGTTATAGGTGTAATGCCTGTAGGTAGAACGCTAAACCTAGATGCAGAAGGTCAAATACAGGCTAAACCTAAATGCTACAATCATCAATCATCCGACTGAGAAGTTCCTCCACCGACGCCTTCTCGAAGTATAGACCACCGGATGCCCGCGTGGCAGGTTACACCAGGATGACCGCAACAGGATAACCGGCACGTTTTTCCCAACAGAACAGGCCTGCGTCGCCCGTAGAGAGCCTTGCGGGACGGTCGCGTCTAACCGCTAGTGATTGGCCAGCAGCTTCTCCTAGCGCCCGTAACTGACGGCTACCAACACAATAAGCCAATTAGAATCACACGACGAAAAACTATAGAATCCGGTAAATTGACGGAACCCAATGGAGAAAACACTTACCCGAACACTGTTTGCAGATTCGGCCTTCAAAGAATATGACTCGCAGAGCCACCTCAGCGAGCGCTGAGCACAAAAATATGGCAAGGGGATGCCCCAAGCAAAAAATCACTGCTTCTCGATTTTTTAAAACTGTGAAACGCGCACTCCCTTGTTTGCTTTATCAATTAATACGATAAATAATTAGCTGGATAGAATTCCCAACGCAGGCACAAAAATTCGCTTGATCTTACGGCAGCTTCTCTCGCCAGAATGAATTTTCCCAATTTGTTTATCAAAAATTGACAAGGTTCTGGAAAGATCTTCTACGCATTTCAAAATTTGAATCTTTAAAAATAATAGCCGAAAAATCAGCTAGTCCCTCAACACGACGTGCAGCAAAGAGATTTGATTCTGCTAAAAAAATAAAGAGCAAAATATAATACAGATAGCGTAATAAAGGCAAATGCAGGGAGTTATCACTGCAGATATCCCCCTACCAAAAGAAAACATGAATGGCACCACCTAAATCCCATGCCAACCCTTCAAAAAGTTCCATGGACCAGCCTAGATAGGGAGTGGATACAATAAATGTACCTGAACAGCAAAGTACCAACAATGAAACGACACCCTAACCTAACACTTGACTAACCCTAAAGACAACACACAAGTCCCATAAGTCGATAATCGACTAGTAGTCCCACGAAGAATTACTAGCCGAGAACCATCCGAGGCTATTTAAATATAGAAATTTAAATTCTAATTACCGATAACCTAAAATAACGCTAGCACTAACCTAACATCCCTAATGTGAGGACGTACACACTGCCCACATCCAAAGGTGCGGCAGAAATTCAAAATCCGGGGAAAAAAGTTCTAATCCGGGAAAAGCTCTAAAGCAAGAGTCTCACCTATGCGATTGGCACACCACCACCAACTTACCACGCGCAATGGGAGGAACAGGAGCGTCACACCGCAAACCTTGTTCGGTACAGCCAGCAAATATCGAATCCCCGACGGGGTGATACCATCCAGTTGTCTAGCGTAAATGCTTAAAACAAAGGTTAAACGAACAAACCAGGCAAGACTGTGGAAGCTTCACACGATCTCCTGTTACGTCATATCCGGGATCAACTTATTCTAAACTAACCTAAACACATAAGAAATTGGAATAATCATTCAAATATAACCTCGCACTTATCGCCGTTTAGCAAACAAGCAGACGACACACGGTTACGACGAGTATAGGTACTCACGAAATCAAGTTACTAACCTAAAACAACGCATACCTAAAACTAACACACAAATTGTTGGTACATTTGAACATGACTCGCTTCTAAACGCACGCGCCCTACTTGAACCATCGCCGCAAGCTAAGTCCGACTTTCGGCGAAATCACATGCCTAGAGTCTGACCCAAAAGGCCTACGACGTGTACAAACGTTGAACACGCGCCAAGGATTCACTGGTACATTAATTCAAAGGTTACACCACCCCTATCTAGCGCATAAACGGCTTAAACCACAAACAAAATAGCCAAACCAAAACAAATAAACAGCCTAATAGAACAATCAATAAGGGAAAAGGACGGACAAACGCGTCAATTTGAATTTAGAAAATGAAGACCCCCCAAAATCCCAAAAACAAATAAACAGCCTAATGAAATACCTAATGAGGGAAAAGACGGACAAACGCGTCAATTTGAATTTAGAAAAAGAAGACCCCCCAAAATCCCAAAAACAAATAAACAGCCTAATGAAATAATCAATAAGGGAAAAGACGGACAAACGCGTCAATTTGAATTTAGAAAATATATACAAAAAAAAACATGAACGACAAACGAAGAGAAGAAAAAAAAACTCGCCAACCTTTGCGTATACTTCACGTAAGGTGAGGAAATTTGCAGCGCGTTCGGCCCGACTGAGTCCCACTTGTTGGTCCTCAATCTGGTCATCGACACGCTGCCGATCAACCACCACCTCACGACCGTACATCAAGAAGTTCGGTGAATAAGATGTCGCCAGGTTAATACATGAGTTCGAGTACAAGACCACCGAGGTAAATGAAGCGGCCATCTACGCTGATCCCCAGCCATAGTCCCATCAGCCAGAATCCCGAAACGCTAGGATCTTGATAACAAGGAACCCAAAAATAGTCTAGGACCCCCTAACAACTAGAATCCCAAACGTCAATCACCCCAAAAAAACCACAAGAAGCCCAAAAAAATCTGGGACCCTCCAGAAAACTAGGATCCCAAAAAAATCAAGCAAAACCCCAAAAAAAAAGCAATAGAACCCCAAAACATCAAAGATCCCAGCAAAAAAAAACTCCAAGAAACTGAGACTCAAAAGCTTAAATATAACCAGCATAGAAAACTACCATCAAAGGTCTTAAAACCGCCTGACGACATAGGAAGGACTGACGTGACGCGCAACACCCTAGTCTCGGATTCGCAAAAAAATTCACGAACGCATGTGTCACCGGAGAAGGTAAGGTTCCACTTGGTAAGCGACTCATTCTTGATAGCCCCTGAAAATGCGCAATACCGCGGCATCGACAACGTAGGCTGAGTCCGACCTTCGATGACATTTCAAATCTAGGGTCTGACCCCTGGGCCTACGAAGCGAGCGGAAGAACCAGCGTCATTTGATCAAGAAGGAGGTATCGAAGAATTCAACACCAGCACTACCAGGCGGATCCAACGTCCGAGCTTGCTGCGCCTTCAACTCCGACGGAATACGGAGGGTATCACGGATGGAATCCTCGTTGTCTGCTCGCAACATCTTGAAGAAACTACCGTAAACAAAGATCCCGAAACCTAGAACCTGGCAAGGCTAAAATGACAAAAATCTAATTCAGAAAGAAAATCGACAGCAACCGACACCTATCAATAACAATTGACAGCGTTCGACAACAATAACAAGGAACACCAAACACTAACTATCTCCAAATATCTCCAAATGCCCCTAACTATCTCCCACTAGACATCTAAACATCTGATAGTACACCCGTCGTACGAGCAAAATGACACGAATGCCCGTCTGACTATCACATCAAAATCGATACAGTAAAATACTGGGTTCCCAGAAGCCTTAAACCGCACTACGTAATGGAGACCGCACAATTATAACAAACCTGTGCTGTTTAAATTATAGACTACCAAACCGTGAAATATCTATGAATAACTTTTAAAATTAAGTATTTATTATGCGTCAAATCTGAAATAAATCCTTTATTATTATTGTTCAATAAACCGGGAGCTTACAGAGAAAATAAAATAAAACAAAAAATGCAAAAAGATGACGTTTGTCGAGATACGAACCGGCGACCTCTCGCACACAGTACCGACCCCTAAACCGCTAAGCCACGAAAGCAGATAAGTATCCGTGCAAAATCAGGCAACCTATCAAACTCGTGTACCGGTACCAAACAGACTAATAAATAAGAGTGTCACGCGAATAATTGTCGAAAATAAACCCTATGGGCGCCGAAACATCTGGAAGCGTCAATCAATAGCAACAAAAACAAAATACGACAAAATAAATATTGGATACGACGGGAAATACGTAACTACGTCTGACTTACCTTCAGGTGCCCTATGTACTACGGGTTCTAAAATAGGAGGAACTATGCTACGAAATCAATAACTCGGGATGTTTCGGTATGGAACAGGAATACAAAGGCAAAAGTTTAAACAATGCTCTTTTGGTTTTTTATACGTAACAGAATAACAGATTCACATAGAAGTTAAGCTCCAAGTCTCGTGGCAGGCGAAGGGTTAGATGACAAACCACGACGAGGGTTGACAAGCACGGGTAAAAGAAGGTACTGTTCGTTCACCAGAAAGCTAAAATCAAAAATTTTTGTTAAAAGCGACCGTTTTCGGTCACCATCCCCACACAACAGAAAAAAATAAAATAAAATTATGTCACACAATTTCACACAAGGAAAGTTAAAGAGAAAATAATCCAGGGTACTTACCAACTGCTTTGGTTGCCATTAATTTACAGCAGGGTTCTTGCCAACTGTTCGGTTGCCATTAATTTACAGCAGGGTTCTTACCAACTGTTCGGTTGCCATTAATTTACAGCAGGGTTGTTACCAACTGTTCGGGCGCCATTAATTTGCAGGAAAACTAGTGTAAATAAAACGAACACACACTTCTGCAAACCGATACGAACGTCATTTATTTTATTTTCCAAAACCGACAGAACTATATATAAGAAACGTTAACACAACACAATGTTAATTTATTTCATTTTCCCGAACAGAACTCGCTTGTAAGAGTTGTAAGGAACGTTATAGGATTTAACACTTAGTTTAGCCCGGGAATATTAATGGGATTTCCCCCCTTTCGTTAGTAGCCTATGATAAAACCGTTAAAAAGCTAAACAGGTCAAAGTAAAACAATTACGTCGTCTTACGGCTAGCTGTGACGTAAAACATTAGGAGTAGGACATATACAGAACCCTATATACAATAATAGGTAGGGATTTCAAGCCGCCAATACGCTTGGTCGTAGAACGCGAGCGCGAAACACCACGTAGAATAGGCGCACAGGTTTTCTTTAAATAGGTGTGGAGGTTGGGTTTATGAGGAATGCGTGGAATGGATGAAGGGTGAGTGAACCAGGATTATAAAAAAAACCTAAGGCATATGACGAAAATAAATTAACGGTGGCGAGGGAAATGCCTTTTTAAATTTTGGGGAATATGATAAGTCCGGAAAAATATTTACTGGCGGAATACGGTATCAGAGCGCGTTAGCGGGTTGTGATCCTACGTTATAGGTGTAATGCCTGTAGGTAGAACGCTAAGCCTAGATGCAGAAGGTCAAATACAGGCTAAACCTAAATGCTACAATATACAAATCCGACTGAGAAGTTCCTCCACCGACGCCTTCTCGAAGTATAGACCACCGGATGCCCGCGTGGCAGGTTACACCAGGATGACCGCAACAGGATAACCGGCACGTTTTTCCCAACAGAACAGGCCTGCGTCGCCCGTAGAGAGCCTTGCGGGACGGTCGCGTCTAACCGCTAGTGATTGGCCAGCAGCTTCTCCTAGCGCCCGTAACTGACGGCTACCAACACAATAAGCCAATTAGAATCACACGACGAAAAACTATAGAATCCGGTAAATTGACGGAACCCAATGGAGAAAACACTTACCCGAACACTGTTTGCAGATTCGGCCTTCAAAGAATATGACTCGCAGAGCCACCTCAGCGAGCGCTGAGCACAAAAATATGGCAAGGGGATGCCCCAAGCAAAAAATCACTGCTTCTCGATTTTTTAAAACTGTGAAACGCGCACTCCCTTGTTTGCTTTATCAATTAATACGATAAATAATTAGCTGGATAGAATTCCCAACGCAGGCACAAAAATTTGCTTGATCTTACGGCAGCTTCTCTCGCCAGAATGAATTTTCCCAATTTGTTTATCAAAAATTGACAAGGTTCTGGAAAGATCTTCTACGCATTTCAAAATTTGAATCTTTAAAAATAATAGCCGAAAAATCAGCTAGTCCCTCAACACGACGTGCAGCAAAGAGATTTGATTCTGCTAAAAAAATAAAGAGCAAAATATAATACAGATAGCGTAATAAAGGCAAATGCAGGGAGTTATCACTGCACTTGGTATGTCTTAATTGTGGCAACAAATTACCGAGGATGTTTATATTTAGTGGATCTGGAGGTCGTCCGCCTAGATTAATGTGCAGAATCTGAGTTTTTGACAAGTTCAAAACAAGGCCATTTGCACGGAACCAATTCAGTAGTTTGAAAATGTCTGATTTCAAAGAGACTTCCAACTGTTGGGCGGTATCTGCTGTTATTATATCACACGCGTCATCAGCGAAGATGTACATATCTCCATCTACGGCTGTGGGCAGGTCATTGACCTGGATAAGGAAGCACAGATTAGCGAGTGACGAACCTTGTGGTACGCCTATGTCGACGCCGCCGTAGTTGGATTGCACTTTGCCGTTGTTCAGTGTCACGGCCTGTTGACGACCGGCCAAAAATTCTAGCATTAATTTTAACGCTGGGCCGCGTATGCCAGTATGCTCAAGTTTCTGCGCTAGAACATTATGATCACATAGGTCGAATGCTCGCGTCATATCGCACAGCAGTATAGCAACTTGTGTCGCGCGCTTTTTGGCCGCCATGATTTTTTGGACGACTTCGCGAACGAACGTCCAGCTAGTTATTTTATAAGAACAACACGACATTGGCAATTGTTGTATAACACAAATTCAAATTGTTTAATTTAACAGTCCACAATCGGATCAAAGGTTCTTAAAATAGGTACCTCGTAAACAGACAAATAAAAGAGAATCAGCCCCTTCTGCATAAATGATTGAATACACGTTAGCAAGGGTAGGTTTGTGTCTGTACCTACGCATTCACCTGACAACGAAGGGTTGGAAACGAAACACGTGAGCGACGATAAAAATTGTATCAACCTCCGCCTACATTTACTTCCCATCCTCGTACACAGCTCAAAAGTACAGCTCTAAAAGTAACCTTGTTTCTTGGGAAAAGAGTTGAATGTTCAAAACCATTGCGTAAAGGTATACGAGGTGCTGGAAGTAAACGGTCGGTTTTCCGATAAAGGTTCACGTTGTACCACACGTGGCGTTGTGAAACTCGTGAAAGTGGATTAACTGAAAATGCTCATTAAGCGCTTTTAATTATTTTCTTAAGCTGCGTGTTTATTGTGGAGCAAGAATATTAAGATAAGGGTTTATTTATGATCAAATTGCGAACGCTAATAGAACAAGTTATAATGATGTTGTTGCGTTGCGATAGGGTAAAATCGTATAATATTGCTAATTGTACAGCAATTTTTTACACGCTTTTCATCGTCATCATCTTATCAACGGCGTTTATTATTTAACGGCCTCCGTAGCCCAGTGGGTAGTGACTCTGCCTACGAAGCTGGAGGTCCCGGGTTCGAATCCCGGTCAGGGCATTTATTTGTGTGTTTATCACGAATATTTGTTCCTGAGTTATGGATGTTATATATGTATATAAGTATCTATATGTATGTATCTATTATATATATCATCGCCTAGTACCCACAACACAAGCCTTATTGAGCTTACCGTGGGCCTAGGTTGATTTGTGTAAGATTGTCCCGTAATATTTATTTATTTATTTGTCCCGTAATATTTATCAACCGAAAGACGTCCACTGCTGGACATAGACCCCCCACAAGCTGGACTGACGATCTGGTAAAGGTCGCGCGCGTCCACTGGATGCGGGTGGCGCCGGACCGATAACTTTGGCACGTTTTTATTTGTATGTAATGACTGGTTCGTTGCTTAACAAATACCTAGTTATTGAGTTTAAAAAAATGTACATTTTGTGAGACACGTCGGAAAACAGGGAGTGTCTTAAAAGTTGATCCAATTCTCTCTCTTCAGTCGTTCACTCTTGACAGAGTCTTGAGAGAGTGGTCGTAGTTTCATGATGATGTGGATAAAGCAGCCCTCACGATGCTCTCCCACTTGTTACGGTCTTCGGCATCACGGGATCACTGGACTAAGTATTGTCGATTGAGTCGCAGCTTTTATCGAATCCGTCCAGCGCGTAGGCGAACGACCGCGTGTGATCGGTTTCCCGTCCCTGGACAACAAGTCGTTCCATGGAGTTTTGGTTTCGAGTAATGTGCCCTATGTATTTGAGTGACCCAATTACGTGATAGTTAAGATTAAATGTCGGCTGGTGCGCGGTACATACAATAACTTGAATATTTAGCTGCCGTAGTCCCCTATTTTAAACCTACGCACATTATTTTTCTAACGATTGACTCAGAGCTTCACTATGCTCTGTTTTTAAAACTTCTATTGCCTATTTTATGAATTGTATTAATTTTGCGGGAATTAGGTGATGTGACAAAATAATGATACCATAAAAATATTTGCAATTAAGTAATGTAGTTTTACACGTTTAAAGTTTTTGCTGTTGTTTCACCTTAGACATCGTTTACACGCAAATTCTGGCGTCAGTTCAGTCCATCAGTAGTATGAGAGAATGATAGTGCAACCGTTGTGAATAACAGAGACAGACAGATCATACTGATGGACTGAACTGACCCCAGAATTTGCGTGTAACCGATGTCTTACAGAGGCCAGTGGGTCGATCATGTAACGCATTCTACGAACGTCGGGTAGGTCTAAATGTAACCTTTTATATGGAAAATTGACAGTTAAATTGTACCGACGCGCGTTCGGAACAGGGATTGTAACCAGTTATTTTTTGTATGGGAACTGTAACCGGTTTTTTTCGTTCTTTGTTAATTATTTCATTTTCTAATTGGGCAATCTAATAATACGCACTCGTTACCTCAAAACACAACTGAGTCCTACATATGAAGTATAAAATAGTTGGAGATATGTGGTTATTTCGAGGTTTTTGCAAAAAAACCGGTTACAATCACTGGTTCGGATCGTTACGTGATTACCCCTCACTTTTCATTACACGCGGTTCGGGAGTGCAATGTAGAGTAGATCAAGGGGCAAAGTAACGCTGAACCGCAGCAAACGGAGGCCATGGTTACACAAGGGCCTCAACTCGGTTCACCATGATGTTGGATTTTGATGCGCCAGCTATGTTCGATTTTCAATTAAATTATCAGGTATCATACAAAAAAGTTACAGGTTGCGTTCTTTTTTCAGACATTTTGAGCACGGTCACCATCAGATATATCGGAGCGGCCAAAGTGCTCACAATCAGGCCCCGTAGCATGGATGGCGTTATCACGCGATAAGTGATAGGATAAGCGCGTCGTCTCATTCTATCGAACGGTGTCAGCCAGGGACGGATGCTCTATCCTGTCACTTATCGCGTGATAAGGCCATCCATGCTACGGGGCCTGAACACGTCTCCAATGCCACGACAATAGAGACGGGTACAGATATTTGTGAGCTCTTTGGCCACTCCCGATATATCTGATGGTGACTGTACCTATCTCTCATAACTTTTCTAGCGACCCAATGCTAGTTAACAACGTTAATGTTACAGCACGTACAATATCATGTGAAAATATACATATCAAAATTATGAAACTATGCCATTTTGTGAATGAGAAAGCTTTTTTGAAGATCGTAACACATATTTTGTATATTTACGAAACGACATTAAAATGGAATGCAGTGCCGATATCTTTAAGGTGGTTCGATTGCCATACAAAGCGTTATTTGACATTCGCAGGCTAACGGCGTGATATTTTAAGAAACATATGTAACAAACTTTCATCAATTGGCTTCCCATTTGCGCCAAATTTCCCCTTTCCTAGAATAAACTTGTATAAACTAGATTAATTTGAGAAAAATAGTTTTCCCAAAATATCACGTCCCAAACCAATTTCTCAAATTAATCTAGTTTATACAAGTTTATTCTAGGAAAGGGGGAATTTGGCGCAAATGGGAAGACAATTTAAGAAAGTTTGTCACATAAGTTTCTTAAAATATCACGCCATTAGCCTGCGAATTTCAAATAACGTTTTGTATGGCAATCGAACCACCTTAACTGAAGCTTCAACTAAACTGTTTTAGGTACCTAGTTTATGTGAAATATTATGGCCAACATTACCGACGTTTTTATTGATGGATAGATAAAAAGGTTGATGTAAATTACCATTTACGAAGTCAACGTAATGTTTATCGTTTTGTAAAACTGATGCATATAAGTACAAAATCCTTTGGTACTAAATATTCGATGTATCTCCCGAGATAGACAAGACAGTTTATAGTTTCAACTACGGTCGAGTAAGCTAAGCGTCTAGGCACAAAGATAACTAAATATATCTACGACAGTGCACAGCTTGTACCAAGTCCATCTCTGACTACAGTGTTATTCTTTCTATGAATAAAGTACCTTCAGTTAGCCTGATTTACGAAGCTACAAGATACAAGTAAAAAACGCTTTAACACGTTCTAATTGTTATTAATCAACAGCCCTCTGCCCTGCAGTCCCTCAATCTTTAGCGACATTAAATTTATTAACTCTGTAATAGCCTGTATAATTTCTACCTTAAAATAATCCTCAACGAACCTGATTTCCTATTCTTAGCTTCACGTCAATGTACTTTGCTTTGAGAGTTCCCTCTCATGTTCCCTGGTCTTCCTTGACCCTTATTGTCTGTGGAAACGTGTCCTGCATACTAAAGCGTAAATACCTAATCCAACGGAACACCTATCCTTGCCTTCGTTTCACGGTAGCTTAGCTATTTTAAACCTTACGCACTAGACAGCAAGGGTGTTTTGTGATTTTTAAAAGTGTAGTGTTTAGGTTTGTGGACGGGATCCAGCCAGAATGAATGGACGAAGTAGTGAATAGGGTGCGTCCGGTAGCTGATAGCGACGTAGGCTAGGAACGGTGCAGGTGTACAATAAATACAACTAGGGACTAAATTCTACTACAAACATAACATACGTATTCAATCTGTCTAGCTGTAAACTAATCTGTCTAGCCGTTCACTTGATTCCGGATTAAAAAAATGGTAGGCCTAAATTGGTCCAAAAAAGAATTCAAGCTCCGCTTGGCATCTACCACAATTTTACGGATTTAAGGCTCTGCGAAGTGGGTAGCGCTGGTTGTCAGAAGCAAGTGAGTGAATATACGAGTGCCCTGCTCCTATACAAATGATTACACATGAGTGGAAGGGATACACTCAACCTACATGCAACCACAACTAATCCAATTAGAATTTCTCTGATTTCCCATCCCTTCATTCAAACAACATACGGACAGATAGATAGACGGGCAGACATGACAAAACTATAAGGGATCTGTTTTTGCTATTTAGGCTACGGAACCCTAAAAAGGCCCTCTACACATTGTACCGAGTATGCTGGCAGTATTTCCTCGTTGAACTGCAATGCTGATGCGTTGCACGAGACAACCGCCAGCTCTTCTATTATCAGTTATGATGATACTAATGCTGAAATAACTCTTGATTCTGTAAATTCCTGCAATTGAGGAGCTAAAACCTATAGTTCAATTTAAAATTGAAACACAGAAGCTTAAAAACCACTATCTTGAAATAACTTACAAAGTTGAGGAAAGCCTCGTTTTAGACCATGGTTTCTACTATGTCGCTGAACCGAATTGTTATTGTATTGGTACTCATTAGACGCAAAATTTCATGTTCTTTAATTTCCTAGTGAATAACTTTTCGCTAGCATGCACCGTATATAAGCTACGAGTGAGAAACCAAAAAGGTCCCAAAATTTCGAGGATTTGTGGCTGCCAAAAGTTGTCCCAAGATATCTGGGTAACCATTTTTGATATTTGTTCTGTTCGAAAAAAAACTTATACACCACCTTTTGCAACGTACCCCCCCTGCTTTGAACCCCTACGGATAATGAGCAATTTCATTCGAGTCCCATCCGATTATAAGCTGCCTTAGCGCTCTCACACACTTATATATGCGCTAACGTAAAAGCGTATGAACCAAGACTATTCACATATCATTTCACGAAGTTGAAAAAGCTATTTACGTGCCGTGCCCCTTGATAAACAGGCTAACTGGTAGGTATAGCTATGCACCTAAGTTTTGAATACGTAATACGTATGTAATGTTCGTAGAATACAGGCTCATAGCACTATTAAAATGGGTCAAGCAATGCAGTAGTTCGCATTGGGGAGTTGCATTATAGCCATCCGTAATTGCATTCAATTCGTTTTACTGCTTCTGATAAGACTGTATGCGCATTTGCGTAACGTCTTGGATAGCATTTCTCAGATGAAGTCGATGTTAAGTGAACTACATATTTTAACCACGTACTTTAATTTTATAATAACCGCGTTCTTTGAAACGCCATTCTGACCAGATTAGGAACCAACAAGGACTGATTTTCAGATTGACTAGGTTCTCGTACATACAAACATCGGTTTTGGGAACTCTCTCTCAGCTCTCAGACACGCACACTGACACACGCACGAACGCACGCACGCACGCACGCACGCACGCACGCACGCACGCACGCACACACGCACACACGCACGCAGGCATGCACGCCTACACACAATCACACACACACATGTTGTAATTTTATGATTAATTAAACAAAAGAGAGTGGTTTGTAGGTACTGCATAATTGTAATATAGCCTTGTTTTTTTCGTGTCTGACGAATACATCGTGTTATAATTATAATGCTATAACTGTTTTTTTGGTAATAGTACATTATGATACAAGTGTGCTAAGTTGGTCATTACACTCGAGTCGGTTTTTAAGCCTGAGCCGAAGGCGAAGGCTTAATGGAGACGAGAAGTGTAATGACCAATGCTCACGTGTTTCATACGACGTTTTTCAACACATTTGCGAGGAAAAAAGAAAAAAAATTAAAAATTAAAATGTTAAAAGATATGTAATGAAAAGGCACTAGTGCGATAATGTAATGTAAAAGTCACGGCATGGGTAATATTCTGCATTATTTTGCTAATATTTAAAAATGTATGTAATGAAAAGGCACTAGTGCGATAATGTAATGTAAAAGGCACGGCATGGGTAATATTCTGCATTATCAGTGTAAATACGCTGTAATAAGACCTACTTTACGAGCAGGTGTGTTGAAAATATTTTTTTTATTAGACAGAAGGTCACTACTCATACATCACGGTTACGTACCGTTAGTTACGCTGCGGAACAATAAAATAAATAGTCGCAGAAGAGCTGACCCACACAGTCCCAGCCCAGCCAATGTAAGTAATGCATTTGCTTTGTTTTCGTTCGCGATAACCAAAGCCAATGAGCAAGTGAGTCTTCTTCTTAGTCATTTCCTCATTTCTGAGGGTTGTGACTACCACAGACGTCTTGCACCTCATTCCTCGAAGCACTTCTATTCTGCGCCATACGCAGGCAAGCCTGAGCGCTGGTTCTTCAGCAGGAACCAGGCTTTCACAGTATTTTTTTATTTTTTTTATACCACGACGGTGGCTAACAAGCTTACGACCTGCCTGATGTTAAGCAGTTACCGTAGCCTATGGACACTTGTGACTCCAGAAGAATCACAAGCGCGTTACCGACCCTTTATTCACTTGAGGATTCGCTGTGTTGGCAGATAGAGCCATGCAGGTCTCTCACTCCCAACACAGCGCATCCTAGGGAGCTCTGGCGACCTTACTCACCAACAGGAACACAACACCACATGCTTCATAGCATGCAATAATATAGCAACACTACAAAGCAGTGGTGCTATTATGGCTGCGGTCTTCTGTAAGGTGGAGGTACTTCCCCAGTTGGGCTGCTCCACATACGAGCGAGATGACATTCCGCTGTGCCCTACCTCTATCAGTATGCACCGGATAGGCGCTCTTCCTCTACCTATATTCCCTTCCACGTGTTCGACCATTATCAATTTCTCTAGACTGTCCTCCTGTCTAACCAGATGTCCGAAAAATCGAAGTACGCGTTGAGTACATTATATTTAATTGAAAGGATTTTTGTTTTGACCTCAAAAGTCCTGTCCGTGTATTTAATACAATACTCCCAGTCTCAGTTCAACTACTCTGTGCCCAATACCACCGAAAAACTACGCACATAAAAATTATTAAAGTTACTGTTTCATTGCGCAATTCAAGGGTCCATTGTAGTGAGCTGAGAATGTGACCAATTCTCAATAGCCCGCGTGTGTTTCTGTTTGTTTGCATGGGAATGGGCACAACACGTAACCAACACTTATTACAACTTTGTACATTTGTAACCTAAGGGTCAAGGGCGGTTGTGTAACCTAATATGTACCGAATCCTAGACCTAGGGCTTGGTCGTACTTGTACCCTCTTCAAATCCGCGACAAGAATACTTGGTGTAGTTGGCTCGTTTATACAATTGTGCTACTATTTTACGTGGCAGTGGGTAGAACACATTACACGCAGATCCAATGGCCGTTGTGGTGGAAAGTTTCTCAAGTGGCGACTACGTACCGGCAGCAGGGTGGGTGGACTGATGACCTGGTAAAGGTCGCGTGAGTCCGCTGGATGTGGGTAGCGCAGGACCGGTCATTGTGGCACTCTTTGGGGGAGGCCTATGTCCAGCAGTGGACCTCTTTCGGCTGATAATATGATGATGATGAACACAGTATAATATGAGTTCAACCTTGGACCAGGGCCGCCGCATCCAAATCAATTTGGAAGTCGATGGAAGAGGCATATGTCCAGCAGTGCACGCAATTATGCTGAAGAAGAAGAGTTGCTGCAGATATTATTGTGTCCATTTACTTTCTATTTCGATTTTGAATATAACCTAAGTAAATGGGATAAGGGCAAGGAAATTATGATGTGTATATTTGTTACCTACTGAATCATCCTGTTTGCCATACGATTAAATAAATAAAATAACACCTGGTGAGTAAGGTCGCTCTCGAGAATGCAGTGTGTTGAGAGTGTGGGACCTGCATTTGCCTCTAGCTGTCTAGCTGTCAACGCAATTAATCCTCAAATGAATAACGGGCTTGCCACTCACTATTCTGTCACACGCAACGATTAAATATTGTAATTTTTTCCTATGGTTCATATTGTCATTATTCAGAAACTTCATAGTTGCTCAATGTGTCAGGATTAACTTCATAGCGGCGGGGCACAATAACTTAACTTAATATAACTTGGAGACTATAGCGACATCTGTAATTAAAATAATAGTTAACAAGACCGTTTAAGCGCCACCTATGATCAATGTTGCAAATTACAATGAACGTTATCTAGTGACTCTCTCCCATCTTTTACTAGCTTTCGTGCGCGCACAAATGGTATACCTACTTAAAAGTACTAGCTGTGTTCTCTAGATGGCGGCAGTAAAACTACGATACTAATGCTGAAATAACTCTCGATTCTGTAAATTCCTACAAGTGTGGAGCTAACACCTATAGTTAGATTCAAAATTGAAACGCAGAAGCTTAAAAACCACTATCTTGAAATAACTTACAAAGTTGAGGAAAGCCTCGTTTTCGACTATGGTTTTCTACTATGCCGCTGAACTGAATTGTTATGTATTGGTACTCATTAGACGCATAATTTCATGCTCTTTAATTTCCTAGTGAATAACCTTTCGCTAGGATGCACCAGAAGCTACCAGGGAGAAACCAAAAAAGGTCCCAAAATTTCGAGGATTTATGGCTGCCAAAAGTTGTCCCAAGATAGGTACTCGTATCTCGTGTAACCATTTTTGATAGGTATTTGCTCTGTTGTATCGATGTAAACAATATTTAAAAAACAACTTCTACACTACCTTTTGCTACGTACTCCCCCGTGCTTTGAACACCTACGGACGGACTGGTCTATTACATTGGTGCATACAGTTTTTGTACTGATCGTTTAAAATTATTACATAAGAACCTGGAGAATAAAGTTCCTGTTGTGGGTAGACTTAAGATTAACAATACACCCGCAAGGAATATAATAAATCAGTTGTTGTCTCGGTCTTGCGCTGTTTCATTGATACTACATGGTGGCAGCGGTGTAGTTTTGTAATAAATATAAATTGTACAAAAAACGAATCGGCTTCTTATAAAAAAGCGTTGTGCGTTGTGTGATAAGTAATTAGTAGCGGCAGTGCGTTAGTGGGACTTATATATACAATGGAACACGCGAGACCTCCACCCGAATTCAATATGGCGGGCGGACCCGTTACCCGGGCCGACTCATGGAAGCGGTGGAAGCAACAATTCATATTGTTTATAAAGGCGTCTGGGGTGAGCAGTGAAGCTGGCGGGGTGCAGGCTAGCTTACTCGTCAACCTTATCGGACCCGAGGGATTCGACGTATTCCAAACGTTTACATTCGATAGCGAGGCAGACAAGGATGACGTAAAGGCCATAATTAAAAAGTTCGATGAGTATTTCGGAGCAAAAGTCAACATAACCTTGTTAAGGTACAGATTTTTTACTCGGAATCAAGAAGACGGAGAATCGATTCAGTCTTATGTTACGGCTTTGCGTCTCCTCAGCAAAAACTGCGAATTCAGTGGTTTGCAGGAAGAATTACTTAAAGATCGTATCGTGTGTGGAATAAGCAATCCCGTTGTGCGAGACAGGTTACTTAGGTGCGACGACCTGAACCTGGACAAGGCTGTCAAGCTGTGCCAAGCTGAGGAGGTGTCACAGGAGAGCGGTAGACAGCTAGGTAGTAGTGCAGGCGAGTGTTCCAGTGCGATGCATGTGCATGGCGTGGAGAAACGCGCGAGCGGCGGAGGCGCGCGGCCCCGTCAAGGCTTAGCGCCGAACGCTTGGCGCTGGCGCGGCGACGGCGGCGGCGGCGGTGCGTGGGCACCGTCTCGCGAGGGCGGCGGAGGCGGCGGCGGCGGCGCGCGGGCGCCGTCTCGTGAGTGCGCCGGCTGCGGCGGCACACGCTGTGCGACCCGGGAGTGCCCTGCGCAGTATGCTACTTGTTTCACGTGCGGCAATCGGGGCCACTTCTCCAGAATGTGTAAGTCTCGTTTTATTCAAACTAACAATGGAGTCAAAAAAGTGTATGAAATTGAACAAGCAGACTCGTACAGTAGTGGATCGGGAGAAGAAGAACAGTATTATATGGACATGGTTCGTAGTGATCAGGGTAAAGAGCAATGGTCTGAGACCCTGTTGTGTGAAAATGGTGCGGAGCGATTTAATCTTGACAGTGGCGCAGACATTAACATTATCTCTTTGGAACGATTTTTGTCACTAGGTTATAAGGTCCAAATGTTACAATCGGCCAAAATTAAACTGGAATCTTATACAGGCGATGTGATACCCATTAAAGGGGTCTGTAATTTAAATTGGTGGTACATGAATAAGCAATACTGTTTACATTTTGCGGTCGCTAACATCGGGTGTCAGAGTGTGCTGGGACGGCAATCATGTGAAGAGATAGGTTTAATAAAAAGAGTGAATGCCGTCAATTTAACTAAATACTCGGATCTGTTGTATGACGTGACGGCTCCAGTGCTGCTGTCTGTCGACGCGTCTCGCGACGCATTGGGCGCCGTGCTCATGCAGGGCGGGCGGCCCGTAGAGTTCGCCTCGCGCACGCTCACGGACACGCAGCGACGGTACGCGCAGGTCGAGAAAGAGTTATTAGCCATCGTGTTTGCTTGTGAACGATTCCACAAGTATATAATTGGCAAAGAGAAGGTTCATGTGGAATCGGAAAACAAACTCTTAGAGAGCATTTTCAAAAAACCCCTAATGTATGTCCCGGCACGCCTGCTGCGCTTGATGTTGTGTCTACAACATTATGACTTGGTGGTCACTTATAAACCAGGAAAGTTTATGTATATAGCGGACACATTGTCTCGGGCGCCGTTACCAGACCTATACCGTGAGGAGGTTCATAAAAATAACTCTTATCAAATACAAATGATAGTTAAAAACATTCCAATCTCAAACGCAAAATTAACACTCGTTAAGAAGGAGACTCGGCGAGATCCGGAGTGCATAAAACTATCAGAGTACATAAATGTAGGTTGGCCGGATCATAAGTCAAAAGTAGTGGCCGACTTGAAAATGTTTTGGTCTAACAGAAAGGAATTATTTGAAGTAGACGGAGTTATTTTTAAAAGTATGTCGGTTTTAATACCGCGTGCCTTACGATCAATGATGTTAAATATAATACATGAGGGTCATGTGGGCATAGATCGTTGTAAACGGCGCGCGAGACAAGTAATGTACTGGCCCAGCATGTCGCGGGACATCGAGGCCATGGTGGGACGTTGTGCCACCTGCCAAGAGTGCTCAAACGCCCCATCCAAAGAACCGCTTTACGCTAGTGCTAGTGCTACGGTTAATGGTAAAGCTGGTAAGGCTCCCCGCTCATACATTGTACAAAATCCAGTGGGAGGTAAATTTAGACGAAATCGTCGTCACTCAATTAAATGTACTATGAACGACGAGCCGGCATCTTCGAATTCGAACCCGCATCAGCCGTCAGCTGACTGTGCGGAAGAATTCAAGGGCGCCTGCGAACATGTGGGTCACGAGGAAGCAGGCGAAAATGCACCTTCTGTTGTCGCAAATAAGGTAGATATTCGAACAATGCCAACTTTCGAGGGACCCATGACTCGAGTAAGAAGGCAAAATTACTTGCAAAAAGTTTAAATCGAGAAACAAATTAGTTAAATGCATATTGTTTTCTTTTAAAGAAATTTCGTAAGCAAGATCTATCTCCATGATGATGTTTGCGTATCTCATTCAAATACCTACTTAGTTGAGGTGGATAGGATCGTAATTACTAATCTTAATGCCTACAGATAAGGTTCAAAATTCAAAAACCTGATGATTATTGTTAAATAAAGTTATTAATTATTATGCATTTTACTAATTGCACTTATCGGTGTTTTCTGATACAGATATGTTTAGATATAAGTATTAGATGTAGTCTAGTTAAGTATAAGCTATTCATAATGTAAGTTAGAATACTGGGTACTTACCTACTCACATCAATTAACTAGGTAACTACCTAAGTACGTTTATTTTGTCTGATTAACAATGTTAAAATAAAGTGTTATTTTTATATAAAGGGGAATATGGGCATGTAATATAGGTAAGCAACTATAGTAAGTACCTACCTTGGTCAGATACGTTACGAACGAGCGTATCGCAAACAAATTGTAAACTGGTACGTAGTTTACTATAAATTAAATTTAGGTTTAATCTTACGAAATCCTTTTGGGGGAGATGTTGTGGGTAGACTTAAGATTAACAATACACCCGCAAGGAATATAATAAATCAGTTGTTGTCTCGGTCTTGCGCTGTTTCATTGATACTACAGTTCCAATGAAATATATTTACATTACGACATGCAGCTTGATGTGAATATTTTCTAGAACTAATTAAGGCGCCGTAGGTTCATCGAAGTTAAGCGAACAGAGTTTTTGAAACAATATAATGCGTCTGTTTATAATAATATGGTTTCAAAAAAATACGAATAGTAATCTTGAGGCTTTTCTGCTGGAAGATCAGTGATTCGAAACATGAATAAAAATCACGATTGGTTGGAATTGGTTCTAAAAATCGACAATATCATGTTTGAGGGAACTTAGTGATTACCTTTTTATTTAGGTATTTAAAACGCACAATTTTTTTAAATTAATATACATGATATCCGCGCTTCCGAACACGCACTTCCATCTCGCTTACGCTTATGCTCAGTGAGAGGGAGAGAACAACATGAACCTACGGCGCCTTAAGATGAAGTCACGAATGTTTCTTTGCAGGAATGTTGCAGACATTCACATCCGTGGAAGTTCCGTATCAAGTTCGACATCTGCATCTGCAAAAATCGATGCGGAGTTATATTCATTTCCTATACATCGAATACATGAACGACGTCGCGTTTGTTCTTTTTTTAACCCCCGACGCAAAAAGAGGGGTGTTATAACTTTGACGTGCCTGTGTGTCTGCCTGTGGCATCATAGCGCCTAAACGAGTGGACCGGTGCCGGTGTTTGATTACAAGAAGCGCGATACCATATGGACGGAGTTATTTATGTTTTTGGGTGTTTGCGCCCAAAATCCGCATCCACGGATGTCTAAAAAATCGCATCCATAACATTCCTGTTTCTTAGCCCTAAAGGTATCTAATTTTAAGTTTTAAAATCTGATCGCTACCCTATATTAAACACTACCAGTGACATCTTTGGTTCTTATGGCGAACTGCAACGAGTACGTTCCTCTCTTTCGTATTGAAAACACCGACAATGTACCTATGTAAGTTGTAGTTAATACTCCTACTCATAGATGGCGTAGCTAGTATAGCTTTTAGGACTGTATTGATGAGGGTGTATTTTAAAAGGGCGAATCAACTTTGTTCAGTCGCTATTTGCTATGCTTACGTCTTTTGGGTAAGTTTTTAAAAGTATAATGTAAAATGTCTGCCTGTGTTGCCAACGTGCAATGGAAAAGAGCATGCTAGGCATCGAGAAAACTGATCGCATTACTGCCGTGCAGAACCTAAAGTGCAGTAACTCGAAAAAGTCCATTTCGAGATAAACGCAAAAAACACTTTAAAAGTAGTTTATTTCCGTTCGTTCAAGCGGTATATACTTGTAATTTATTGTCATGGAAAGCGCTCAACACATAGAATACGATGACGTTAAAAACAATGGTTTCAGTGTACACTGAAATTAATTATGAGGCTTTTTCAAAATTTCAAGCTCGTACTGCACTCTTTGAGACAGGCAAAACCAAAAGAAATACCGCTTAAAACACAGTAAAAAGTCGAGTTACTGTCCATGTTTTGCATTCACTTACACAGACAAGTGATTAATTCCCGTTTAAACCACAGTACGCGGAGCTATACTACTGCGTTTTAAACGGTATTTTGCTTGATTTTTAGTGCTACGAACATCCGTTACTGCATTTAAAACAGGTTTTTGTAAAAAAAAAGTATGACTGAAGCCTTTTTGCCGATAAAATGATTTAATATTTAATCGTCTTCAAAACTACATATGCTCAGTAAATGTCAAGTCAATCAGGCTTCTTTAAGTGGGAGAAAAACGACTAGCAAGATTTAAATAAACTTATTTGTGATTTATTATTGGAGATCCTAAATAAAACACATATTTCGTGAAATTGTAAGCAAACAATGTTTATTACACATAATTATGTAACCCTACTAATAATAAATGACGACTACTTCAGTATAATGCTACTATTTATTCTTATGTACTGTTAAAATAGCACTTTAATCTTATTGTTATTGTCCGTTCAGTTACTTTGTCAGATATTAAACTATAACTAATAAGATCGTAATTACTAATAAAATGGACGGCACACATATATAACCATTCATTAGGCTATTAGTAACAATAAAAAATTCAACAATATACAAGAATTACTACAACTAGAGCTTTTTCCAGTTAGAACAATGTGACTTCTAAACATAATTACATTAGAATACTTTGGTAACCCCTGGGAATAAAGATATATCTTTATTATACTGTGTATACCCTTATAAAACAAAGTAAAAGTTTAGCTGGGATTAGCTATATTAATTTATTATAGTAATAAGGTATACGAATAAAATTTGTTTTTAATAACTTACTTCTAAACTGTTTTGTAAAATATTTCACTAAAACTTTTAAATATAAAACGAATTAAAATTGGTCAAGGCTTGGAAAATTTAACTGTGTCAGTTCAGGCAAACAAGAAAAACTAAAAACAGGTATTTAAATTTAAATATGGTGATCATTATTATTAGGAAATACCCCACGTACTGCCGTTGTCAGAGGGGTAATCACGTTACGTTCCAAACGCGCGTTAGTACAATCGAACTGTCATTTTTCCATATAAAATATGACATTTAGATCTACCTGACGTGCGTACAATGTGTTACGTGGTCGACCTGCTGGTGCAGATGAGACAGGTAATTGCCTACAAAACACAAGCCAGTTTTTGAGCATCAAGGTTTTGCTTCCTTAAGTAACTGATACCAAGCAAAAGATCAAGAGGTGCAGTTTTTCTGACCTATATTTAGTGATTTTCATGTTTAAGACGACCAGCCTACATAATAAATAGTGATAATCTCAAATGCTCCAGTAAAACTTGGCTCCAGTCCCGTAAGGAAGCAATGCCGTCTTAAGAAACTGCAGGGTTCACTGATGCCCAAAAATCGGCTCGTGTATTGGTGGCATTTACCTGTCTCATCTGCACCTGATAACGCATTACGTGGGGTATTCCCTAATAATAATGATCGCAATCTTTAAATTAAATAATTTTTCTTTATCTTATTTGCCTGAACTGACACAGTCAAGTTTTTTTGGTGAATTATTTTAAGAAAACAGCTTAGAAGTAAGTTTTCCAAAAATAATTTGATTCTTGTACCTCGCTTATACATATTATTAATTAATAAAATTATCCCAGCTAAAATTTTAAGTTGTTTTATAAGGTATATCTTTATTCCCTGAGGTTACGCAAGTATTCTAATGGCATTATGTTTAGAAGTCACATTGTTCTAACTGGGAAAAGCTCTATTTGCAGTAAATTTTGTATATTGTTGAAGGTTGTATTGTTACAAATAGCCCATTGAATGGTAATATATGTGTGCCATCCATTTTATTCGTAATTACGATCTCATTAGTGACAGTTTAAAAACGTGTCTTGTTTGTCCGTTACAATAAGATAAAAGTGCCATTTAGCTACATAAGATTGAATAATGTATTATACTGAAGTAGTAGGTAGTCTTTTTTATTACTGTCATACATAATTATGTTTAATAAACATTGATTACATACAATTTCAACAACTAGGTATGTGATTAATTTACTATCTCCAAAAATAAATACCAAACAAGTATATTCCAATCTTGCTAGATGATTTTCGGCCACTTAATGTCGTGTGATTGACTCGACTTTTACTGAGCAAATGTAGGTTCGATGACGATGAAATAATTTGATCAATTGGCAAACAGGCCCCAGTATTTTTTTTACAAAAACCTATTTTAAATACAGTAACAGAACAAAAAATCGAGCAAAATGCCATTTAAAACGCAGTAGTTAAGCTCCAGACACTGTGGTTTAGGCTGTAAAAACACACTGTCTGTCCACGAGTACAGTGACAAAAAACAAATGCATTGAAAATACCATCTAAAGTGCAGTACCTCGGCTTGCTACTGCACTTTAGATGGCAATAAGAGTAATATTTAAATAGGGAGGGTACCGACTAAAGTAAGGTAACATACTTTTCACTGCGTTTTAGTTAGTAATTATGTCTAAAAATCAAAGATATTCGAAACACAGTACGAAGAATTTGGAACAAAACTTTGATACTGCAGTTTAGTTAGTTTTTCACGAATAACTTGTTGAGTTGATACAGGCTAAAACATCTGATAAATTACGATTCTACTGCGTTTTAGTTAGTAATGGTCCAATATTCGTAGCCGTAGACGTTTTAACTGCGGTTTAAGTAGTATTTTGTGTTCTACGCTAGTCCATTACTGTACTTTAGGAGATTTTTTTTTACATGTTCCAGTTGTCCAAATGAAATACCGATTAGATACACATGTGCATCTTGAAATACTGATCACAGATCATCAAAAAACAAAAAAACCCAAATTAGCCCGATACTGCACTTTAGGTTCTGCACGGCAGATTAGAACGACCAATGTAAATTCAAAAACTAAGACGCAGTATATCACAACAACAACAAGGAGGCTAAAATAGAAATGATCTGGGGACCGATTTTTGACTTTCGAGCGCTCGAAAATTAAATAAAAGTAAATACGATTCTAGTGTCAAAATTGCTAGCACTTACTTTCTACCGTTCGAATTAAATACGAGTGGTGGATACCACTCGTTTTTAAATTTTCTTTGTCTATTTCAAAATAGAATTCCATCATTTATGACCGTTTTCGAGTGAAAGAGTCGAGCGCTCGAAAGTCAAAAATCGGTCCCCTGGTCACATGATCAGAGGAGAAAACAAATGCAGCAAAAAATCAAAATCATGAAAGGTTATTTAAATTACAAAAGCGCGCTATCCGCATTATGACTAGAAAATCACTCGACTACCCGGCTAAGGAACTTTTCCAAAAATACAAAATACTTACTTTACCTAGTGTGTATATAATAGAAGCATGCAAATACGTGACACAAATCTTTATCAGATTCCCACTTATAGTCAACTCCTGGGTAGGGTGACGCGTAGGCGTAATTAGCTGGTCGTGCCCGCGCACCGCCTGGCCAAAACTAGTAAGTCTGTGCATGTAATGGGGATCAGACTGTACAATACACTGGACGACGAAATAAAGCAAGCTTCTAGCAATGCAATATTTGTCCGCAAACTAAAAACTATTCTACTGGAAATGGCTTGCTATACCATCGACGAGTTTTTTGATGGCCACAAGACATTGGCTCAGTCGCGCACCTAATTTAATGCAGCCCCTTATTAAAATGTTAGTACCTTACCTATGTAGGTATATAAATTATTAATGCATAAATTAATTGGATAGTTATTCACTTATTAAATAATTATATTTATATAGAATTGACATGTAATGTGATACTTTTTTAATTGTAAATGACTTGTAAATGACAATATTTACCAATAAATAATACAATACAATACAATACAATGGTACCTACTCCAGACTCCAGAGGAAACAAAAAAAGAATTGTACGAATCGGTTCATGTCTGTCAACTTAAACCAGCAGGTCGATCACGTAACGCATTGCACGCGCGTCAGGTAGATCTAATTGTCACTTTTAGTATAGAAAAATGACAGTTGAGTCCTAACGTATCTGGTTGACAGGACTGCCTTCCCACGAGGCACCGAGCACGTGGAAGAGAGCTCGGGTGACAAATATCATCAATTCATTACATTACCAATATCATATCCGAATCAGCGAATCATCAAGTGAATAAAGGGTCGGCAACGCGCTTGTGATTCTTCTGGAGTCACAAGTGTCCATAGGCTACGGTACCTGCTTAACATCAGGCAGGCCGTAAGCTTGTTTGCCACCGTCATTATAAAATTATAAAAAAAAAATATTTCATTATTTATCGAGTCAGATAGACCTCTTGGTTGAGGAACTGCCTGCAAAAAATGAGTAATTAGGCCATTCAAAAAAAAGTTTTACAACTTACTCTGACTTTTCTTTCAGATTTTAGATTACGCCTACGTATATTAATAAGGCAGTGTTTATAATTATATGTAGGCGTAACCTACAATCTCATAATAAAATGACGCAATACGTAGGTGCCTTAAATCATAAAAGCCAAGTGCAAGTCGGACTCGCGCACGAACGCGCACTCTATAAAAACTATTTTATTCTGTGTTTTTAGTATTTGTTGTTATAGCGGCAACATAAATACATCATCTGTGAAAATTTCAACGGGAACTATCACGGGATCAGTGAGATACAGCCTGGTGACAGACAGACGGACGGACGGACGGACGGACGGACAGCGGAGTCTTAGTAATAGGGTCCCGTTTTACTCTTTGAGTACGGAACCCTAAAAAGCAGATAAGCAAGGGCATGTGACCAGGTTAAGGCGATGATCACTATCATAGAGGGCATTATTAATTTTAGTTGCAATTACAAGACTCCACCTTACACACTTCTTACTTACTTCTTTACATGCATACCTATAATTAAGTAGTTAATATTACAATGATATTGTGGATATCGAAGACACTACCATATTATGTTAAAAATAAATGAGACTTAAGAGACTTTATTTTTGACTACACAGTCAAATTGAACAATTTAGTTTTGTGGAGCAATGTATTTTACTACTCATGTAAAATAATCGTTTTAAAAAAAAAATCTTGTCGTTTCAAGTCTTTTTTGTCGATTTAGTTTCTCGAATTTAAACTCTCCTAATACATGTCTAAAATACTCCTAATAAATCCAAGGCCGTAGTGATATTTAATAGGTGAGTTTAACCGTGGATTTATTAGTAGCATGATTCCGTTTCTGTTTATTAAAAAAAAAATTTTTTTGAATAAAACACAGACCCGCGAGTTCTAAGTCACTAGTTACATAATAGTATATTTCGATGCTAGTGCGGAAAGTATGTCATTACTTCTCGAGCGGCGAGATATCTTGCCACGAGCCGTAGGCGAGTGGTAAGACTCGGGACGAGTGAAGAATGACATTTCCGCACGTGTATCGAACGACGTTTTTTAATACAGTTGCGAAAAAATAAGAAAAACAACAAGTAAGAACAGTATTAAAAAAAAAATTTTTTTTGAACAACTTTATTATTTTTCAACTGTATTACAATGATATTACAGAATTAATAATATAAAAGTTTCAAATTCCTTACTCTTTGTTTTTCTTATTTTTTCGCAACTGTATTAAAAAACGTCGTTCGATACACGTGGAAAAGTAAAAAGCACTAGTGCGCAAAATACAACTTTGCGCACGATTTGCAGCTACAAAAAGTACCCCTTTTTGAGCAACTGTATTAAAAATAGCTTTTCAACACATTTGCTCGTAACGTGCCTCTTATTGTGCCGCTTTTAATAGGCTCATAATGCTGGGTATTAAACACGCGTGTTTTATAACATTACGGCACTCGTGTAGTTATGGTTATATCCCGATTGGGACACGTTGGCACCTTGCAGCAAGGTGTATGTATGGACTCGGCGCATTCTTAAATTGACCGGGTTACACAAGTTTCTTTTTATTCTCGGCAAATGGATTCTTACTAGACTAAAGAAAAAAATCCTTCTAATGAATTAATTGATTATTTCTTCTTGGATATGATATAGAAACGTTTCATTTAGTAAAACTATTTATTTTTGATAACATTTTACATGAATACGAAAATATTTATTTTATTTTGTATTGGCTGTTTAGATATTTCATCTAAGCCTCGTTTTAACACCTACACGCGCACTGCGCAAACTTCACGAAAAAAAATAGTTGCGCGCCATTATAGGTAATTTCACAAATATTTGTAAGTAAACATTGTTGATGCGTGTTTGCAGGTTATTGTACTGTTACTGTAACATTTTCATTTTATGAAAAGGATTATTTACTCGCAAATGTGTTGAAAACCGTCGTATGAAACGCGTGAGCTTTGATAATTACATCCTCGGCTCTCTTATCACGCTCACCTGCGGTTCGCGTGATAATTCCGCCTCTGATATAATGATCAACATAGCTCACTTGTATCACAATGTACTATTAGCTTTTTCATTAAATTCATAGATGGCGCTATTGTATTACGCAGAACTCGCAGAAGTCTAAGTGTCATTGTACAGTCACGGACTTTAATTGTTGGACCATTTAGGTGTCATTGAATTTTGGTTTTCATATTTCATATTCATTTATTGCGATCATGTTCATTGTCCATACAGTAGATCTTAAGATAGGTTATACAGTAGGTACATGATACCCTGTTAGGGCATTGCAATGTTCTTACGTACTAACATGCTAACAACATAATTTAGTTTTATTTATAAAAGAACACAGTATTGAAAAATAGAAGTATATCATAATAATATTAAAATTTAAAATTTAATTAATTGTTTATGTCATGTTATAAAAGATTGAGATGAGATTAAAATATAATAATGATAATGGATAATAGCGATATTATCACATACCTTCAAATTGTGAAATGTGGTTAGTACGATACTTTATCTAGTGATTGGTCATTCAAAAATTCATCAATTGTATAATAGGCCTTGTCAAGAAGTAATTTCTTCAGTTTGTTTTTAAATATCTTATCGTTCAACTCCTGTTTGAGTGCTCCGGGTAATTTGTTTGTTATGATGATACAACGATAGTGTGGGCCTTTTCTACACATAGTTAGCTTGGAGTTTGGTATGACTAGTTGGTTTCTATACCTACTGTTACTTTTACAAACATCTTTCATAGTAAGCTTTGAGGTGTCCAGTATATAGTGAGCTCTAAATGGCCTAAAAATTAAAGTCCGTGACCGTACCAGGGACGGCTCACTCTGTGATTTGGTCGTTGGTCGCGCCGCTACAAGTACCTACATGCCCACCGGCCCCAGGGGGTATGTTTGCGCTACTACGGCGCGCACACGTTCTATCGCAGCGCGTTGCATGCGATGGAAAGGGATGGCCTCGTTTAGGCTCGTTCGGCATACCTAAACAGGTGATTTGTTAACAGAGAACCTTCTGTACGCAGATTTACAAAGCAATAAGGTGTAAATATATCTTTGGCGTCGACTGTACTATTATTTTGTGGTCATACGAAATTAGTGGTACCTACAGAGTTCTATGTATAGTGAAACTAGCCACATCATCAGCATAATTATTTTAAGGGACGATATGTATTAAACATTGCCATCAGCATAATTTACTAGTATGCTTATAAGCTCAACATTCTTAAAGAAGAAGTTGAAGAACCCATACACATACATAGGTACCTTTTCATAAATAGCAGATGATCAAGGACTCCAAATAAATTACGGGTAGCCTTTTCAGCGAGAGACGAATTAAGGCCAAAACTCCACCTAAAAATAACTCTTTTACCATGAATACGAATATTATACTGCTCATGTAAAAGTTGGTGCCATGTTCACGAATACACATATCAAGTAAGCAAAGAAAAATCTGCAATTACGTCATGCATGAGCGGAGATAAAAGCTTTCTTGTGTCATAACTCCACGGCAGACACTGCATCGAGAATATTATTGAGTTCGAAATAAGTTCGCCCCGGAGTAGAGGGATTTTATCCGATCTAAATAGCCGGATTAACTTTTATAGGTTTTGCATAAACCCGGATCATATTCATGATGGAATCTTTTTTATCCGTGTTATCTTATTAGGATTTATTGAAGTTTTATGATATACGTCGGCGCAAACGACCGTTTCTGTAATGTTATTTCAGATAATTAAAATGGTGGGTGTGTGAATTAAATGGATACTTCTAAGTTTATGCCAATATTGTTTCTTCCTATTCGCGATTCTGACCAATATGAATTCCGCACAACTGAATGTGATCACATTCGTTTCTCCGCACGGTCATTATTTTTACACAATTCCGTTTCTTCTTATTCATCATTATGCACAATATGAATTCCGCGCAACTGAATTTGATCACATTCGTTCGTTATTCTTCACTGTCATACTTTTTACACAATTCTGTTTCTTCCTATTCGTGATTCTGCACAATATGAATTCCGCACAACTGAATTTGATCACATTCTTTATTCTTTAGTGGACTTTTTATTCTGTCAGAGAGTACACAGTTGCGATGGAGTAATAGTGTCAAAGAAAATTCGTATCTTGAAAAAACCAGTTTCATAATAGCATCATCATCATCATCATATCAGCCGAAAGACGTCCACTGCTGGACATAGGCCTCCCCCAAAGAGTGCCACAATGGCCGGTCCTGCGCCACCCGCACCCAGCGGACTCCCGCGACCTTTACCAGGTCATCAGTCCACCTTGTGGGGGGCCTACCCACGCCGCGCCTTCCGGTACGTGGTCGCCAATCGAGAACCTTTCCGCCCCAACGGCCATCGGTTCTACGTGCAATGTATAATAGCATAGTCGTTCCATATTCCCAATACCATTTCCGGCAAGTTTTTTTGAAAAACCCATTGTACATTTCATGATCTCCCAAGAATATTAGGTAACGTTTAAACTAAATTGGCGTGCTCGGTACCGAACCTAAGCCAGTCAGCTGAACACGGGGGTCCCAGAAATTGGGCCATTATCTATTAGATTGGGGCAACGATCCAAATACGACCGCAGATTTGATTCGAGATTCGTTTGCGATAACAAGGGTCGGAGCCAGATTTTGCCTGTTTATTTTTATTTCGAACAGCCACTAACAAAACCGTCTGTCGTTAGAAATCTAGGTACAGATGAAATCTAATTATTGTAGTTAGGGTAGGTACGTTCTATTTTCCGTGAAACAAGTACCCATTAATTGTCCTTGTGTGCGATCGTGGCGCCATTTGTTCCGTGTTTCACCTAATGGCCACAATGGAAAACCAGCGCTAGCGCTGCCAGTATTACGCTGAGTTGTGACTATTCCGTGGCAAATGTGTATGTGCGTAACTATGTGTCTAAGTACAGTTTGTTTTTATGTATTTTTTGTCACGAATAAGTGTTTTCTTAGGCGTAGGCTAATAAAAATCTCACTTGATTTACTAACTGTGATCCGTTTCATAGTTACTTTTCCGTAGTTGGGATATAGTTTTTAATTTTTTTGTGCACAGTGGAGCCTGGGGATATTTGTTTCTACATGTACGTTCTTGACGAAACCGGCGTTGCGGATACTTTTCTGTAAATAGTTCTCATTTCGATAAAATTGGCTATATCATCGTGATGAAAATAGTACATTATGATACAAGTGAGGTATGTTGATCATCACATCAGAGGCCAGGTGAGCGTGATAATAGAGCCGAGGATGTAATTATCAAAGCTCACGCGTGTCATACGACGTTTTTCAACACATTTGCGAGGAAAAAATCCGTTTCATAAAATGAACATGTTACAGGCTCCTAAGTTGTTTCCTTTAGTTATTGATGACAAAAGGTTTTTACTCACATATTTGTACATCTCCAAAAATGTACAGTGGCGTCAAATCTATTTATCACTTTTCTATTCACTACGAGTCAACATTTTTAACAATAACCAAACACGAATATTTGTGAAATTACCTATAATGGCGCGCAACTATTTTTTTTCGTGAAGTTCGCGCAGTGCGCCCGCAGCGAGGCTTAGATGAAATATCTAAACAGCCAATACAAAATAAAATAAATATTTTCTTATTCAATATAAATTCATGTAAAATGTTATCAAAAGTAAATAGTTTTACTAAATGAAACGTTTCTATATCATATCCAACAAGAAATAATCAATTAATCCACAAGAAGGATTTAATTTGTTTAGTCGAGTAAGAATCCATTTGCCGAGAATTAAAAACAAACCTGTATAACCCGGTCAATTTAAGAATGCGCCGAGTCCATACATACACCTTGCTGCAAGGTGCCAACGTGTCTTAATCGGCATATAAACATAACTACACGAGTGTCGTAATGTTATTAAACACGCGTGTTTAATACCCAGGATTATGAGCCCAAAAGCGGCACAATAAGAGGCACGTTACGAGCAAAAGTGTTGAAAAATATTTTTCAAACCACATGCTCGACAATGCCGAATTATAGGTCATGTAAACCCTACCGAAAGCAAGACATTAAATCCGTTGGTATTAGCCGGGTTATAATGTTGTACTGAATTTCATTGTAACCCGCTGGTTAATAATATGATTTCACTTTTCATAATTCTTATTACTATATGCATAAAGTTTAATTTAGCTAAACACAATTTGTCCTAGGCCATGGCCTACTTGATTTGACAAAATAAATGAAGTTTGCCTCCGTGTGAACCCCGGTCCGGAGGAGCGCGGTGCTCGAAATTCGAATTTTGAATCTAGGACCACGGCTTGTGCTTTCGAATTTGGAACGCCGCGCGCCTTCATTTGTTCACGCGTGACGAACAAATCGAGTTCTTGTAGGTGCCTATAGAAGATTTAATTTCAAAAATAATATTGAAAATGTCGAGTGATGAAAGTGTTTTGACTCCTGAGTTTATCAAATTAGATGCCATAGGCATTGTCAACAATCTGCTGCCAGAGAAGTCAAAGGAAAAATACCTAAAAGCCTACAACGATTTTGACAAATGGAAAGCTACTATGTGTCTAATGTTACTATGTACTTTTAATTTGCTAAATAAACATTATTTATCTACTGAGCCTGTTTTTTTGTCTCGCATAAGGTGTGAAAAGTAGAGTATACACCTCGGGGATAAGACTGTTTTAGTCTTGGGCGGTTGAACCCCTCACTGCACTCAGGACTCAGTCTTAATTCCCTCGCTTCGCTCAGGAATTAACTTATAACTCCCTCGCTACGCTCAGGAGTTAAATTATGAGTCCTTCGTTACGTTCGGGATTCAATTCGCTCCCGTGACATAAAACAGTGCTTTATCCCCTTGGTGTATAATCTACTATTAAAATGTACTTTCATAGTACCTATAATTAATGAGAAACGAAAAAGTATTTATTTATGCAATCTACATATACTGAACAGGTCTAATTCGTATCGACTTACTTTAAGGTATTCCTACGAATGAACATTAGGTACTACTTAGGTCCTAGGTAGACTTTCTAGCAGCATGTTCTATTACAGTCGCTCGATCGCCATCCAGACTTCGTAAATATTTATGTTAGCTAGCTTTAATTACGATAAGGCTAGTGCTAACAATAAAATTGGATTGGCTTCACAGAAACCATTACCACGTGTATCCGCAGTAACATAATTTCGACGCCTGTAGTATGTAGAGTAAATTGGATAGTAATAGTAATTGAAATTGAGCTCAAGAAGCAGTCACTGTTCCGGAACGCGTTGTTGAAGTATTGAAACATGATTGTAGCTTGTGGTTGAGCCACTGTTGCCGAGGGTAAGGTTAATAAAAATAACTTATTCTTTTTATTTAGTTAGGTAGGTCCAACTTTGAGAAAGAGGTCAATCATCGAATCCGACTCGGCTGGGCAGCATTCGGGAAACTACGGCACATCTTTTCGTCCAATATTCCGCAGTGTCTCAAGACGAGAGTCTTTGACCAGTGTGTGTTGCCAGTGATGACATATTGGCACGGAAACGTGGTCGCTTACTATGGGCCTCATAAGAAGGCTCAAAGTCACTCAAAGGGCAATGGAGAGGGCTATGCTGGGGGTTTCTCTGCGCGATTGCATCAAAAATGAGGCTATCCGCAGCAGAACCAAGGTAACCGATATAGCCCTCCGAATTGCTAAACTTGAGTGGCAGTGTGCGGGGCACATTGCACGTAGAACCGATGCCGATGGCCGTTGGGACGGAAAGATTCTCGAGTGGGCGCGTGTGGGTAGGCCCCCCACAAGGTGGACTGATGACCTGGTAAAGGTCGCGGGAGTCCGCTGGATGCGGGTGGCGCAGGACCAGCCATTGTAGCACTCTTTGGGGGAGGCCTATGTCCAGCAGTGGACGTCTTTCGGCTGATATGATGATGATTTTTATTGGTACCTACCTAATATTTATTTATTCGTGTAGTCATATTATAAGTCTAGCGCAAACCATTCAGTCTGTCTCTTTTTTTTCTTAAAACCGCCAGCAGTCTTGCGCTCCAACCATAACATTCGCAGCAGTCGCAGCGCTCTCTAGTCCAAAGTATTTTTGACATATCAACGTTTATTAACTTCGTTTATTATAATATAGCTAAAAGTACGGACTTTCAATCTACGAATTATCATTTGATATTCAAAAGCGCTTTTCAGTGAAGGAAAACGTCGTAAGGAAACCGGTATAATCTCAGCATTCTCTCCAAGATGGCGGCCTGATGGAAGACGTCAAGATAAATGTTCTAAGTATGTATCCAGTCCATTCATTAGTAATACTATGTCAGTGAATAGTTTTCCCTTCGGGTTGGAAGGTCAGATGGCAGTCGGTTTCGTAAAACTAGTGCCTACACCAAACTAGTGCGGACTCCGGGCTCCTTTAGCAACCGCTAAATAATAATTTAGTAATCGCTAGATATGTTGATATGCATTGTCTTGGTTTATGCGTTGCTCTTTGGTTTTAGGTGTGTGAGGCACAATTTACGTATTGATATGGGATTGGAATGAAATAGATAGTTTCAAGTGGAGGCCCAGAGGTGTAGGTTAGTGTAGGTCTGGTACTTAACACGTTGATGGACACTACTCCAAACACAATAGAAATAACAATAGAATACCCCTATATAGCCTATAGTTAATAGGTAGGTACGGAATCTGGTCGCTATGGAATCCTTTGACTACAATCATAGGAATATACCGTACCTACCTATATCATAGTTTTATTACAAACGACATTTTGGTATGGATGGAAGTTCATATCAAATTGTAGTATATGTCTACGTCTGCAGTAACGTATCCTTACATTCGCAGTCTCGGTATCGAGTTGGTAACAAATTGCATGAATTACCCGCAGTTGCGGAAATAGGTAGGTATGTGCGGCTTCGGCGACAAATCTTTACAAACGAGCACTCATTGCTAACACTGATCTCAGCACTGACAAAGATCTCAAACAGATCTATGATATACCTACATATCGATGTGATTGTGCTTTGATGCTTTTGTATGTTTTTGAGCTATTGATAGTCTGTCTTCTGTATGAAGAGGATCTCACGTTATTCAAATATTAGGTTCCCAACTTTTCTGTGGACATTGGCAAATTTAAGGGCTTACAAAACATAATTTTTGGTTGGGCTCTTCGTGCGCAAAAACGGCGGCTCTTGTAATATAATTTTATGGAATAAAACATTTAATACTAGTGGCTATGTAAGCTGTAGAACTCGCAAGTCTGTTTTAAAAACAATTTATTAAAAAAAAAAAACAAAAAAAAATCTGGGGTGTCTTCAAATTGGTGATACAAAATAGCAAAATGTGAATCTATCCATGATTCTGAGCCACTTTTACTATGGGACCAACATTGGGTTAAGCAAAAAAAAAACACCCGTTCATACATTTTCGTCAGTCTAAAATGAGCAAAGTTCAAACAGTTCGATTTTTTGGCATAACACAAAGTTGGTCACAATCAAGGATAGATTCACATTTTGCTATTTTGTATCCCCAATTTGAAGTCACCATGTATAATTATCGAACTCGCTCACATACTTTCATGTGAATCGGTTGAGAAATGTGACCTGTAGAGGTGAACGAACAGCCGGACAGATGCCGACATACGAAATAACTTGAAGCTGAAACGGAGTACTTTGTTCGCTTCGCTCGCACTCTCAATTATTCACTCGCACAAATTACTAAAATGTATACAGGCCTCGACGTGTGTTTGAACTTACAACAGACGGTAGCCAGTCGTGTTTTACAATCTATTTCTCCGTAATGGCGAAGGGTGGGTAATAAAAGCACGAAAGGTAGCAATCATCTGCCTTTCTGTGATTGCTGATTGGCTACAATACGATGTTCGAACCCGTAAACTGCATGTATGCCTTAATTTGAAACGATTTTGAAAAATGACGCTTTATACGGGTTATATAATTTTTTTTCTATTCTTTATTTAAACAGAACACAGACAAACAGACTTAGACAAACGATAGAAACATACAAAACTAGTAGATTTTAAAGTAGGCATATCCTAAGACAGTTTCCACTGAGATTGTGTCGTAAATATTGAAAATGAACGTACATATTATGTGATTTTTGAAGCCACCAGCGTACTAAAAAAACAGTACCAACATTTTCCAAGATGCCAGCCATTCTACAAAGCCCTGGCTAACTTTTAGGAGACGAAAACAGGGCATGGAAAGAAATCAATCTGCCCATGATTTCGAGATTTGACAATGTCGAATGGATTACTAGATAATTGTATTTTTTATTTATTTAATCAAGGTTTACCAACAAATGTTTACACCAGTGCATAAAGAAGTTAACATGATAAATGTGGTCACGAGTAGCGTAACATTTACTTCAAGGTAAACTCCACGTGCGAAACTTGTGAAGATTACTAATCAAATCTATAATGAACAGTACCTTAATTCTTATTTATTTTATAAGCGCTTATTAAGACATTAAGATCCGAGAAATGCAAGTTAATGGTTTGTGTGTCTTCTTATGGATATGCGTAATTTGCTGGGTGGGTCAAAGTGGATATCCATATCTTCGCTGCAACTGTTGGCCATCTGACATAACCTGCTAACTGGTGACTGGCTGCAAAAATACGCACATATTTATTATTTAAGTACATTAGAGTGACACCACTTGCTCTCATACACTGTCATGAGCTCATGAGAAGGTCGTAAAAACATAGCATGAATAAAGGAAACCTTTCTTTTGGATTTAATTTATTACGGATTTTAAATGGAAGTATATTCTGCCACGCTATCAGATAATTAGACCACTTTGTACGAGGAGGCTGCACCTAGTTCTATGGTTGGCTCTTAAAATCTTTCTTGCGTGTTCGTTTGTTTTACCAGGAAACACATTATCAGCGTGAACGAGGCATGACAATAACAGGCTATGTTCCTAAAACAGTCTCGTATATGTACGCTGTCTCGTATGTCCATATAACGCGGGAAATATAACTGTCACGAGAGCCGAGGCAAGTGTGTAACAATCGAGCCTCGAAGTTATTTCCGATACGTCAGATACGTGGGCACTGCCAAGCCAGTGTTACATGATTAGTAAGCTGAGGGAAAATATTGAATAAAGCCTGCACAAAATACCGCATTATTTGCTAATAATTGGTATCTTTTTTTTTTAATCTCATTTATTTTATAAGCCATACATCTTATGATTAAGTCGGCTTAAAAATAATTACAATGTCACTTAAACTTTAGGTCTTATTTTAAACATTGGAATTGATACTTAAGGAGTATTTTTATAATATTCAAATTTCAAATCTTAAGTTCAGTGAGTGTATAATGAAATTTAAAAATGTGCCAATGTGTTCGGTAGTGAACCCTGAGCTTAAGATTTGATGGAAGAAGATAAAATATCTTGAAAATATAACAAAAACCTGAAACGATTGATGCGAGAGGCTTCAATTTGCTTAGTCTGTGGCGGATACATTAGTGTGCACGTTATTGTGTTAGTATTCATTTTTATTAGTATCACTACATAGTATAAAACAAAGTCGCTTCCCGATGTCTATCTGTCCCTATGTATGCATAGATCTTTAAAACTACGCAACGGATTTTGATGCGATTTTATAAGATAGAGTGATGCAAGAGTGAGATGTGAGAGAAGTGTTTATACGTATAATACATGCATGTATTATACATATAAACCCGTGCAAAGCCGGGGCGGGTCGCTAGTTAACTAATATTCCAAAATGGTGGTCTGATGGACGTCAAGAGATATATTCTAGGTAGCTAATCTACTTAGTAATAATTAGACAATCGGAAAATGCCTAAAACGAAGGAAAACGACACCGAAATCGAGTCGCATTAACATTCCGCAAATTGGCCAACAAATATGAGCAACAAAGGTCATTAACAGGCTTTCACGTCTTATGAAACACAACAATAAATGCAATTCCGGCATCATTTAAATACGCTGCGGCTAATTTGAATTTCAGTCTGATGAATTATTTAACATTGTAATTTTTTGTGCATTTCACACAATTTGTGCCTGGGGCCAAAGTTCAATAGTGCTCGGTTTGTTATGAAATTTTTGGGTACTCATCACCGATATGTGCATCAGCAATCATCATAAGACTTATAAGGCCGTGATGAATTTGGCAATGGAATACTTACTTAGTTGAGCGTTTTTCAAAAAAAGTGTACAAAACAACTTTTTTTTCAAAATTCTTTTTTTTTTGTTTTTCTTACTCAGAATCTTTGACACTATCGATCCTCATAAAAGAAAAAAAGTGTCCTAAATATTCCATTCCAGATCGTCACATTTTTGTATGCAGTCTTTTTTTATTTATATGATCGTGACGCACTGGAAGAAAAAAATTACATAGTAAAATCTGGGAAACTTTTTTTCTTGTATGATGATCGATAATATCAACGATTCTGAGTAAGAAAAACCAAAAAAATTTCGAATACTGAAAAAAAAAGCTTTGTACAATATTTTGAAAAACGCCCAGTTGTCAGTTCATATAAACTTTGACGTATGTACATATATGGCAACACTGTCAACTCCAATAAAATCCTAATCGCGGTGTGATAATAAGCACAGCTACCTCCGCATTTTTTATTTTTTATTAGCCTAGTAATACAATGTATGTTTCTTTGTTAGTATTTTGTAGCTATTATTTTTATATGTATATTTATTTGTTAGTGTTGTTTTTTCTTCTCTTTTTTTTTGTATTACAATGAATCCCACTGTTGGGCAAAGGCCTCCCCCATCTTATTCCAAGTCCGTTTATCGATCGCACCTCCGCATTAGGAACGCATTATTATAGAAGAAGTTGAAGTACGCTAGGTACCAATTTCCCACTGATAGAATTATCATAAGTACATAACATGCAACCCTTACGAACGCTTTCAGGTATAGTTCAATTATATGATTCTTGTGTTAATGAACACGTTCATTTTGTTTGTTGTTGTTTCATTAAGGAAGCAACGTGGCTATGTTTTAAATAAAGTATTTTGTCTTACTATACTTCGTTTTTTTTAGCATTAGAGAGACTTTTGCAGAAAGAGATATAAGGTTTTTTATCGGGCACACTCTGGGGATCGAACGATGAAACCGAGTTAATAAATATCACGTATTTATTATCATGTTATAGTAATACATACATTACTCAGTGTTGTGAACAGATAAGAAACATAATATTAGTTAATTTATATTCTAAGATGAAAAGATAAGAATTTTAATAAATTGCGTTTGCAATTTTTCATGGAAAGGTTGTACATTAAAAAACCTAAAGAGGCAGAGTTCTCACACAATGGTCTATTTTTAAACGTCACTGTCACTATCTGTATTTCACTCATGTGGGTTTTTCATTCGAGTTCATATTGTTGTCGGTTGAGTCGGTTGTGATTTCTATTGCTGTAAGCTTACTTAAAGATTTTTGTTATCGACTTTGTTGAATTTTGTTATTAGTTGTTGATCTATTTAGATATTTTGTTTGTTGGTGCACATTTACAATGTATGAAGCCGAGGCTGGCCCGAGTGGGCTACAGAAGTCGAAGCCGGTTCCGGCTAATGTTTTTTTCATCTCCAAAGAAGAAAAGGCGAAAGCAGAATCCTCTGACTGCCAGTGAAAAGCGGATGGTGGTGAATATTTACAAATTAGTGTCAGAAATGTGCCATAGAAAGGAGTATCCCACTAAAGACCGTGTGAAAAATACTGCCGAGACTGCTGGCATATCGTTGGCTACGGTATACAACATTTTAAAAGAAAATATATGCGTTCAGCTATCGATAAATATCAAATGATATGTACTCGTATGTAGGTACATAAGTTAACCGAGAAATTCAGTGGTATCGATCGAAATCGAAGAAGGAAGGTTTACGACCACTGCTTCTGTGTTTACCCGTTTGACAGATAATTCTAATCTTAAAAAAAACGAAGTATACGCTTTGCGTGTGCTTTCACAAAATTGTACAGTAGCGATGTTAATAAAGATTATAAAAAAGCGAATAAGTTATTATATTGTAATATTGCCGTCTGTCTCAGTAAATTAGAAGAAATATATATTGGAAACAAGAAATCCTTTCGATGAGTTGTTTTATTATTAAACAGAGAAAAATCCTTATTTTTATGACGGTGGCGGCACTAACTCTCTCCTTATCGACCTGAATCAGAACAGAAAATAAGCAAAAATGACGACGGACTTTATAACAGTTGTCTAGTTCAAAACCCGCAGCTGAATCATTTACATTTCGCTCGGCAAATTTACATACTCTTTGCCTGAACCCCTAGGAATCGCAACATCTCATAAAATGCAGAAACAACACGGTGCTTCCTGAATTATTGAAGCACTGTATTCCAACAGTTAACGACTGTGTAATTTTATCCAAGGATGCTGGGATCCCGCGTTGCTGTCGCGTGCTTACTCGAAACAAGACAGGCTACACTTATTTATGAGCCCAAACATGATGTCTCTCGCGTCGTGTGCGCCGCCGACGTCGAAATTAAATAAAAGATTAATGTTTTCCCCGTTTCCTAATATGACCGAAATTGGTGCGGGTAAACAGCTGGCGTTACGACGGCGCTGTTTCTTTATTATATAGCACTTTTAAGAAGTACGTAGCTAATATTTTAACGCAGTATACGGTTCTAAATTTTGTCACCGTAAATCAAGAAAAACGTGATGTTTACGCGATTATTTCTCAATACTTATGTAAATAAAATACAAACTAAACTCGAACAGAAACCACCAAAAATACGCTCTCTAGCTCAAAGCCCGCTCTTAACTGTCAGCCCGAACTCGATGGGGTTGTGTCGTTTTATTCAATTCAATTCAATTCAAATAATGTATTTGTATTGAATTGAATTGAAAAGTATGGTAGGGTATCAAAAAAACATGTCTCACTGTGTTTTGCCACATGGCATACAAAATTCAGTTAAAATTATAATTACGACTTCAGTACGATAATGATTTTCATTATAGTTAAATGTCAAATACCTAAAAACTAAATAATAAATTGCGGAGTTCCTATGGCGACCTTCCAGCTCCAACATGAGATCATCTCCAAGTCATCATAATTTTGCATTGTCATGCGATATACATATGCTTGCAAAATTTCAGCTCAATTGGATAACGGGAAGTGACTGAAAAATGGATTGCAAATTTTGACGGACAACTTACTTACATACATACATACGAACAGTGCAAGTTAATATAAAGCTTGCAAAAAAGTGATTGTTCGGAAATCGAATGAACATTCATCATCTAACATTAGGTGCATAATACAATCATACGTATATCGACCGTAGTTTCATGACCCCGCAAGCGCACTCTGCACACGTTTTAAATATAAAATTTCTCACATAAAAGTTTATATTTGTTTTTCCCCTTTCAATAATTTCGAAATGCAACGTCTGGTTTAAAACCCGGTTCAAGTGTCACTGAGAGTCGAACATTACGCGGGCGGTCGCTGCTCGGCGGAAGGTCGTTGTCGTTGGTGTTTCCGGACTGTGCACTGGAATAACTCTGCTTTATGGCTTACTACGTCGGACAGCGAAACTTGGATATTTCGTTCTTTAAAACGTATTTACGGAAAAGTAATTGTATATCGATGACGAACACATACATTTCGTCAATCGCATATAATAAATAATAATTATAAATATTACGGGATAGTCTTACACAAATCGAACTAGCCCTGTAGTAAGCGGAATAAAGCTTATGTCAAAGGTATAGTCCATTTCAAATACGAAGGCCCTATGCACTTGAAACTTAACAATGGGGCTCATAATGTTTGCCTTTCAGTTTCTTTTGTTATAACTAATCCTATTGTTAACGCCCATTGACCGTCTCAAGTGCAATCGGGCCTTGGTATTTGAAACGTAGTATACCTACTAGACGACGACATATATAATAGATACCTATGAAAACTTAAATACGTAGAAAACATCCAAGACTCAGAGTCAAATGCTCATCACACAAATATATTTGTTCTTACCGGGATTCAAACCCAGGAACTTCAGTTTCGTAGGCAGCGTCACTAAACCACTAGTAAAGGTCGTGGGAGTCCGCTGGATGCGGGTGGCGCAGGACCGGTCACTTTGGCACTCTTTGGGGGAGGCCTATGTCCAGCAGTGGACGTCTTTCGGCTGATATGATGATGATAGAGTGAACATCAATTCAGCTACTTTAAATTTTAAACTACATATTTACAGTATCGTTTTACTATTTAACCACTTACAAATTAACTTTCGTAAAAAAAAATCGTAGCCACTAAAAATAAACACGTGGTAAGGTATTTAAAACCGTGTTTTCACGTACAATCCTACCAATATTATAAATGCGAACGTATGGATGCTTGAATGTCTGGATGTTTGTTACTTAATCACGCTTAAACTGCTCAACCGATTTGCATTAAATTTTGCACGAAGATAGTTTATAGCCTGGATTAAAATATAGGATAGTTTTTATCCCGGGTCCACGCAGACGAAGTCGCGGGCGAAGCTAGTAATAAAATACTCACTTTCCTCCAAAGGTTGCATTATCTATATTGAATGATAAAGCTGACCTTTCACTCGGTAATTGGCGCTTATAATCTACTTTTCATCACGTTAAAGGTCCGACATCAAAGGATTTTCATAAAGCCTGGGCAGGACAGTTAAGCCCCTACTAATGACCTTTAATATAATAACTAAAATCGAATATTGGCAGGTTGGGATTAACTACTTAGAAACAGTAGTGGCCGGCCTGACTGTCGTATTTTATGCGTGTGCCGTATGTTTTATTTGTCACGTTGTCGTATAATAGTTGTTGTTTTGTTATTCATCATCACCATCATCATATCAGCCGGAAGACGTCCACTGCTGGACATAGTCCTCCCCCAAAGAGTGCCAAAGTGACCGGTCTTGCGCCACCCGCATCCAGCGGACTCCCGCGACCTTAACCAGGTCATCAGTCCATCTGTTTGTTATTAATGCGTGTAATTAAACCCTTTAGCTGCCATCGTCTGATATATGTGACAAAGTGACAGTGTAAATGACACATTGTGTCATTATAATGACACATTGTGTCATTATAATGACAGAGTTGAAAATTGCGAGTTACTTTTTTGACGTTCGACGGTTAACGGGTTTAATGGATAGACAGCGCAATAATGCTACTATAGTAGATGGGTCATTGTCAGATTTAGGTTCGCGTCTCTTCGGTGGACATTGCCAAAGTTAAGGGCTATAAAGCCTAATTTTTGGTTGATCTCTGAATCCGCATAAACGGCGTTGCCCCTTCTATAATTCTATGCGATAAAAACGTATTATATGTGAGCGTAAGCCCTTAACTATTGACCACCGGAAAGATGATTTTTGTTTTTGTGACTGTCAATGACCCAGATTGCGTCTCACTCAAGGGAGCATAATGATATATTTACGGCGAGGGCGGTATGTTGAATCCTGAGTGAAGCAAAAGATTCTAAAGTAGAATCTTGAGCGTAACGAGGCATTCAAGGGTTTACGCCCAAGATGGAAATAATTTTGCTACCGAGTAACACATACTACTTTTCACACTATAATGACTCTTTTTCTGAATTACAGTTGTGAAAAGTATTTTTTCACACCTCTCATTCAGAAAAGTAAGTTTTGGCCCACGACGAGAGAAAGCAAAAAAAAAATAAAAAATTTGCGGACAATCTTACACAAATCAACCTAGTCCCGAACTAAGCAAAGCTTGTACTATGGGTACTAGACGACGATTTAGATACTAATATAGAGAAATAAATACTTAAATACATAGAAAACATCCATGACTCAGGAACAAAAAATATTCGTGCTCATCACACAAATTACCGGGATTCGAACCCAGGATCTCTTGCTTCGTAGGCAGGGTCACTACCAACTAGGCTAAAGCGGTCGTCAAAACTTTGCAATGCTACTTTTCTGTTCAAGCTACTTTTTTTAATTTATTCATTGGCTTGTAGCATTTACGCGATGTGCCAATAGAACACAGATCTTAATAATTTTTTTTTTCCTTCATAGTCGATGTGAAAAGTTGCATTCACTCAGGAGCAAAATTATCTTCATCTTGGGCGTTAACACTTGAATCCCTCACTACGCCCAGGATCCTACGTTAGAATCCCTCACTACGCTCAGGATCCTATTGTAGGATCCCTCGATACGTTCAGGATTCAATACACCGCCCTCGCCGTAAATATGCTATTTTGCTCCCTTGTGACACAAATAACTATTAATCCCCTATGATACGAGGGGTGTTATAAGTTTAAAATGTGTATCTGTGTGTCTGTGTATCAGTGTAACTGTTTGTGTGGCTGTATGTGGCATCGTAACGCCCAAACGGATGAATTTTGATTGAGTGCATATTTTTTTATCGTGTCTTATCTGCAGAGATGCCTTAGCTATGCTTATTGGGTCGGGATTTAGATTTTCTTTGTGAGGATAAAAAACACTATGCTTATAAGTTAACTAGTTAGTTTAGTTACAGGTAGTTAGTTTGCTATTTAACGAACGCGGGATGAACCGCGCGATCTCACCAACTACATTGTGTATTGCCTAAACCTCCCAAGTTTTAAATAGTGGCTTTAAACACTGTAACTGATCCATAAAATAATAAAAAAAAAAATTAAAGCGCGGCTTTATATTCGCTATGGTTGTGTTTTGAAATCATGTGAGAATCGTTTAAGTTTAAGTGCATATTTAAGTGCGCGTGAGTGCAACGGGGTTGGGGATAGGATTCGTATCAAATTAAAACTTGCAAAACGAAGGAGCACAAAAGCCGTTTCTTTCCTTCAAAGCTTTGTCGTAAAGCAAACAAAATACAACCTCAGCCAACCAATGCACTACATTTCTAGTGTCGATTGGCTTTTGTTGGTCAGAGCGTACTCATATAATAAGTATAATAACACGGTGCCATTCGGCGTATCGCCGCTCGCAGGCAATGCTGGGCTTATTGCCACAAACCGGGACACGATTCAAAAAGGATTATCCATATGGGCCGGATTGAATGTGTTGATAAAAGATAAACCGAACAAAATTTTGTTTGCATTTTGAGGAGATGGTTTTAACCCATGTAGCGCCAATCACGACACATATGCGTCAGAGCGCTACGGCGTAGCGCTACGAGCGTAGCTTGACGGTCAATGAGTTAAATAATGTAGTTAAAAATAGTTGTTCGACTTTAAGTAGTGCTACGTGTACTACGTTGCATTGTAGTCTGTAACTGCTTTTTCAACGGGTGTTAAAAAAACTTTTTTTCTTTTTTTTTTTTTACTTTTAAATGACACAAAGTGATAACCATGTACTCGTATCTATTTATTCAGACAAAGGCGGTTTTAAAGCGCGGCGCTTTTATATCAAGCACTGTTCGATTTTCGACGTTGGGCGTTGGACGTTAAATGGAAAGACTGTTGAAAAAGCGCTCGTGCGAACCGGGTCTAAGTTTCGTATTGTAGCGATTCGTAGTGGAGTCGATCCATGTTGGATGCGTTGGACGGGGTAGGTACATCATAATTCTCTTAACGTTTTTCCCAGTTGTATCCTAAAGGAGCCCGTGGTCTGCTTAAATGACACTTTTACTATTTTATTTCAAGTCAGATTTGGAACAATAGGGAACTTGCATCTTAATATTTTATTACGAAAAACAAAAGTATAATCCAGCATTAAAACAACTGTAGCATCAAAACTTTGTTATGATTTATTTTTCTGATGTTATATGCATTTGAAATCTGCGCGCGCCGGCACCCCCCGAAAACGCTCTATACTAAACGGGCTTATGCTATGACGTCACAGAATAGCCTTTACTATGGAGTAAGTCATTAAGGTTTGACATTCGCAGGCCAACGGCGTGATATTTTAAGAAACTTATGTAACAAACTTTCATAAATTGGCTTCCCATTTGCGCCAAATTCCCCCTTTCCTAGAATAAACTTGTATAAACTAGATTAATTTGAGAAATTGGTTTGGGACGTGATATTTTGGAAAAACTATTTTTCTCAAATTAATCTAAGTTTATTCTAGGAAAGGGGGAATTTGGCGCAAATGGGAAGCCAATTGATGAAAGTTTGTTACATAAGTTTCTTAAAATATCACGCCGTTAGCCTGCGAATGTCAAATAACGCTTTGTATGGCAATCGAACCACCTTAATTTGCGATTATCTCCACAAAATTTACGTTTAAGTCTATACTTGTCATACAAAATATCATTTCTAATTTAATATTCTATGTAACTGTTACGTTATTTTATCGAAAAAATAAAAATTAAAAATTTTCGTCATTTTAACGTTAGGTAAAACTAATAAAATCGTTTTGTTTTTCTTTTTTTTCTTTTGTATGATATCTCTACGTATATCCGCATCGATTGAGTGCAATTTATTCGAAATTGAAGTCCCATGCAAGTTCCCCATTGAATATTTGAACAATTCCAGTTTTATGTTTTCTTTAGATTGAATTGAAAGGTATTTGATGATTTTCGAAAAATAAACGATGAGCTAAATTAAGACCAAATCCCTACTGTCCACGCTATGGCGGTTGATGAATATATATTTGTAAATCTACCTAGGTAAGTTGATAGGATTGGGTGCTATCCTACTTATTAGTGGTTACGAAATCACTTATTGATAGGATTGGGTGTTATCCTACTTATTAGTGGTTACGAAATCACTTATTGATAGGATTGGGTGTTATCCTACTTATTAGTGGTTACGAAATCACTTATTGATAGGATTGGGTGTTATCCTACTTATTAGTGGTGACGAAATCACTTATTGACTAAGTAAGAATTTTGCCCGAAGGAAGTCAAGTTTTTGCGTTTTCGCGGTCGGTTACCTCGAAGTTGCGTAACACATCGCAGTTTCATTGTCTTTATGTTGTAAGTATTAGATAATTCTATATTCAAATGTATGTTGGTCTTTAAGTATGTGTAAATATGTGCCTTTTTGTAGTCTGATTTAAATAATGCATAAAATCCCTCTTGAGCGAATTTCTAAACAAGTCAGGGGGCCGATTTTTGACTTTCGAGTGCTCGAAAATTAAATAAAAGTTTTTACGGTTGTAGCGTCATAATTTCAGGCGATTACTTTGTACCGATAGAATTGAATAAGAGTGGTCAATACCACTCGTTATTCAATTTTCTATCGCTATTAGGATTTCATAATTTTTGTCAGTTTTCGAGTGAAAGAGTCAAGCGCTCAAAACTCAAAAAGCGGCCAAGTGCGAGTCGGACTCGCACATGAAGGGTTCCGTTAAATAAATTGCTTTTTACGATTTATGACGTATTAAAAAAAACTACTTACTAGATCTCGTTCAAACCAATTTTCGTTGAAAGTTTGCATGGTAATGTACATCATATATTTTTTTTAGATTTATCATTCTCTTATTTTAGAAGTTACAGGGGCCCCCCTAACACACACATTTTACCACTTTGGAAGTGTCTCTCGCGCAAAAGTTTAGAAAAAAATGATGTTAGAAACCTCAATATCATTTTTGAAGACCTATCCATAGACGATCCAACGTATGGGTTTGATGACAAAAAAAATTTTGAGTTTCAGTTCTTAGTATGGGGAACCCCAAAATTTTTTTTTTTTTTTATATTTTTGTGTAAAAATCTTAATGCGGTTTACAGAATACATCTACTTACCAAGTTTTTAACAGTATAGCTCTTATAGTTTCGGAAAAAAGTGGCTGTGACATACGGACGGACAGACAGACAGACAGACAGACATGACGAATCTATTAGGGTTCCGTTTTTTGCCATTTGGCTACGGAACCCTAAAAATCGGTCCCCTGTCCTGTTTTTGCGATGAAATCGTTCGGTCTGAATAAACCTCATTCCTACAACATCAGCCGGACCGCGGATCTTCCACGCCAATGACCCCGCTCGGCGCAGATTAGCGTCAATAAAATTACGCAGTTTTAGCAATGCGGATTAAAACTGGAAATGAAAAAGCGGAATCAAAAGCTAGCCGGCGGCTGTGCCTAGCGATCCATTTAGCGGAAGTGAGTTTCCGCGCGTGACGTCATAGCAATGGCGGACATTAATCTCGTTCGGTAGACGCCGGCGCCGGTTTTTTTATTCAGTTATGTTATATTGATATAGCAGAGTGCAGATTTCTGGCGGTTCTTTTGCAGTTTTCAAACGAGTAAGTGTAGGTAATAGTAGATTGTAGCTCAAAGGTGCAAAATAATGTATTTACGGCTAGGGCGGTATATTGAATCCTGAATGAAGCGAATTATTCTACAATAGAATCCTGAGCGTAGCGAGGGATTCTAAAGTAATATCTTCAGCGTAACCAGGGATTCAATTGTTTACTACCGAGATGGAAATTATTTTGCTACCGAGTGAAACTGCTTTTCGCCCTCCTTTGAGGGGAACAATGGCCCTTTTCTGAATAGCAAAAACAGGGAAGAAAAATACAAAAAGGTGTGAATAAATGGTTTGTAGACATTGGTCCACAAGACACGAACTTCTGTGTACGGCGAATCTATTGTACTTCATATTGTATGTAAATTGAGCGGAAGATAGGGCATAGCATATTTTTAAACAGTGTCGGCGTATGATGCTGCTCTACTCTGTTTGACTACAAAGCCAGAGAGGGGTCCTGGGTTCGATGTCAACCAAAGACATACTTGTATAGAAAACGCTGATGAATGTTAAGCTAGCGGTGCTAAATCTTATTGTTTTAGTAGTTATGGTCAAGCACCATCTTTTCAAGTAGCACAAGCAAGAATAAAACTGCGAACTCTATCAGTTTCAATGGGGTTATCATTGTCAGCTAAATACATTTTAATTTATGCCTTCTTCCATCTTATACTACACTTAGGTACTAATTTGCCAAAATACTATACTATTATTTGGTTAGATTGATAGTAAGGTAGATAGGTACGTGTGGCGTAGACTCCGGCCGCGGCTGCTAGCCGAGCCGCGCGGGCGCACCAACCTGCTTGGTAGGGCACCGATGACGCGAGCAGTGCGTACCCTCAATCTCATAGCGGAAAATATTGATTTGTTTTCGTGTTCTCTGAATGAATTCACAAAGGCAGCATTGCTCGTAATATGTTATAAGAGTACTACGTAAAAAAAAATGTTATAGGTATTATAAAATAGTTACACTGTTGTCTTAGGTTCGATGCCTGTAAAAATAGTTGTAAGTGTGGATAATAATAAATAAATAAAATAAAAGTAGGTATTAAGTATGAACCCTTGCTGTCCAGACCAATTCTGCACACTCAAGGTCCCTAATTAATTAAAATCTCTGCAGGCGATACGTTTCCATTAAACGTAATTAACCATGACAGACATTCAATTAATTTTCTTGGCAGTTCTAATCTCATTTAAGTGGCACTAAATTGCGTTTGTAACAGAATGCCCGCAACTTCAACTCAGCTAATTGAATGAGAAAATGTCTTCACAATTTGTCTGTGTAATGTAAGGTAAATAGGGTGTAAATTCGCGCTGATACTTTGGGAAGCAAACAGTGGATGCTAAACAAAGTGGGAGTAAACACTAAACACCGCCTGCCTCGGGCGATTTACATTATACTGTTGGATCCTATAACACAGGCACAGTCGAAACACGACCAGTATCTTTGACAATGCATATGCGTTACAATATGACATCGGTTTTTATTCATTTATCGTATAGCGCTTACATACTGGTACATATACACTATACAGTGTGTAACTATAATACGGGCGATAAATTAAACCAGACATAGAACTCATTATTGTATAATCATTCATTAAGATGTTTTTTAAGTTTCACTTAGATGTGACCACATAATTAATTTTTGAAATTTTTATCAGCAGCAATGTACTGTAAACATGTATGACATTACATACGCAATATGAGCTTTTGAAAGTAACTAACTGTCAACGAGCGTTTAACGCGAGTGTGTTTGCATTATATTGCGGGCCGAATTATTTTGTATGGATAAAATTTTAATTGGAATTCTAAGTAATAGTTATCTAATTACATTTCTTATGTCCTATACTAATCACCGTTAAGAGATTCGCCCGTATTCGATTTACACACTGTATGTATTCGTATCGATGTCGCTGATAGAGTTCCAGTGTGCGCTGCGAGGTTCAGAAGGAACAGTGCAGCTGCCGAGTTTGTTGTTCTTTTAGCACCACCCGGAGGTCACGTGTTGGGTTTCGGTTACACGCTAATTCTGGCGTCAGTTCAGTCCATCAGTATGATCTGTCTGTCTCTGTCATTCACAACGGTTACGCTATCTTTCTCTCATCATACTGATGGAATGAACTGACGCCACAATTAGCGTGTAACCGACGTCTATGGTCTTTTGCCATCATCCAATACCAGTGGGCTCAAGAAGAGCAGGCAGTTATAAAACTGTCGCATGTCTTGAAAAGTGGCCTGCGCATTTTTGACAACATAGTCCGTAATTTATTGAATCAGGCGTTACTTTGCGGAAGTCCATGATATATTACGAGAACAATATTCCTTTGCTATTCCGCTAAAAACGTGCTGGTCGATCACACGAGGTATAAAGAACATATTGCGTCATATCGGCATAATCACCCGGACAAGTCTAATTTCGCAAAACATTTATTGGAGGAAAACCATGCGTTGTCTGACAATCATTCTTTCAACATCTTGCATGTTTGCGGAAAAGGGCTGCGTTTAAGTGTTCTAGAACAGTTAGAAATAATTAGGTACAACAATAGAGGCGTGATTATTAACGAACAGTTGAATGTTGCGTCATCACCGTTGTTACGTGTTCTTCCGTCTCTTTCACGCATGCATGGTAGTATGGGGGGTCAGACTATAAATAGGGCTGACGGTTATAGACGGCTCATTGGCTCAGTGGACGTGGCGCAAGCAACATCTCCTGCCAGCATCTCCTGATGATGCCTCGTAGAGAGGCGAAACACGTGTCGAGGTTTTTTCATTATTGGTGGTGGTTTGCTGTAATTTTTTTTTTTATTAGGAAAGGAATATTGTTCTCGTAATATAACATAGTCCGTGGTGATCCAGTCCGTCAAAGTCCGTGCCACAAGGGCATACGTGTGGAGTGCATACCGTCACCCCAAGCCGCTGACCAGTCGCCAGGCGAAGGGAGGTTGGATCCAAGAAGGTACCGGTATTTGGAGAGGGATGGGCATGTAGCCAGTGACCGGCCTCTCTGGCTCCGACCGCCAAAAGTCTTGCGTGATCTGGATCTGAACTGTGGCTCAGAATCGATTTGTACGTGAAATAGCAATAAATATCATCCCAGCTTCAGCTTCCCAGCTTTAAGATTTTGGGTTGTCTATATTTATTGTTTTTAGGGTTCCGTACCTCCAAAGGAAAAAACGGAACCCTTATAGGATCACTTTGTTGTCCGTCTGTCAGTCTGACAAGAAAATCTCAGGAACGCGTAAAGGTATGCAGTTGGAATTAAAAACCATATAGGTCTACAGTCCCTTGAAGCTGTGAAAAAATTAAACTTAGCCGTTTATGCCGCAAAAAACGTATATTGTACTTCGACACTTTTAACCCATTCAGCGCCCATGACGACACACCTGCGTCAGAGCGTTTTCGCTACATACGGAGTTTAAGCTGCTACGGACTACGGTGTAGCGCTACGAGCGTAGCGTGGTCAAAATTTATAGAGTACTCGTCGGGTATATCGTCTTATACTACTAGTACAGGGAACTACGGTAGCGGCTCGAATCCCGGCTCGTACCAATGAGTTTTTCGGAACTTATGTACGGAACATTCCGAATATTTACCGTTATATAGCGTTTCGGTGAAGGAAAACATCGTGAGGAAACCGTTCTAATCCCTATAAGGTCTACTGTTCTCTCCCTCTGGGTTGGAAGGTCAGATGGCAGCCGCTTTCGTAAATATCAAGAGAGGTAGGGAACAGCGGAATGTCATCTCGCTCGTATGTGGAGCAGCCCAACTGGGGAAGTACCTCCACGTTACAGAAGACCGCAGCCATAATAGCACCACTGCTTTGTAGTGTTGCTATATTATATTGCATGCTATGAAGCATGTGGTGGTGTGTTCCTGGTGGTGAGTAATGTCGCCAGAGCTCCCTAGGGTGCGCTGTGTTGGGAGTGAGGGACCTGCATGTATCTATCTGCCAACACAGCGAATCCTCAAGTGAATAAAGTGTCGGCAACGCACTTGTGATTCTTCTGGAGTCACAAGTGTCCATAGGCGACGGTACCAGCTTAACATCAGGCAGGCCGTAAGCTTGTTTGCCACCGGCGTAGTATAAAAAAAAAAAACTAGTGCCTATGCCAAATCTGGGGATTAGGTGTCCAAGCGGACCCCGGACTCCGTTAGGGGCACAACCGGGAATAATGCTAGGAGAAAGACTACGAGTACAAGTACAGGGAAAAATCTGAAAAGTATATTTGTAATTTAATCATAATATAGTCTTTGTTCAAAGTACGTAATTAAGTATCGAGATGGGAAATTTGTACTAATCCCTCGGTGGGCAAGTCTGACTCGCACTTGTCCGGTTTTTTTTTAATTATTTAGGTTACTTGTAATATTATGTGTGCAATAAATATTTTGAGTTGAGTTGAGTTAAGATAGTTATAGTCCCAAAATATACTATGTACCTCTTGCTATACAGGCGTGTCATCTTCTGCTTAGAAATGTGTCTATTCATCATGCACCTTCATCAAAGAGCTCATCGGACACAACCCTTTGATAAACCATGTTCATATTCATATTGATACACATTGAATTTCCTGATTAAAGTAGGGGTCGGTCACAACTTCGAACGGTGGCGACAGCGGTATCGTCGTGCCATACGTGGGAGCGGGAGGGTGCTCTCCGATCTCTTGCTCTTACGCCGCTCGAAGACAGCCGATCGGTAAAGGCTCCTCTACACAATCGGTCAACATGACTCTTCATCAGACATCGTTAATTTTGTAGCATTTTTGGTGCTGCGTAGTGCTGTTGCTGGACAATATCAACCAAATTGTTAATTAGGGTAAATATGTATTGACATTAAGTATTAACGCTAATTAAGCATTAAGATTGAAATAGTTTATACCAATACCGTTACCAAAAATGCTACAAAATTAACGATGTCTGCTCATCATACAGGACGCAACTGTTCGTTAGAAGGAGAATGACATACTTCCATCACACTCCAACGCATAATTGCCCAGAATCGCTACGTGCTACGCTCGTAGCTGATCCCATGGTTTCCCCATATGTAGCAGGTAGCGTCTACGGCGTAGACGCCCGCTTGGCAGGTTTGAAAGTGTTAAGAGATGAACCGTTAACATTATCCTCCATCAAGTGGTCTCGTTTGTACCCCAAAGGAGTCCGGGGTCCGCTTTTGGCACCTAATCTCAAAATTAGGCGTAGGCACCAGTGCGCGTGAGAATTTTCACTGGAAAACCCGGAGCAAAAAATGGGGCTGTTTTTTCATGATTTATATACGAGTTTGGTAATATATAGCCAGAATTTTTAGGTAAGCCGGTGGGTACCGGCTTATATGGGCGGTCCGCCACTGGTAGTGGTGTAAGGCCTGAGTGGACGCTCGGAGCGGAGCGTGCAGCGTGGCGGGCGAGCGTGCATTCGCTTAGTGCAGCGTCTACTCAGGACACCAGTATGAGTTTCATTTGTTTGACATGCACGCCGCACGCCCCGCTACCCCGCACGCCCGACTCGAGCGTCCACTCAGGCACTATCAAAGCGACTGCCATCAGAACTTTCAACCCAGAGGGTAAACAAAAACTATTACGATCAGTATTTTAACTTTGTAGTCTACTACAAAGTTAAAATACTGATCGTAATAGTTTTTGTGTTAGATGTTTCTTGGTAGGTAATGAACAGTTAAACAAACAGCTAATGTTTCACTATCGGACGGGTTAAAAACAGCAGTCATTATTGTGTTTAGACACGGGCATAATAGTAGGTTCTGCAAATTATTCAATGTTTTAAGTCCAGCCTAGCGTTAACGTAGCCAAGAACAGACTTACAGTAGGTAAAAAGCTTAAAAGGGCCGCTCTTGTATATAGTTGTAACCACAGATGTATGAATATAAGGAGATCGGACATGGCGGCCGATTTGTATAGAGTGAGCCTGTCGCAAGTACATTAACCCACACAACGCCCAAGTAATTGACAAAACAAAGCACGCATACATCTAAAACACACACACTTGTATACCTACACGCTTATTTGACAATAAACGCGCATCATATCAGGCATTTTGGGAAAAAACGTAATATTCTCTGCGATCAGCACGCGTGCACAGTATGGCAGTGTATGCCCATTGAGCATACAGCTGCGACACGGCCGCCGGCGGCTTGTCCTCTCTCTAGTATTCTATGCTCTGAGGTTGTAACCTTAGAATAGGGGTTTGTTTGAAGTGAAATTATTAGCTTTCAGCTACGGTAGCCTAGTGGTTCAGGCATGCGGCTGTCAAGCGGCGGTCGTAGGTTCGAATCCCGGCTCTAATGAGTTTTTCGGAACTTATGTACGGAATATTTAGCGTTTGCTCTTCGGTGAAGGAAAACATCGTGAAGAAACTGGTCTGATTCCAGTAAGTGCTAGTTTTCCCTCTGGGTTGGAAGGTCAGATGGCACTCGCTTTCGTAACACTAGTGCCTATGCCAAATCATGGGATTTGGTATCAAAGCGGACCCCGGGCATTAGGGCACAACCAGGAATAACGCTAGGAGGATGATGATGCCTATTCGATCAGGTAATACATTCTGATAACGTTAATTATCAGGTCTTTAGCTTTATTTCTATTGGTACTCTTTGTGTACCCCTTATATTTTTGTTTATGTCGCTGTTTGTATTCTAAATAAAAAAAAAAAATGTTTTCTGAGACGACAATTAGATATGTGGTTGTGTGTCTGTTTAACACTTTCAGTGCCCGGAACCCGCTAGGTGGGCGCTCTGCTCGTAGGTGTTTTCCTTTACATACGATTGTCGCATGTCATCGGCTACGGACGACCCGTAAGGTTACGAACGACCCGTAGGGATACGAACGACCCGTAGGTCTATGACTGACCCGTAGGGCTATGACCGACCCGTAGGGCTACGAACGACCCGTAGGGCTATGGCCGACCCGTAGGGCTACGACCGACCCGTAGGGCTATGACCGACCCGTAGGGCTACGAATGACCCGTAGGGCTACGAACGACCCGTAGGGCTATGACCGACCCGTAGGGCTATGAACAACCCGTAGGGCTACGAACGACCCGTAGGGCTACGAATGACCCGTAGCGCTACGAAATCGTTTGCAGTGAATGTATTAAGAGTCCCCAGTACAACTTAGGTTGACTCTCCAGATGTAATTCGGTTCTCATTTTACAACGGCATACTGGAATAATATAAAACTTTTTAGACAATGGGATCCACCATATATATATAGGTCGGAAACTATTTACGTTGCTTTAAATTACAACACTAATATAATAAAAACAATAGGGAACTTGCATCTTTTTATTTTATTACGAAAACCAAAAGTATAATCCAGCATTAAAACAACTGTAGCATTAAAACTTTCTTATTATTTATTTTTCTGATGTTATATGCATTTGAAATCTGCACGCGCCGGCACCCCCCGAAAACGCTCCATATTAAACGGGCTTATGCTATGACGTCACAACATAATATTTTTGGCGCGTTTACTATGGAGTAAGTCATTAATTTTCAATTATCTCCACACAATTTGCGTTTAAGTCTATACTTCTCATACAAAATATCATTTCTAATTCAATGTTCTGTATAACTGGTGTGTTATTTATTTAAAAAAAAACCAGCCAAGTGCGAGTTGGACTCGCGCACGAAGGGTTCTGTACCATTATCTATAAAAACGGCAAAAATCACGTTTGTTGTATGGGAGCCCCCCTTAAAAATATTTTATTTGGTTTTTAGTATTTATTGTTATAGCGGCAACAGAAATACATAATCTGTGAACATTTCAACTCTCTAGCTATCACGGTTCTTGAGATACGAGTACAGGCTGGTGACAGACAGACGGACGGACGGACGGACGGACGGACGGACGGACAGCGAAGTCTTAGTAATAGCGTCCCGTTTTACTCTTTGAGTACGGAACCCCAATAAACATTTTTATTTTCGTCATTTTAACGTGAGATAAAATTAATACAATCTTTTGTTTTTATATTTTTTTATTTTGTATGATATCTCTACCTATATCCGCATCGATAGAGTGCAATTTATTCGAAATTGAAATCCCATGCAAGTTCCCCATTAAGAAATTAGGTATTCTATGAAAAACATTCTATGCACTCAATTTGTATCTATTTTAATTTCTAGCAATATAAGCTAGATTCCGACCTAGATACGTCGGATCTCATTGTGTATAAAAAGTTTCATGTTAACTGTTATATTATACCGAAAGAGCATTGGGTAGTAAGCTTATTACAAGTATTTATATACCTATACTATTGTCATGTTCTCGTGATGGGTAGTAATTAAGTACACGCAACTGGCGAAACAGATTATGTGCCTATTTACACGAAACTGGACCCTTGACGGAACGACCCGCATAATGTGACTCGCAGTTTTGTCTTTTTGCCGCTATCAGTTTTATGTCACTACCCTTATAGCGATTTCCTCCTCCATTACTATCCTGTGTTAATATTGCTGAAGGAGAGGCTTCTCATAGGTACGACGTGTCTCTGGATCCATGACAAAATATGTACTATTATGATATGCAAATAAATATTGGGTCCTTACCTATGAAATTGGCGTTTTTTCACAGATATTATTTTGTACGTAATTTATTCATTTCTATTGCAACTTCCAAATTATTTTTTAATTTCATTATTAGACTATGTAACTAAGGTTTTAAATACAAAAAATAGGTTTGAATTTTTTATTTAGTGTTTCAAATTAAAGCTTGAAAACCGCCCTTTTCATGTGCTGCCCGTTAAAGTGTTTCAATTACGTATAGTTTTATGATGCGAACTATTTTTAAGGAATGAAGATATGTGTAAAGTAGCTTAAAAGTTTTCTATATTCCTACCAAAATTTAGTTTGCTTTGAATTTGACATTGCTGAATAATCCGCAAAATTCAATGTATGAAAATCACAGTTTTCATAAAATTCTCCATACACACCGCCAATTTCATAGGTAAGGACCTAATATTAAGAGAAGACATTAAAAGTAAAATTTCCGTTTTAAGATTTTTTTTATTTATTTATTCTCAAAAAAAACAACAATGGGAAGTACATTCCTTTCTGTTTCGCCAAACTGAGGACAGTTTGTCGGCGAATGTGCGCTCCCTTCCAAAAGTCAAACATTGTTGTGTTTACCTACTTACTAAATTACCTACTTAATTCATTGAATCTCAACTTATTAAATTTAAGCAAAATGCCAGAAAAAAGTTTATTATATTATTGCCAGGGGTACATATTTACGAGTATTTGTCAGGGTCCCATTAGAAAATATAGACTATGTACATTATGAAGGTCCGTCCTATACATTGATGAAAAAATTTTTGGGTTGAAAATGGTTTCATCTCTCACTTTCTCGACTTCAGCCCTCAGGTTTCGCTTGCAAGACACTCGGGGTAGTCAGTCAGTGAGTGTCCATATAATATAAGCGCGCTTTAAAGTGACTATAAGGCCAAAACGCACTGAAAGCGGTGGCGGAGCGGCGCGGCACGGCGCGGAGGCGGTACCGGTTGTAATGTTCGAGCTAATATGAAAGGATCCGCACAGAAATAGGTGAGGTCCTGGGTGAGCCAGTGACCCAGTTCGGCCTTTGGACTCTCGGGTTTTGCTTGATGAACATTCGGGTATAGTGAGAGTCCGCGTGAGCTTGCCCTCTCAAATCGTACTATTAGTATAGAGAATTACCCAACTAATAACTATACCTTACAAAATCTAAGATTAAGTACTTTAAATTCGTAATGTGTACCTACGTTAAGACGAAGGAATTGCAATACCTTTACAGGGTGTCATTTTGAAGGACTGATATATGTCTAAGTACATGAGAGCAATAAAGTATTATTATAATATTATTATTAATCATTAACTAGCACGCGTAACGCTTTATGTCATATAAGCATTTGTATCAAATTATTATCACCAGTCACAATATTTTCATATCGAAAATGTATAACCCAAATGAACTGAAATAAGGAGAGCGGGGATAATTGGATCGCTGGTCAATGAAACATGCAAATGATCCGCAATCACACTCACTTTGTGCCAGACCTATTGTTTTGGAATTATTCCTGATAAAGAATACTTTTGAAGTGCGCCTGATTGTACAATGAAAAGCCAGCCGTTGCCGCAGGCTGATAGCGTTACTGTTCCGGACATCCTTATTATAGGTACTAATAATTAATACTCGTACTAATCTACCTACCTTTTCTAATATTATTATCCGATTTCAATAATTCTTTACACTGCGTGTGTAATGGACTTTCTGAATGGTTACAGGCTATATTTTATCCCGCGGGTTTGCCTATGATCTTTGCAATACGTGCGCGGTAGTAGGAAAAGTCTGCGAGGCTGTAGCTTTGTAGGGGGGGAAGGGGGACAATCTGTTCTCTCTCTATCTTCTCTTCGTTCGCCGTCTCGTCCGCAGGATTTACCTACCACAACTTATTATTATATTGGTTATTTTATTTAGTGTCTACCTACACCCCTATTAGAACATATTTTACATTTTGTCTCGTGGCTCTGCCTGGTTTCTCTGTAACAAGCCGCGATGGCATCTAGTAGGTAAGCATTTAAAAAAAAATGTGTAGGTACCCAATTACAGTGAGTCGTCAAACAAAAATTTACTCTATATATTTCTGAATAAATCAATCAATCAATCAATCAAAGGCCAGTAGAAAAATTTCCTAAACGCTAACGCGTTCGAAAACGTATATGTATCGATACAACTTATACTAAAGCTACTGGTATAATAAAGCTGATCAATTTGTACCTACCCATTTTAATGCTCTTGACTATATCATACGTTTCCTAAATGTATGACGTTTCCCTGGAATTTCCCTGGCCATTTCGTCACTGATTTTGAGGCGTGTTCCACTATTTTTAGTAATGGTCTCCCTTTTTTTCTGCCACCTCTGAGGCTGATCTTATCATAGTTGTGATTAAAGCTTAACATTGTAAAAATGCTTGTTTTACAAATTACGACAATAACCATAAAAACATCAAATTTTAACTGACAAATTCGTCAACGTTTCTTCGTATTATAGGTATCTAAGATATCAAAGGGAAATATTGTATTAGTTTTACTTATTATTAAGTGCTTTCCAAATATAACCATTGTTCAGAGCAGAACAACATATAGGGTAGTAGTGGTAGTCGTACAAGCCCAATTTCAGAGAAAAACCGCAAATCGATCTACAGTTTAGCCATTTGGCACACGCATACTAGAGGTCAAAACAATTTTTTGACCCGCAGTTCCTAAAAAAAATCCCCTAGGAGGGGAGTGCCAAGACATTAAATTTTTTGTATAGAAAATTTTTTTTTTTTGAAACCTATCGTGTGTGGTGTCTAATGAAAGGGCATTTTGATGCGATTCTTAAAATATACCACCTTATTAGATTTCAGCCATTGTTTTTTAATTAACACGAAATAAATTTTCGAAACATACCAAGTTTGGGCTCCTCCTGACACGATATGGCTGATTTAAAAAAAAATATGTATAGCACAAATAATACGTGATATCCTTATTTATAACCTCAAAAAAGCAATTTTGAAAATAACTTTACTAAGTATTTTTTTTTTAATTTTTTGTAATATTGTAAAATTATACATATAAAAATATGAAAAAAAAAATCTTTATGAAATTATTTTCAAAACTGCTTTCTTGGGGTTAGATTCCAAAATATAACGTATCATTTGTGATATACTGTACAAAAAAAAATTGTTGCGTATATCGTATCTGAAGGAGTCCAACCTTGATATTTTGTGTCAAAAACTAAACAAACTATACCAGCTGATGAAAAGACGCAGTTAAAGGGTTAAAGAGGTATTTCCCGTTGGATATATGAATACTACGTATCATTTTATGATATATCTGTACTACAGTTCCATAAGTTACGTCAAATAGGTATTGAAATAAAACTGTGTCACTTTGTAATACAAAAAAAAAAAATGCTTTATGAAATTATTACCAAAATTGCTTTTTTGAGGTTAGATATGAGGATATAACGTATCATTTGTGGTATATTGTATTAAAAAAAATCAGCCATTATCGTGTCTGATTGTTTTTGTGTTTTGAATTGAAAAATTGTTTTTGTGTTAATTAAAAAACAATGGCTGAAATGTAATGATATAGTATATTTTTAGAATCGCCTCAAAATGCCCTTTCATTAGACACAACACACAATAGGTTTCCGAAAAAAAACATTTTTTTTTCCATACAAAAAATATAATGTCTTGGTACTCCCCTCCTAAGGGATTTTTTTTAGGAACTGCTTCTTCTTTCGCTTGTCCTGTTCCCATTATTTGGGGTCGGCTCTCCTAGTTATGTTTCGCCGGGATTTTCGGTCCTGGGTCGTCTCTGATTGGATTTGGGCTTCTTGCATATCCCTCCTTACAGTAGCCATCCATGTCAGTTTTTTTAGGAACAGCGGGTCAAACATTTTGTTTTAACCTCTAGTATGCGTGTGCCAAATGGCTAAACTGTAGATCGATTTGCGGTTTTTTTAATCGTACAAGCTACTCTAGAGAGAGAGAGGACTATATTAGTATAAAGTTTGTAGTTTCATAGTTTTCTATAATACCTACGCGGCCTAGAAGAATATTTTACCTTTTATTTGTCTACTAGCTGTTGCCCGCGACTTCGTCCGCGTATAACATGTTATCGTCTAAATGTTTGTTGAAGGAATGAATTAAAAAAAAAACATTGAAATTAATTTTCTACCTAGACTTTTAGAAAACAATCTAAAACCGAAGTTACACATCTCTTACTTTCAAAATCTCTTGCTCTCTATACAAACTAAGAACCCTCTCTGAACCCTCATAGTAAACAGTCTGAAAGCGTAGTTACAAATTTCTTACTTTAAAAATGTCTTGCTCTCTATACAAAAATCGAACCCCCTTTTAACCTTCTTAGGCGATGAATTAAAAAAACGCTGAAATAAGTTTTGTAGTCTAAACAGGCTAAGATCGCAGTAACAAATATCATACTTTAAAATTTTCTTGCTCTCCATACAAACTTTGAACGCTTTTCAGGGAAAAATTAAAAATAAAACACTCGGTTTTTTTAATGTAATAGGTAAGTATTTTTTCTACAAACTATCTAGTCTCTAGCTAAAAAAAAGTGTTTCCCATACGAACCTTGCACCCCTTTTTAACCCCTTAAGGGGTGAAATTTTCCAAAACGCTGGCAGTAGGTATTTTTTTGTATTTTAATAAGTAGGTACTTAATCTTTCTACAGAGTTTTAAGTTTCTACCTAAAAAAAAAATTTCCTACACAAACATTGCACCTCTTTATCCCCCTCTTAGCGGGTGGAAATTTTCAAACCACTGAAAGTAATTTACCTATATATTTGTATTCTAATAAATAATCTTGCTACACAATTTCAAGTCTCAAGCTCAAAAAAAAAGTTTCCTCCATACAAATTTTCACCTGTTTTAATCACCCTTAGGGGTGGAATTTTCCAAAACGCTGAAAATTCTTTATTTGTATTGTAATAAGTAATCTTTCAGCAAAGGTTTGTCGCTTGCGATCTTTTTAAAAAGGTTTGAGATTCTAGCTCAAAAATCCCCTTTACCAACATTGTACCCCTTTTTCATACCCTTAAGGGTGGAATTTTCCAAAACGCTGTTTTTTTTTATTTGTATTTAATAAGTAATCTTTCTACAAACTTTTAAGCTTCTATCTCAAAAAGAAGTTTCGCTCATACCAACTTTGCAACCCTTTTTAACCCCCTAACAGGCTGATTTTTCCAAAACGCTGGCAGTACTTTATTTGTATTCTAATAAGTAAGCTTTCTACAACGTATTGAGTCTCTTGCTAAAATAATAAAGTTTCCCCCATACAAAATTTGCACCCCTTGTTTACCCCCTTAGGGGCAGAATTTTCCTAAACGTTGAAAGTATTTTATTCGTATTCTATAAGTAATATTTATACAAAATTTTAAGTCTCTAGCTATAAAAAATAAAGTTTCCCCCATACAAACTTTGCACCCCTATTTGACCCCTTTAGGGGTAGAATTTCCAAAAATCTCTTCTTATCCGTTGCCTACGTTGTAAAAGGTAGTTCTGGTGTAAATTTCAACTCTCTAGCCCCAGTAGTTTCGGCTGTGCGTTGATGAGTGAGTGGGTGAGTCAGTCAGGGCATTTATATGTAGGTATAGATAGATAGAAGATGACGAAAATCCCATTCAAATATCTCAAAACCGTTTTAATGTCGCTTGTTAGAGTGAGAAAACGACCGGGGACTGTGACGTCAAGATCCTCGAGCGTCATAGTAAAAAACAATCGTTTCATTTGAAGGTGCGTTTTGTGAAAAAGGGACAGAACATAAAACTTTGGAACTTAGTGATTACCTATACATATACCTAACCTCTTGCGTTGGTTTTTTCTCTATAATCCTTATTTCGAGAAAATACATTATGATTATTTTATTTAGTGTCTACCTACAGCCGGGTCCGCTGCACCAATGTTTTCCATGTTTTTAAACATCTAACATGGTTTCAGTCAGGTTCGGCAAACAAATAGGGTTTTGTTTTGATTGGCAAAACATGTTTGACGTTTAAAAACCACGAAAACATGGCGCAGCGGACGCGGCTTACGGGGTGTAGTTTCGATTCGAGCTATAACCACGAACTTCGGAATTCGAAAATATTCGGGTATCTCTATCTCTATCGCACTAACTATACTCGAGTGACAGGGATGCAGTTATACGAACTTCGAGTTTCGGTTTTCGTGGTAGCGCCGTAGGCACTTTGGCAGAATGCACAAAGAACGCGTGCCATTGCCATTCAAAAAAAACAAATTCGTGTTAATTATATTGTTCAAATTTGTTAATACATTTTTTGAAATTACGCCATAATGCGACATTTGCGCATATAAGTCCTCATATCACAATCGAATATTTTTTTATGGTTTAACTTTTGGCATGTGTATCGTAAAGGTCTATCGTAGACTGGATTTAACCCTTTACCTACGGGTGTCAACCAGAGTTGCCAGTACGGCAACACCGCTGCAGTACGGGTGTCAACTATAGTTGATGGAAGTAATGGTCATGTTCAATATTTTTTTTTATCAAAACGAGACCTTGTATCTTGGTAATAGGGGTCACATTATGCATTGGGATTAGTACAGATACAAAGAAAAAAATATCATAATGTTTCGGTAGATGGCTCTGAAATAAACATATTTTTAAAAATGACCGCTTTTTTGGTGTCAACTGGGGTTGACACCCGTACTGCAGAAGTGCAAATAAATGAACTCAATATGGCGGACAATAGTGTTTTTGTGAGAGCAAGGTGTGGGAGTGTTTGGAGTGTAATTTTTAGTGATTGATATTTATGCATTATTTTTATAATTATCGTTATTTAAGTGTTTATTTGTGTTAAACATACTATAAACTAATGTTCTTAAACTTAAACATGTGAAATCCGCAAGTAGTAACTTAAAAATATTCAATTTCTTAGTGCCTGATATATTGCTTGATATCAGAAAAAATTGTGAATATTATTACTCCAAGTGATTATTTGTTGATTAAACACATTTTACTTATTGTGTGTGTGAAATTTCAACTGTGTAGCTGTAATACTTCAAAAGTTTCAAGTAAGTGAAATTATGCCTAACCACTGACTCTCGCCAAAACATGCCCGTATTGAGCGATGACGGGGTGATTAAAGGCCCCGTAGGTAAAGGGTTAAATTATTAATAAGTGAAAGGCAAAGCAATTCCGCCATTTTGACGAAAATTTGACGTTTCTTATAGCTGACAGTTGGAGCAACGTTTGATTTCAATAAAAATAAATGAAAAATTAAATGAAGTCGTATATTTCGGAAAATTAATTAATTGTCGCAGTCGGATAAAAACTATCCTAAGTTGCAGCTAGAATAATAATGTACCTATATAAAATGTTTCATATTTTTCCGTTCATGGGATGCTGAGAACATTCGTACCACACAAAGCTTAGTTTCAAACTGGCTGATTCTTTTTTTAATTTAGAGATTTATTATAAGTGGAGATGGAGATGATATGAAACAGAAGAAGATTTGAGTTGTCAGTTGGATAGATTGTACGTAAGTTGTGAATAAGTAATTTAATGAGTTTAGCGAGTTGTTTTCTATTCCTGAATACCAACGAAGGTGGAAATATTATTCGGAAACGGAACAACCATACTAGTGATTTTGCGTTTCAAAATGGTTTTCTTTGAAATGGCATGACGAATAACACACAATTTTTAGGATTCCGTACTCAAAGAGTAAAACGGGACCCTATTACTAAGACTCCGCTGTCTGTCTGTCTGTCTGTCTGTCACCAGGCTGTATCTCATGAACCACTATCACGGTATCGGTGAGATACAGACTGGTAACAGACAGACAGACAGACAGACGAACAGCGGAGCCTTAGTAATAGGGTCCCGTTTTACTCTTTGAGTACGGAATCCTAAAAAGAGGTAGATACGTTGTCTATATGAAATACCGTGTTTAAAAATGGCCACCAAATTCTGACAGCATACGTTTCCATTGACGACGCGAAACTATGGCAAGCCGTATCAGTTAACAAGGTTTTAGTGTGCCATTTTTGGAGCGCTTATAACATATCTACCTATTTTTATATTACATCATTGTGGAATAGGGTATGTAAACATGTGCCAGGTGAAAAAAAGTCGAAACGATTCATGTGTTGATCCTAGTCAGTGGCCTGTGCTGAAATCACTGATTTATTAGTCTGGTGCGCTTTAGTAGGTACCACAACGTAGGTACACAACAACAGTCGTATGCTTTACAGTTGAGATTATTTATTGTGGCTGACATATTAGAAAACTGACATTGGAATTGCAATCTTGGTACTTGGACGGTAGAGTTGCTTTTTAAATGGACTACTTTGATGCAATTCGGCCAACTCAAATAATATCAAGGAGTTATACATTTAATACGGGCATTTACTGTGGGCCTCATAAGAAGGCTCAAAGTCACTCAAAGGGCAATGGAGAGGGCTATGCTGGGAGTTTCTCTGCGCGATCGCATCAGAAATGAGGCTATCCGCAGCAGAACCAAGGTAACCGATATAGCCTTCCGAATTTCTAAACTTAAGTGGCAGTGGGCGGGGCACATTGCACGTAGAACCGATGGCCGTTGGGGCGGAAAGGTTCTCGAGGGGCGACCACGTAACGGAAGGCGCGGCGTGGGTAGGCCCCCCACAAGGACTGATGACCTGGTAAAGGTCGCGGGAGTCCGCTGGATGCGGGTGGCGCAGAACCGGTCATTGTGGCACTCTTTGGGGGAGGCCTATGTCCAGCAGTGGACGTTTTTCGGTTGATATGATGATGATGACGAACACAGTATAATACGAGTTCAACCTAAAACCAAATTAATTGAATTGAAATTAAAAATCAATCATTAACTTTGCTTTTCATTTTGAAATATTATTGTTATTTATCAGTTCCGTAGCTACAGACCTTAAAGTGCTGATAGACTTGAGCATTCACATGTGAGCATGGAACAGAACATCGAGTATTTTTGCCGAACTGTATGTAGAGCGTTCGCTAGAATGGACATGAAAATGTTCGTAGCGATATTAGGTTCTATGCTTGGCTCTGTTTATTGTACATAGTATGTATGTATATAGTATAGGAGGTGAGCAACAAACTCATGTTCATTCTAGCGAACGCTCTAGTAAATCCTGTGCTCGAGGTGTGGGCTGAGAGGGAAGGCGGCGGAACGAAAACAAAATTGCTCGGCTCGGCAAAAAGCTCAAAGATCATTTACTGCTGCTGCTGCTGCTTTTTGACCCTCGACGCGAAAAGAGGGGTGTTAAAAGTTTGACGTGTCTGTCTGTCTGTATTTCTGTCTGTGGCATCGTAGTTCCTAAACCAATGGACAGATTTGAATGCGGTTTTTATCCGAAAGCTGACATGATCGAGATGGCTCTTAGCTACGTTTCAGGTTTTATTTATTCGAATTCGTAGCTACGTTTCAATAAAATCGGTTAAGACGTCGGGGGCTTTTCAACTTTTCTAAGTCGTAGTTATTTTCTATTGTGTGACATTTATATTATTTTATCTACGCACATATTATTATCATTAGTGCTCTAAAATGCGTTCAGAAACCGTCGGTAATGACCAGCATTATTACAACCAATTTTACTATGACAACTTTCTTGTCTGTGGTAGTAGGTAAAATCTGTACTGTAATGTTATTACAGTACAGATTATCGGTATCGTTATGAGTTTAAATTTGGAACAGCTGTCAAAACTCAAGTGGGTCTCTAGTCTAGTATCTATAGATATTAAAACAGTTATCGATACGAAACGTCAATTTATTATGTTTTTTAATTTTACTTTTTTAATTTTTTTTTCTTTTTTACTTTTTTAACTTTTTTTTTTAACTTTTTTTCACTTTTTATCACTTTTATTCCTTTTTTACCTTTTTTTTACTTTTTTTTTACTTTTTTCACTTTTTTTTTCATTTTATTTGCTGTTTTTTACTTTTTTCACTTTTTTTTTACTTTTTCTAACTTTATTTTATTTTTTCCTACGGCTTCTGAACCCATCTTAGATTACTTATGATATGTGTTTAGATAAAGTAGTGTCTGGCGCTCGTTTCATAAAACCACACTCATATTTTAAGGCCTCTCATTATGTATCAGTAGCATAAACTACTATTACCTCTTATTGTGTATAATAAAGTGCTTACATACATACATACTGTCGTTTCGCTTGAATGCTCGCTAAAAGACTCTATTTTGTGAGTTTTTACTTCTAATATAGCATTCGCTAGAATGCTCATTACAACTGAAAACTCAAGTTTACCAGCAACCTCAAATAAAATTATGAACGGCGCCAGTAATTTCATATTAAACATTATCTAACCTGTCAGAAGCAGTCACCGCGATAGCAATTTACGTTACTTACACAATAAGTCCCAGGTAACGACAAGAAACAATCTCGGCAAGTCGAACTTTCATCCGAGATCAGTTTACTAGGTTCTTGGGTAACTTTTACCACGGGTATACGGAACATTTTAATAGAATCGTATAGCTTTAAGTGAAACAATACTAAGTCACAGTATACACAAGGCTAGCAGATCTTATACTTGATCTATACAATATTATGAAGCGGAAGAGTCTTTTTGACGTGATAACGTCTTAGAAATCGATGAACACCGGGCAGCACGCACGAAAAAGTGTGACTCATTGTCCCGTTCCACCTGAGCCGAGCGCTCGGCTTTATACGCATCACGGTATCACGTAAAATTATCGTCCGTAAACCGACTTAATAGCCAACCAATTTTTTTGTTTTTAATTTGTGAGTTTGTAGCTTTGTTAGTTTGTATGAGAGAGCAATATAAGAATCTACTCAACTGTTTAAAAAAACAGCAATATAGAATGGTTTTTAAACATGAAAAGTTTTTTTTTCTTTTTTCTTAATTTTTTTTTTAATTTATTTAGAACACAAACAGTCGCATAAACAAAAATATAAGGTGTACACACAGCTAAAGACCTGGAGGTTCATTAATATATAAAAACTATGTTAACATAACAAACTAATCATAATGAAACAGAAATAAAAACAAAGCTTAAAAGATTTATAAATTATAAACTTAACAATTTCATAAATACCGGTCGTCGACGCAGTATGCATGCACAAGTTAAAGGTAGGTAATAAGTAGGTACATGGGATTAATGAAGACATTTTGGATTTAGATTTTCAGGTGATGTGAATAGTAAGATTTATCTTAGGTAAGTATTGTTCTCATGGATGAGCTAAAAATATCTTACATTTTTCTAACAATTTAACACTTAACAATGATTTGTGGAAATGATCAATATCGCTCAATACTTGTTATAAAAACTAGGGACTCGTCTGAAAAAAGTATGCCGAGAGTAATTTTTGCGGGCAAAGCTGATATGAAATGATGGCCTAGAACGTAAGGGACGATGCCGTCAACTAAATGTAACTAATTCCAAGAGATTAGGACCAGTATCATACCTTTAATAATTTTAAACAAGGACATCACGTCTAAAAACTGTCTCCGGTTATGAAGGGAAGGCTTTCTAAGTTGGTATGCTGGGAGTAGGTAATCTCCGAAACTACTTATCCGATCTTGTGAGCTTTAGACCTCACGAGTCTATGTTATTCAGAAATTTTTTTTTTTTTTAATACAGTTGCTCAAAAAGTGGTACTTTTTGTAGCTGCAAATCGTGCGCAAAGTTGTATTTTGCGCACTAGTGCTTTTTACTTTTCCACGTGTATCGAACGACGTTTGTTTAATACAGTTGCAAAAAAATAAGAAAAACAACAAGTAAGGAATTTGAAACTTTTATATTATTAATTCTGTAACATCATAGTTATTTTTATTATATTATATAGCCTTTTATTTCAGACACACGTTATTAATTACTCTAATATATCACACTTTCTTATCTTCTGTGCGTCAGTTTGCCAATCGGCAAAGGCCTCCTCCAACCTTCTCCATTCCTTCCTATCTTGTGCTACTCTGCTCCATGTTACTCCAGCAACCTGGGTTATGTCGTCATCCCATCTTTTTAATGGTCGGCCTTTCTTCCTTTTGTTTCCTCTGGGGTACCATTGAGTAACACGTTTGCTCCATTTGTTTTCTCCTCTGATAATGTGACCAGACCATTTCCATTTCAGCCTCCTTATTTTTGTTGTTATATCCTGCGTCTTGGTTTTTGATCTTATATTGGCTGTTCTAATGCGATCAGCTTTTCGGATACCTAGCATGCTCCTTTCCATTGCACGTTGGCAGCATTCTAATTTGTAAGTACAATGTCTAGTCATGGCCCATGTCTGGCTTCCATACATCAGGACGGGTAGTATGCAGGTATTGAAGAGTTTTCCTTTTATTTTGTTGTGGAGATTTTTGTCTTTAAAAACTTCTTTTAGACTCCAATACCTTTTCCATCCATTTGCTGTTCTTCTTTCCAGTTCTTTGGTTAGTGTGTCCCTCGGAGATATTATTTGGCCGAGATAGATGTATTCTTCTACATATTCGATGACATTTCTACCAATGGAAATGCTGGTTTTTTCTCCATTTGTCATTACTTTCGTTTTCTCATAATTAATTTTTAGCCCCACTCTTTGACTTTTCTCCGACAACCCGTTTATCATACTGTCTAGCTCTTCACATGTTCTGGCAAACAGCACAATATCGTCCGCGAATCTGAGGTGTGTGAGTCGGTGCCCATCTATATTCAACCCATATTTATCCCAGCATAGGTTTCTAAATACCATTTCTAGGACCGCAGAAAACAGTTTTGGGGACAAGGGATCACCTTGTCTCACGCCCTTTTGGATCCTAAATATGTCTCCTTTCTTTTCAAGCTGGATACTCGATGTGCTATGTTTGTAGACATTTTTGATTAAGCGTATGTATTTGTGGTCTACCCCTTGTTCCTTCAGAGCGTTCCATATCTCCTCGTGTATAAGTGAGTCGAATGCTTTACTATAGTCAATAAACCCTATATAATACGTAAGTTGGTATTCGTTGTATTTTTCAATAATTTGTCTCACAACATGGATATGGTCTAGTACAGAGAATCCTCTCCTGAAGCCGGCCTGCTCTTCTGGCTGTTCTTCGTCTAGTCTTACTTCCATTCTCTTTAATAGGATTTTAGCAAAAATCTTGTAAATGTTGGATGTCAGGCTGATGGGTCTGTAGTTCCCGATGTCCTGATGGTCTCCTTTTTTGTACAGTAAAATTATGTTTGAGTGCATCCATTGCTTAGGGATGGTCTCCGTCTCAATAATTTCGTTGAATATTTCTGTAAGAATTGGTACTACTACTTCTGCTGCTTTCTTGAGAATTTCATTTCTTATTCCATCAGGACCTGGGGCTTTCTCGTTTTTCTGGGATTCTAAAGCTCTCCTCACTTCCTCTTGTAGTATGGTAGGAACCTGCGACTGTTCTTCGAGTTCAATTTCACTGCCGCTTGTAGTTGCCTCGTACAAATGTCTGTAATAGGTTGTAGCAGTTTTTAGAATTTCTTGCCTTCGGCTTACTTGTTTTCCCGTGTTATTTTTTATTTTAACAATCCATTCTTTATTTTGGCTTAACTCTTTATACGCCTTCTTGATTCCACCATTTCTTATTATGTGGGCTTCGATTGTTTCCATTCTTCTCTGTTTTCTATCTTTCCTCATACTCATTTTTATTTCTTTACTTAGTGTTGCAATATGTTTTCTTCTGTTCACTGTTTCTTTTGAACTTATTAGATACACCCTTTGTTCTAGAAGACTTTGGGTTTGTGATGATTTCCAGTTGGCGTTTTTTATCTCTTTATTGGTACATTTATTTGCTATAGTTTTAATAATTTCCTCAAAAATAAAGTACTTTCCTTTGATGTCCATATCCCCTGCTTTTTGTTTATATTCTGATAATTGATGCATAGTATGCTCCACCAATTCGTTTGATTTATGTTTTCGCGTGTTTTCTAGTTTCAGCCTCGGTCGCGTTTTCGTAGGTTGCTTCGCTGATAGTTCAGCTCGTATGAGTCTGTGATTGGTATTAAAATTCAAGTTATTACATACACTCATATTTGTGAAGTATTTTGACCTGTTTGTTGCTATGAAGTCTATTTGGTTTTTTGTTAATCCGTCTGGAGAGATCCAGGTCCACATACTTTTGCTTTTCTTCTTGTATTTAGTGTTCAGTAACGTGAGTTTATTTTCGAGGGCAAAGTTTACAAGCTTCTCTCCATTTCTACTTCTGGTCTTGTTGCTATATGTAAATGGTCCTAATATGGACTGTTCTTCGTGTCTACGTTTGCCAATTTGACCATTGAAGTCACCTAGCACTATCAGGTTTTTGTGTGCATGTGTTAACAGTGTTTCGTTCAAGTCTTTGTAGAATTTGTTTATTGTCTCTTCCTCTGATTGTTCAGTTGGTGAGTAAATTTGAACTATTGTCCATAGGTCTTCATATCCTGGGAGATACATATTAAGCACTGCCATGCGTTCTGATATGCCAATGAACTCTTGGATGTATGTGGATAGATATTTTTTGACCATAAATCCTACACCGTGTCTACCCGGAGTCTCTCCAATGTGGTAAAATATGTGTTCATCGCTGTCGCTGATATGTTCACCCATTCTTCTTACTTCGCTGAGCCCGAGGATATCCCAGTTAGTTTGTTTCAATGCATGATTAAGTTCGGCAAGGCTTTCCTCAGATTTTAGTGACAGAACATTCAGAGAAGCAATGTATACCTTTCCTTGTTTGGTCCTTGAGTGGGTGGTATGGTTGGCTTTGTTTGGTATGTAGTTGTGGTGATCCGGTGTCCCTTGGGGACCAACCGGAGTCGTAGCTTGTTGCATATTGTTGTTTTCTAGGGGCTCACTATGGAGCATTTGCCTTGTGTTGTTTACTTTATGGTGGTTTTTCTTGGTTGGAGGGTTTTGGTCAGACATCCCACGGGGACCAGCCGGATTGGGACCTTTAGTTTCCAGTGTTGTGTTTGTAATATTTGTTGCATACGGTTTCCCCATAAGAGGATCTCGCTCTGCTGCTAGTTGTTGTGATGTTTTAGTTTTTGTATGTATTTTTGCTTGAGAAGGAGTATGATCTTTCCCGCATGTATTGAAAGGCATCCCTCTGGTGACCATCTTCTTGAATGGCAGCCTTTTTGTCTTTTTTCTGAAGCTTTGAATTTGTTGGATTCTGGGTGCTGGGACTTGGGGTCTCACATCTTTTCCTTTTCTCGTTCTCTGTGTTACTGAAATTTTGATTTTTGTTTTCTTTTTTCCTCTGTAGTACGGCTTTTGGCAAGTCGTGAGTGATGTAGGTGTTCGACTTTAGTTTTTTCTTGTTCTTCAAAATCTGGATTTTTTTCTGTAAAGTAGTCGTAGCGAGTAAGACTGGTCTAATTTTTTGAGTGTCCTCTCTCTTTTTTCCCAATCTCTGAATTCTGTCTATTTCTGCAGGTTCAATTTCCACATCTATTTCTTTCAGTGTTGATATAACAAGAGTAGGGAGGTCCTCCCGTTCTTCTTCCAATTCAGACAGCCCATGAATTAATATATTGTTCCTCTTACTATGGTACTCTAGGTTTAGTATTTTGTTGTTCAATATTTCGACTTGATTTTTGAGTTTTTCGTTTTCTTCCAGTATTGGTTTTAATTTATCATCCAGTTTTTGTAAGACAGCTGATGTGATATTCTCAGTTATTACTGTTGTTTGAAGGTTTAGCTGTTCTGTCATTTTATTCAGAAGAAGTGACATTTCTGGTGACAGCTCGAATGACATGTTGTCTTGGAGAAACGAAACACAAATTTTTATAACAATGTATCTGAACGTGCCTTTGACGTTTGTTTATAAAGTTGGTAGCTCTGTGACAGGTAGTGATCTAATTGTGACAGCTCTTCTGTGCTTTTATTATAACCTCAAACCTGCGATTCGAATTTCTATTCGGGTTTTTTCTGTTATAACGAGTATTCTTGATGTTTTTATATGATGTATCGATGCACCCACTTATAGAAAGCGTTTCGATGATCACTTTTGCACTGAGTGTTTGTTATTTATTCTTGTTTTTGTTTTATTCACGGGAGCGTTCTACACAGCGTCTGACGTATAACGTAGCGGAACCGGAAAAAAAAAAAAAAAATAAAAAAAAAAAAAAAATAAAAAAAAAAAAAAAAACATCATAGTACCTAATACAATTAAAAAAGTACCTAATACAATTAAAAAATAATGAAGTTGTTCAAAAAAAAATTTTTTTTAATACTGTTCTTACTTGTTGTTTTTCTTTTATTTCGCAACTGTATTAAAAAACGTCGTTCAATACATGTGCGGAAATGTCATTCTTCACTCGTCCCGAGTCTTACCACTCGCCTACGGCTCGTGGCAAGATATCTCGGCCCTCGTGAAATAATGACATACTTTCCGCACTAGCATCGAAATGTACTATTAATTGCCATTAACTGGTTAGCAAAAAAATTCTTTCATTATGGAACCTGCTCGCAATATTTCACGACAATCGATTGAGAAATGCGACCGGGGGCGCGAATTTTGACTTTCGAGCGCTCGACTCGACTCTTTTACTCGAAAACTGTCAAAAATTAAGATATACTATTTTTAAGTGTATTGAGCACTCGTATTAAATTCTATCGGTAGAAAGTAAGTGCCTACAATTTTGACGGGTTTTTCGTTATTCGCGAGCAGAGCCGAGCGGGCAGCTTGTATAGATATTAGGTAGTTTGTATCAGGGAGAATTTTAAAACGGCGCCGTAAATGTTTGATGTACAAAGACCCCTCTGACGGAATATTCTCTGCTTGATCTACCCGTTTGCTTTGCTCTAGAGTGTACTTATAACATAGAGGTAGAATAGATAGAGGGAGTCACCCACACATACACACATGAGTGACACAGATGTATGCATAGGCAATACCGCAAGTGGGAACGAGATACAGTGTCATATTTTCTGTCCCTCATCGCGTATACGGATTTTTTGTTTGCCACCAGCTTGTTTGCCACCACACCTGTCAAAATTTGTACTGAAACAGACACCACCATGACGTCACCGATATTATACGACTAAATTATAAATGACATTAGACGTCAAGAGTGTATTAGCTTCTGATACTTCTTAATTTAGTAAGGTGTGTGTAAGTAAAATGTGCCTTTTTTAACCTTGACGTTGGCGGAATCATCGGCAATACTGATGGGGCCATAACACAAAGATTGATTGATTGATACTTCTTAATTTAGTATGGTTAATTTACTATCGTCCTTTTTGGGTATACGCTAGGACGCCATCTATATATCCTCTATCTACGACTTATAAGAATGCGGCGGACTGATGACCGGGGAAAGGTCGCGGAAGTCCGCTGGATGCGAGTGGCGCAGGACCGGTCACATTAGCACTCTTTGGGGGAGGACTAGGTCCAGCAGTGGACGTCTTCCGGCTGATATGATGATGAGTGTAATTATAAGATTTCTGGCTCAAAAATATATTTTTGATGTTCTTGAATGAGCTGACCGACGTATACTGTGGACTATGAAACAGCGTTTGAGTTGGTTTCACGCAAGGATGATGCCATACAATGTAAAACACCGTCCTCGGGATGCAACAGAAAATTGGAAAAGTTTCTGTTGTCTGGTTATTTGCTTGCGGCGTCGCTGTCACAGTGGTTTATGACTTCGTTTTACAGCTTCGATGATTTGGTGGTTTCTGGAGGTTTGTTGATTGGGATTGGTTTGATGATTTTTGAGAGGGAAATTCGAAGGTGAGAAAAAATTGGGATTAGTTAAAACTACTTTACACTAGGTACTACTATAGCCTGTATTAAAAAAATAACTATATAATTAACGAACCTACTCAAAGAAATTCACGAGTATCGGTTGAGAAATGCGACCTGTAGAGGAGAACAGCCGGACAGACGGACAGACGGACAGCCGGATATCGTGACAGAGAGTGGACATACGAACGATTTTCGGCCCAAGCTGAAGCATATAATTTCGTCCGCTTCGCTCGCTATAGACCAGCGGCTGAACAAAAATGGGTTTTTATAACATTAAAGTTTTTTCTTTTTTGATATGTCATTGGAGGCATGTTAAATAATACTTATACGAAAAGTTAGAAGTTTTTAGGTTCGGCTTTCGGTTATATTGAAATATTTTAATTTTAGCCAAGAACTTTGTAAATATAGAATTAGAGTTACAAAAAACTGTAATATATCCAATAACACTTTAGTTTCTTTACAATAATCTGTTTTTAGAAGTCTGGAACATCTGCATTTTGGTGAACAAAAAAATGCAAATTATTTTGCAAATAAAGAATTAGAGTAGCTGATATTGTAAAATTATGATGTAATCGATCCACTTAATATACTGGAAAAAAGTTAGATGTGTAGACAATTGGCTTGTGTAGATATTTATTTCTGGTTAAGCAGTATAGCCAATATTGAATTAGAGTTTGTAGAGTTAATAATAAACGGTCTTGACAATGATCTCAGTTACCAAACAAAAGTTTAGAAATATAGAATCACGGCGACACTAAATACTGATATGTATAGGTAAGCATTCCGTGCCTATATTACTACGTTTCAAACGCGCTGTATTGTATGCGTGCGCCGCGCTGTGCGCTGTGGCGCTGCCTGTGGCACCAGGCAGCGATCAGCGGTGGCGGGGCAGCAGGGTGCCCTTAACTCATCCATAAAAAAAACCGCAAAGCATGTTTTAAACTAATATCAATGGAAAATTGTTATTTTGTTTTAAGTACGCTAATGGAAATACAAAGACGAAACTTACCCTTATTTATTACTATACTAGGAATTGCCCGCGGTTTCGTTGGCGTAAAGTCCATTATAAAGTAGGTATTTACTTATAGTTTTATGTTAAAGTAAGTATTGGTGGCTTACACAATGGTAACAAATAACAAAAATACAACTTTTTACAACTAAATTATAATTGCAACATTTGCAAATCATTCATATTTGTAATTGTAGGTATATACATACTAACTAGGGTACGGACAATTGGTGGCAGATTTCACACAGAAGGTAGTAGAGTCACCTAGATATTTTTATGACTAAACAAATACCGATTGAATGATTTATTTCTCTTAATTTTTTTTAATTCTCTTGCGACTAAATATTAAGTTTTTGAAATGAAAATGTACATGTTTAAAAAACTTTATTTCTCATAAAGAATCAACATAATTCACTTACATGAGAAAAGTTATAAGTTAATACTAAATCTAAGCATACAGTGTTAACAATTGTACAAAAATGATAGTGGGTAGACATGCATTATAATACAGGGCATATTATTCAAACGGGGCAGTGAGGGAATATCCGAAACTATAAGATATACGGAAATTTGCTCTAAGGAGTTACGAGACCGATTTTAGAAAAAATCAAAGAGGTTTCCGCTGGTGAAAAAATGTATACCAAAATGTACTACTCAGATTATATTGGTCAATAAATTAAAAAAAAAAAAAAATACTGCATTCAAAGATTTTCAAAAAAGCCGGGAATCGAACCCGGTCAAATCTGTCTAAAAATCAGAATGCGTTATTTTGCGTAAATTAATAGTAAGGAAGAATTGGTGCTAAGGAACCCTGTATCTACAATCCCAGGAAGATGCTGAATTTCATAGTTTAATGTACGGAAATGGATCTCCCCGCAAAAAAAGTGTACCTACCTACAATGAGTACGTATGGGAATTATATTTTTTTACAGCTTTGAAAAAAATGGTGTAAATAATAAAAATAAATTAAAAAAAACCACGAATTTACCAATTTTGTCTAGTTTCAGACGCCACAGTTATTCTCCCCATACTTACTAAGGAGCTTAGTATGGGGAAATCCATTTTCGTAAATCAAACTATGAAATTAGGCATTTTCCTGTGATTGTAGATACAGGGTTCCTTAGCAACAATAACTTAGCCCTTACAATTCTGGACTTTCGAAATTCAGGAATCTCGAGCAATGTTTCCGATATTACAATTCCGGAATTGGTACACTCAGAATATCGAAAATTCCGGAACTGGATTTTATGCATTTCCAGAATTTATGACTGTTTATTTTCATAGTTTACCATAAACTGGATAAGTCTCGTGACTCCTAAGAGCAAATTTCCGTATCTCTTATAGTTTCGGATTTTCCCTCACTGCCCCGTTTGAATAATACAACCTGTGTATTACGCTAAAGTTCGGCCGCCTTGTTGCGGCGATAACAGCGATTTAAGTTTAAGTTATCTTCCCACAAAAAAATCAATCTTTCGTCTACTACAGACTACAGATGCCATTGTGTTGAGATTTACGACTTTGTACGCTAACAAATCTGCCCTTCTTATTGCAAACGCAGTACTTGCAAAATTGTGGTTTCGAGATAAACGCGGTAAACATATTTTTTGGTATCTATACAACAAATCCATGTTATACAACTTTTGAAGTGTACTGAAAAATTGTTAAAAAAATAAATCTTTCGATTGACATATTTTTTACTTTACTGCCTTATTTAGATAAAATACGCAGTACTGCATTTTCATCAACTATATGGGTTTGCAGTAAGGCCTATGTCCAGCAGTGGACGTCTTTCGGCTGATATGATGATCTGGGTTTGCAGGCATTACAGTATCACTAAGGCTTAATGCAGTATTTGTGTTTATTACTGCAAAATCACCTAGCACGTGTTCAATACTGCGTTTCTAGTTCGCAATCATGCTCTATTTTCATACCTAGTAATAAATAAGTGTTGGTAAGATTTAACTTCAGACAAATATTGAAGTGACGAAGAGACGAAATAAAATAGATTTTAGGTAGGTACTAGAAAAAATTAATATTTTTCTTATCAGCGTATCAAATTATTATTTTTAATAGTCTATAAAATGTGTTTCAGGAACATTTTTTTATTACAGTCTTTTAATATAAAACACCTCCACTCATCAAGCCATCAATCACTCTTTTGAATTATACAAGGAGTAACCAAATCAAGTGCGAATATTTCACTCTGATTTGCAAGCACGAAATGCGGCACTGTACCGTGTGGCTTCCGTGCATGCGTAGCTTTATGTTACTCTCAAATACCTCTCGATACTCTTAAGCGCAGCACTGTGGAATTAGTACTGCGTTTAAGTACTTTTAGCGTGGCAAGAGTAGCTCTTTGGTTTTCTCGCTAAACTCAAACGCAGTAATTTTGAATACTGCGTTTGGCTTTAGTTAGTATTCGTTGCAAAAAAGTTATATGCCTAATAAATCTGCAGTAAACGTAGCAAGTACTTCACAACCTTCTAGCACATGCTGAATGCTGTATATCTTGTTAGCAAAAGTAATATTTTTGTGAAAGTACTGCGTTTTTGGTTAGATAAGAAACATGTTTGAAATATAAAAAAAACCTGTTTTTTTTTTTTAGGCTTGGGATGTCATTTTTGCTGAAAAGTGAAAATCTCAAAAATGACTATTGCAAGTACAATTATCAGGGCCTTTGGTCACAATATCAACTGTTTCGTGTACAGTCGCCATCACATACACAGGTACACAATAGGTGTTCAAAAATATCGGCACATGCACCCTAATGCCTTGAAAATAGAGGTGTGTTCCGATGTTTGTGACGTGCTTGTTTGCTTCGATGTATGTGATGGCGACTGTACTGCAACTACTGCAAGCCATAAATTGCAATAAAATATATTTAAAATACTTAATATAATTTGGATATTTTTTTATTTTTGATATCCGAATTACATTAAAGTTTAATACTCTAAAAATATAAATTAAATAAATAATGTATTCATTCAACCGTAAAAAGTTAATAAAAAGCAACGACTCCATTTTACTCCCTGTGCGAAATTTGCCACCACTTTTGTCCGGACGCTACTAATAACAATTTTAAATTAACTTCACATTATTCCATGCAGATTTTTTCATAAAATAACAGTATCTGTAATTTTTATTGTACTTAATAAAAATAAAAATAGGTAAACTAATGTTACATCTTATAGTTTTTGACATAGCTATAATAAAAAATCTTCCTTTTCACCCGCTTTTCCAAACAATGAATATCTCCGACACATAAAACCACCTTATGGTACCTTTACCCGTGGACCATCACAGTGCTGTAATACGTATTTTCCTGAAGGAAGGTTTTCAAAAACTATTTTGGTTAGTTTTTTGAAAGAGCTGTTTAAATAGACGATTTTTATAACATATTATATTTTTTTCATTTGAATCTGGCCACTTTAATTTTTTTCTACATATGTTTTACTATGCTCGAATCTGGGATTTGCCCCCAAAAAAATCTCATAAACTATACATAAAAAGTTTTTGTGCCTTCACTATTTTAAACATATAAATACGAAAAATGTTTTTTTTTTCAACATGCGGCTGAACAGGGGCGCGCGGGCGGGGCGAGGGATACCTAGCAAGCGATAGCTTGCAAGGTCGACTAAGATCTGCTCCGCCGGTGCGTTGTAAGCTACAACTTGTAGCGCGGCTTGGTTTTCGCGCCTTTTTTTAATAATATGCGTTTATGATGCAAGCTATACACAGAAATTTCTTACTTTCCATAATATGGCTGCATATATTCTTTTATAGTATTAGACTTATTTTTATAGACTCTAATTCAATATTAGATCTTACAGGACAAAAAATGCGTATTAATTTTAAAGCTTTTATCTTATTCCTCTAAACTTTTGGCTTTGTCTATTAACTTAAGAATTTAGAGATATTGTTGTGGATTTTTAAAACTCTAATTCAATATCGACTAAATAATAAGCTAATTCTGGTTTGACGTAGTCGCGGGTGTTTTTTTTTTCTAAAAACTTAACAGTGTAAAACGTCATACATATTATAAACGATGAAGCTTAAACTTTGCACTTTAATTCAATATTCACAAATCATCAATAAAAATAAATAAATACCTAATTTATATCTAACCCTCGTTCTAACTTTTCTTCATATAATACAAATATGCTTGAAAATAAGTCATATGCCATATAAGCATAACTTTTCCGACTTTAGAATTATCAAAACTTCTAGGGCCAAATTCCGGTTCCACTACTGAGCTACTAGTTCGATTCGATTATATACGCCGAGGGACGTAACTAGATATTTTCCTGAAGATATTGTGTGGAATCAAGAACCTATATATGGTATAAAATAATCCTAATAGTGATATAATCCACATTTATGTAACGTACCTACATCAATAGGTACATAGTATAAAACAAAGTCGCTTCCCGCTGTCTGTCTGTCTGTCCCTATGTATGCGTAGATCTTTAAAACTACGCAACTGATTTTGATGCGGTTTTTTTTAATAGATAGAGTTACTCAAGAGGAAGGTTTATATGTATAATACAAACCATACATGCATGTATTATGCACATAAACCCGTGCGAAGCAGGGGCGGGTCGCTAGTTATATATAAAGTAAACTGTAAACTAATTTAAAATAAATGAAATTAAAATTTTCATTATTTATTTTAGTTTAAGACTTTTCATTAATTTTCTTAAACAAATTACATTCACCAATTTCATTAGCTTAAAGTTTTTATATAAGTTTGTTCTTCACACAAAAAATACAATAATTCAAGTTCTTGTTCTTCTTATTTAAGAGCTAGGCTCTTGTCGGTGGAGTAATTTCCAACTTATTCTACATTTTTTCTTTCTTATTGATTAAAGTTAAGTAGAATAATTATTTCTTTACAACTATTTTATGGCTTCAATGACTTCTTAGAAATGTATATTACTTATGTTGGCAAATTTAATAAGTATGTAGGTTTCTAAGAATTTGTATGGAACCCCGCAGTAAATAGACGCATTTATAAATTCTTCATTACGTGTACAAGTCAAGGGCAGAACCGTCATTTTTATTAACGTCTAGACGAAAGGCATACAAAAATAAAATCGCGTATCTTGGGACCTTGGGCATTGATAAAAGACGATGATATTAGGTTTACAAACTTTACTTATCACTTCATTACAGCATTGTTATACAAAAGTCGTGTGAAATACAGGGAGCTGGCAATTTCGGCTCTTGGTTTCCGTCACCTCAATCCATTATCGTGTTTATTTTTCCATCAAAGAGAGCTTCCACCTTCACTCCAACTTTTCTCCTCAATAACAGCCAACCCAACCGTCCATTGTTCTAAAGACAGAACAAAATAATACCCGTTATAACCCTCTGTTGGCGCACGGCGGAAATATGTCCTCGTTCGTTGACATTTCAATGATGACGTTTGTAGAATGACAGTTAAGCACATTACAAACGAAGTCACGATGAATGTAAAAGAGGGCGCTGAATGCAACTTCTCCTACTTGTTGTTTGACCTCAATTTACCGAAGTGAAGAAAATGTAATACCTACCTAATGTAAGCGCAATTGGCTGCTTTATTCGATTAAAGAACAAATATCACCGACTTGAGAGTGCATACGAAGTCGCGGAAGGTGAAATTCAAATGAAACAAACATAGTGATTGAATTACTTACTGATTATATTGATCCTTCACTGTGTTAACTTACCATTAAGACACAGTATTAGACTAACACACAATACATTACAAATAGTATTTGACTTCTCCCTGGCTAAATCAAGACTGACTCCGAAAAATCCCTCATGGGACCAGGTCGCCACTACATTGACGTTACTTTTCCCTCCATTACTATGGACCAATCAGAGAGCCGCAGTAACACCTGGCGGTCTCTGATTGGTCGAGCGCTTCCAACTGTCAGTCCTGCTTTAATCCAAGTTTTAGGTCATAATACATACTCATTTATACAAATTAATGATTACCACTGCGTATTAACTATATAATTTCTAACAGTCGGCCATCCAAAATAGATGTAACGACCTCGCACATCAAATCGTAATATTAACTAACAAATAAGAATAAATAATACGTACGAGTTTATACCCGTGTAATGGAATACATTTGCTACACATTGTCAAAATATGTTGGATTTTGTATTAATATATCATACACATGGACCAGCTGTAGCATTATACATCTGCGATTATCATTATTTCATGTTTACAACTTATTTCATTAATAACATAACGATATGAATCACAATAAACAATCTAGAGTGTACTCTATGGATTTGATTTACTGATTTGCAAGTAAGTAGACATTATATCACGGCCTGTAAGAGTAAACTACTTAGTAATATAATATAAACATTAAATTTTATTATTTTTGGCAGGCTTTATTTCATGGCTTGAATTTTATTCGCAATCGGGCATTATTTCATGGCCAGTGCGAGTGATGTATTATGTATTCGCATACGGGCATTATTTCATGGCCAGTGCGAGTGATGTGTCATGTATTCGCATACGGGCATTATTTCATGGCCAGTGCGAGTGGTGTATTATGTATTCGCATACGGGCATTATTTCATGGCCAGTGCGAGTGATATATTATGTATTCGCATACGGGCATTATTTCATGGCCAGTGCGAGTGATGTATTATGTATTCGCATACGGGCATTATTTCATGGCCAGTGCGAGTGATGTATTATGTATTCGCATACGGGCATTATTTCATGGCCAGTGCGAGTGATGTATTATGTATTCGCATACGGGCATTATTTCATGGCCAGTGCGAGTGATGTATTATGTATGGTCCTGGACACTGGAATAAATGGGTTAGTGATTACTTTCAAAAATAGGCATTATTTCATGGCCTGAACACTGAAATAAATGGATTAAAGATGATTTTTATAAACAGGCATTATTCCATGGTCTGGACACTGAAATAAATGGGTTAATGATAACTTTCAAAAACAGGCATTATTTCATGGCCTGAACACTGAAATAAATGGATTAAAGATGAATTTTATAAACATGCATTATTTCATGGCCTTAACACTGAAATAAATGGGTTAAAGATGATTGTAATCAACAGGCAATTATTACATGGCCAGAAAACTGAAAATATGGGTATAAGATGATTTTCATTTATTAACTGCTACTGGCGCGGTCTGGCCGCGGCGGTCCATAGTAAACTTGTCATTAGCTGTCAAAATGTTCGAAATACAATTGCACTAGTGCATTATTTTTTTTAACATTAACATCAATTTTGAACTTAAGGTTTAAAATATTTATAAAACAAAGAAAAGAAGAGAGACGAGAACACGATATGACACAGATAACAAATATAATGGACAATGTACACCATCATCGTCTGAAGCCCAATACAAGACTCGAACTTGTGACCTCTGCATTGCCGGTACATATATAAAATTTTGTATATCACACTAATTAATTAGTAGCCTTTCATTATGGAGGTCTGAAATAATTCACCCTAGGCTTGATTTTATCAAAGTAACTGCTACTACAGAGGAATAGCGTCTATAACCATTTTTCATCATCTGAGTGTCAACAATCTGCTACCTATGAACATCGTATATTTTAATTAGTCCATATGGACCCTAGAACTTAAGTAAATATATAGCTTTTTATTATTTTCAGTCGCTGGGATTTGTTTTTTGACACGTACTAAATATCCTACCTCGAACTTTTAGGACTGCAACGTTTTGCAGCATAGGACAATATCTGAGCTTCGTGTGAAGCTTTACGAGCTTCGTGTGAAGCTTTAACGGGCGCATTTATGTCTTCTCTCATTTCATCTACACATTTACGATCAGCGCTAGTAACATCGGTACATACTTAACTCTGGAAGAATGCGACTTTCACTAGGTGCCATTAACCAATTATTTATTTGGTGCCAAATAGCGCCTCAGAGGGGGTGCGATTAAGCCCTTGAATTTAAAGTAGTAAGTATGTACAATCTTCATTGCACATCAAGCATTTGGTCTCAACCGTGCCAATGCTATTGGCTGTCAAACCGTCCACCAAATTTATATTATATCGTTCTACTTGCCCGTGACCCTGGGTGTGGATACAGCGTTCAATACAGTAATATTTAGTATTCCTATCGCACAAAACTTCCCAAAGATCTCACTAGTGAAAGATATATATGATTCACCGAGGGACGCCAAAAAATACCCAAAATATTTTCGGAATACATTAATCTTACTAACAACTATGGACAATGTTCCGAAATAAATTATTTGAATTGAATTGAAAAATTGAATTAATCGATGTTCCTAACAGGCTTCAAGTAAGCGTTTTTAGTGTAAGAGTCTATAAGAACCAGTATATAAGCATTGCACCCTTTCAAAAGCGCATTTTAGACAAAAGGTAACGTGAATTCAATATAGTGAAATAATTAGGTATAATTGTAATTTAATTTAAATAATATATGAATAATATTTAATGTAAAAATTGAATTCCAAGTTTTATTATGTATTTAGAATATTTAGATAGGTACAATGCTCTTTATTTATTTAAAAATTTTAAAAGTCCTTCTTTATCCCGAGATGAAAGGTTTTCTTCATATCCTGAATCAGCCTCAGATATGTCAGGAATACCAATTTGTTCGGAATCTACTTTCCTCCCGAGCTACACGATCGCGATAAATCAAAGACTCATTCTTCAATAAGCAGATATTACGAGGAGAGCAAACAGCTACAATATGTCCTACTCCTCCGGCAGGCATCCACAATACCCCAGCTACAACAGAATAACTCACCCCGTTATGAACTATACGAGTAAGTCCTCCTTCCACAAAAATCTCCCCTTTGAATACTTATGGGTTCTGGACGCACCCCTATAAAGGTAGGATCGAAAATTTCTAAATCACGATCGCAATGTTATTTTGAACTTGTTACTAATGGTCACTAATTGATCAAATTAGAGTGTATCCAAGTGATGACTGATCTTTTGTATAACGGTGTGAGGTTGTTCTGTATAGGTTTATCCTATCAACAATTTAAATGGCATAACATCTTTGGGTAAAATTAACAAGTCCTATTTAGCTTCAACGTCATCTATGTATAATGATTTGTACCCATAGAGGTAGAATAGAATAGAGAGACTCGCCCACACATACCTACACGCATGAGTGACAAGTATGCATGCATAGACAATACCGCAATTGGGAACGAGATACAATGTCACATTTTCCGTCCCTCCCCGCGCATACGGAATCTTTGCTGTTTGCCACCACATCTGTCAAAATATTGTACATTATCCTTCTAGCGTTATTCCCGGTTATGCCCCTAAAGGAGCCCGGGGTTCGCTTTGACACCTAATCCCAAGATTTGGCATAGGCACTAGTTTTACGAAAGTGACTTTTATTTCTTTATAGTTAGTGTGTGACTGAATAAATGATTTATGATTATGATTATGATTGACTGCCATCTGACCTTCCAACCCAGAGGAAAACAATACATTATTGGGATAGCCGTCACCGATATAACACCACCAAATCACAAATGACATTAGACGTCAATAATGAGTCTTCTGATACTTCCCAATCTATTGAAGTAAATTCACCACTATCTATTTCGGGCATACGCTAGGACGGCATCTATTATATTTTTATCGAATTTTGGAGGGTAGTAAAATACTATACACCCATATCTCCGTTGACAACTTGCTTATTTCGGGCATACGCTAGGACGGCATCTATTATATTTTTATCGAATGTTGGAGGGTAGTAAAATACTATACACCCATATCTCCGTTGACAACTTGCTGGGTCGACCATGACCGGTGAAACCCGTGTAGAAAGGTCAGAAATAAAGGTAAATAAATATCGCGTTAAAACCGTGAAAAACAATAATTTAAATATGTGTACAAAGCGCGAGTGTTTAAAGTGTTATATCTATAGGTATACGTTGTACTACAAAGTTACCGAATCCTCAAGAGTAAGGGAAGATTACTAGTTATATTGATTCCATTAGTTATAATTATTAAATAGCTTCATAACCTCCGACACCAACCTGAGGTATCCCGCCATACCAGGAAAATAGGCAATTAAATTTAAATCAAATCAAAATACGGACTAGAGTAGACTTTGTTCTTTTTCTAAAATCGAATGATGCAAAACAAATGCAACTCTGTTCTAATTTAAATTGAATATAAATTCCATTGACGGGAGGATGCCGTGAATTCGCGGCACCGGGAGACAACAGGACGTAAAGGACCGTATTCACAAACGCTGTTTTAAAATATTTGTCATTAGAATTGCGGACAGAGCTTAACCGGAGGAGACTGACGAGGAAGACCAGAGTAGGTCAATCACGCAACGCATTGTACGCGCGTCTGACAGTAAAATCACAATCTAACTGTCATTTTTCCATATAAAATTGACATTTAGACCTTACAGACGCGCGTAAGAAAAGTTACGTGATCGACCCACTGGATCATTAAATGCCGCAATACATATTGTAGTCTTGACATTGAGGAAGTTTGGCATAACACTGCCCAGTATCGTGACTTATTCTTGAGCATCGACCACATTTCTTTAATGGTTGCGTACATTCTAAATTTCAATAATATCTGAACTGTGATGTGACGTGGCCATCTTTCCTACATTTACAGCAACGAATAATCTTTGAATGTGTACGTGCCTGTCTACATGCTCTTGGTAGTAAGTTCTTAACAAACTTACGCTCTGTATTTGTCTTTATATTTCTAACATTACTCGCATACGTTAGCGATTTATTAGAATTGTCACATATTGGGCTGCTTCCGCAACAAGCCTAGCAGAACGATCATCAAGTCCATGCAAAATGCATTCTACTGCACGTTTGCCAACAATACACACATCTATTTATCAAAACTAACTTTTCATAATAACACTCTTTAAGCGGATTAGAAAACCTAGCTCTTTTAGCAAGATGAAAATGGAAAGACAACAGATGGTCGACCCTCGTACCTTTTATATTTCATACATACCTAACTTCCCTATATTATGGTCAATTTAATAGTCTCTAAACCGATACAAGATCTACTTATATGTTAGTATTATGAGAAGGCTCACCGAGATGTCCCTGGTGCGTCGTTCACTATGACCGCGCTGCCCACTGGCGGCCCGGCTGCATGCCCGCCGGCTGCCCGACGTGGCTGCACTGTCCGCTGGCTTCCCGCGTGGCTGCGCTGTCCGCTGGCCGCCCGCGTGGCTGCGCTGCCCGTCTGCGCACCCGCTGGCTGCCCGCGTGGCTGCGCTGTCCGCTGGCCGCCCGCATGGCTGCGATGTCCGCTGGCTGCCCGCGTGGCTGCGCTGTCCGCTGGCCGGCCGCTTGGCTGCGATGTCCACTGGCCGCCCGCATGGCTGCGATGTCCGCTGGCCGCCCGCTTGGCTGCGATGTCCACTGGCCGCCCGCTTGGCTGCGATGTCCACTGGCCGCCCGCTTGGCTGCGATGTCCACTGGCCGCCCACGTGGCTGCGCTGTCCGCTGGCCGCCCGCTTGGCTGCGATGTCCACTGGCCGCCCGCGTGGCTGCGCTGTCCGCTGGCCGCCCGCATGGCTGCGATGTCCGCTGGCTGCCCGCGTGGCTGCGCTGTCCGCTGGCTGCCCGCGTGGCTGCGATGTCCGCTGGCTGCCCGCGTGGCTGCGCTGTCCGCTGGCTGCTCGCGTGGCCGCGCTGTCCGCTGGCTGCCCGCGTGGCCGCGCTGTCCGCTGGCTACCTGCGTGGCTGCGCGGCCCGTTGACCGCCCGCGTGGCTACGCTGCCCGTCTGCGCGCCCGCTGGCTGCCCGCGTGGCTGCGCTGCCCGCTGACTGCCCGCGCTGTCCGCTGGCCACCCGCGTGGCTGCGCTGCCCGCTGACCGCCCGCGTGGCTGCACTGCCCGTCTGCGCGCCCGCTGGCTGCCCGCGTGGCTACGCTGCCCGCGCTGTCCGCTGGCCGCCCGCGTGGCTGCGCTGCCCGCTGACCGCCCGCGTGGCTGCACTGCCCGTCTGCGCGCCCGCTGGCTGCCCGCGTGGCTACGCTGCCCGCTAGCCGCGCGACCGCTGACTGCGCCTCCTGCTCCAGAGCAGCGGCTGACGCGCCCCCGCGAGGGCCGACTGGAGCGACCGCGCAAGCGCCGCGCCGTCTGACTGCTCGCCTGGCGCGGCGTCGGGGCGTGCTGCGCAACCGTCGATGTGTGTATATAAAGTTCCCTTCCACGAGCTGCTTCTTCTGTTATATCCTGAAACGTATAATTTGTTCGCGAAGTCACTGATGAAGGGTACAGTAAAACTATTAAGCGACACAAGATGCAAGTATAGCTCCAGAAATATTTTGTATTTTTAGTAAAAAAAAAGGAACAAATAAAAATGTATTCCGACCAGAGTTTTATTTAAACACCAATACGCATTCAACAACAGCTACATTATCATATAAATTTAATAAATATTATTGTTTAATAAATAAGACCTACTACTACTGGTACCTGTATAAACCCGGATAAAGGGCGTCAATCCTGAAGCCAACCTTGTCAACGCACTCAGTAGCTGTACATTATTTTATTAGCAACAATAAATACACGCTCAAGTGGATTAAAAGTCGAAGTGGAATAATGCGTCGCAATCATACATCACCCTGCTTTGAACCATGTGACCTAACATTTTAGCAATTCTAGCTGTTGAATGACTCTTACCGCGGTATTTAAAGCTTTAACCTTTGATATTATTTTACAAAGAAACGAACTAGCAGCATACGCTCTGATTATAGGAACAAAAACAAGTTTACGTGGGCTTAGTGGTAAGTTTAAACAAAAGGAGGAAAAAAAAATAGTAGTGAGCTTAGTACTTTTAAGGTCCTTTTCTTATCCAACTTCTGAGATGTAAGCGCAATTGGCTGCTTTATTCGATTAAAGAACAAATATCACCGACTTGAGAGTGCATACGAAGTCGCGGAAGGTGAAATTCAAATGAAACAAACATAGTGATTGAATTACTTACTGATTATATTGATCCTTCACTGTGTTAACTTACCATTAAGACACAGTATTAGACTAACACACAATACATTACAAATAGTATTTGACTTCTCCCTGGCTAAATCAAGACTGACTCCGAAAAATCCCTCATGGGACCAGGTCGCCACTACATTGACGTTACTTTTCCCTCCATTACTATGGACCAATCAGAGAGCCGCAGTAACACCTGGCGGTCTCTGATTGGTCGAGCGCTTCCAACTGTCAGTCCTGCTTTAATCCAAGTTTTAGGTCATAATACATACTCATTTATACAAATTAATGATTACCACTGCGTATTAACTATATAATTTCTAACACTAATAACTATCTACGTTGGACAAATAAATCATTGAATCTTTGATGTAGCTTAGAACTCACAAGAGTCATAAGGGGCTGAACACATTTGTACCGTGTCGCTTTAACGTCACGTTTAAATAATAAAATAAAAATAAATAAAATAAAAACCTTTATTTCAGACCTCTGGTCCATAGTATGTTAGTAACAAATTTAGACTTAATAACTATGTTAGTACGTATATGAAAAGCAATCAAAAATAACAAAAAAAAAAATACACGTAAAATAGAAAATTAAATTAAATGAGGTGTAGATGCGAACCAACACGGCAAAGGCGTCCGGTGATCGTTTGCAGTCCCATCCTATTTGACCCTACCGATGGCCACTTCGACCCAGTATTTAAATATGGCTGCCATACGAAGTTTCAAACGGGTGAAAGCGACAAGGTATCAAGGTGTTCAGCTTACTTATGAGTTCGACTGTAATTTCTATTAATGCCTATTACGCAACAAGATATGCAACTTTATGGTGCATTAAAGAAACAGAGAGTCATGACAAGCCTTATATTAACTTTACAACCACAACAATCTAATCAAATCTTGCAAGCGTGATTGAGTAACAAACATCAAAACTATAATATTAGAGGTATACTAGCTTTCGCCCGCGACTTCGTCTGCGTGGACCTGGGATTAAAACTATCCTATATTTTAATCCAGACTGTAAACTATCTTAAGGCAAAATTTCATATAAATAGGTTGATCCGTTTGAGCGTGATTGAGTAATAAACATCCAAACTTTCGCATTTAAGTTTATATATAACATACAAGTTTCCACCCGCAACTTCGTCTGCGTAAACCCGGGATAAAAACTATCCTATATTTGAATCCAGGCCATAAACTATCTTCGTGCAAAATTTCATCCAAGTCGGTTCAGCCGTTTAAGCGTGATTGAGTAACAAACATCCAGACATCCAAACATCCAAACTTTCACAGTTATAATAGTATATAATTATATATATAGGATATAGTAGTAAAGTATTTTAAACGGACAATGTTGCGTATATTATCGGGTTTGTAAAAATATTCATATTCATATTCATATATATTCATTCATATTCATATATATTTATTGCAAAACCATGGTTACATAAGGTGGTAGAAATCTTAAGTGCTAAGTACATGGGAACCCTGTAAGGGCGTAGCAATTTCTTATGGCTAAAGTTAAGCTATACATACATGCATCATTTCCTTAGAGTAAGTACCTATTCTTTATTTACCTACTTAGTACTTTTATATGTTTATAATTACGTACATATGTAGTTGAAATTTCGTTATTATTAGTATAATTATTCATTTTTCTTAGATATCCTCAAAGAATTTACTACTACTCGTATGATGAATATAATACTATGATGTCTTATTTAAATAAAATAATAAAATAAAATGTGTTTATTTCGGACATAGTCCATATAATGTTAGTTTTACAATCTTATAATATAATGTTAGTAATTTATTAGGTGTTACATATAATTTAAGTTAATTTAGGTATCTGCCACCATCTGGAAAACCCGGTACGTGCGCATGCGTTCGTACCCAGTGTCTCAGAATGGGGCAGTCCATCTTCTCACTAATGACCCTCAGGATGGTGTTGTGGCTCCCCCGCACCCTGCGCATGAGTGATGCAACACGGAGACGAATCACCGTGTTGAACCCCTCCGTGCGCGCATACGCAAACATTGCTGATGCGCTGCAGTAGCGTGGGAGCCCCAACAGCACCCTGAAGGCGTTATTATATTGTACTCGTAATAATTTTCTAAAAATAATTGGAACTAATAAATTCAAGAAACTTTTAGTCAACCTAGCAGTTTGCTGATTGAACTTCCAATCGGTACGAAAAAAGTACACTTCAAAATCCCACTGTCATTACATGACATGTTGTAGTGTGCGTGACCTCAACTCTGGTGCCGATACCTATAGCTAACAGAGCATGCAGTGAAGTTATTACGGCTGCGATCTTCTGTAAAGCAGGGGTTCCCCAGTGTAATTGAATAAGTAAATCCTCTAAAAATAAAGGGAATTTCAAGAACGTTCCACTTTAATTCAGCTTACGTATATTCCTATTACAAGGGACGGCACGACGTTATCCTTCGATTCGCTATCTATCCCTATTAGGTATAATTTTCGACCGCAACCCGTATGCGAGATAAGCCAAGATCGGCGTTAAGATAAACGCTATAAGGGCAATGTACGACAGAAGTGATTCTTGTCAAAGGAATAAAATAAAACGTTATTCAGCTGGTTGATTGTGTAACATTTCGTACGTAAGGTAAACAAACGTCCGGGTGCCCGCGCTGTACTAGTATATGACATAGGCTCTCTATGTCAAAGTGACATGGCTAATATTCGAATGAAGAAACATACAAACAGACAATAGAAAACTTCTCATTAGCTGTCAAATTTACTATGGTCCGCCACCGCAGGCCGCGCTAGTGTGTGACACGCTTTACAGTCCCCCGCGGCTATGAAGTCAATCCTGACACATTGCGCAACTATGACGTTTCTGAATAATGACAATGTCAACCATAGGAAAAAAATACATATTCAACCCTAGAGGCATGTCTCAGGATTGACTTCATAGCCGCGGGGGACTATAGTTCGAATTTAACCAGCTTCGACATGAAGTGCTCATGCCATATACCTTCTAGTACAGCGTTCAGAGGGGTAATCAACTAATCACGTAACGTTCAGAACGCGCGTCAGTACAATTTAACTGTCAATTATCCATATAAAAAAGTGACATTTAGACCTACCCGAAGTTCGTACAATGCATTACGTGATCGACCTGCAGCACTCGGACGTTTGCCTTACCTATATAAGACCTGTCATTGAATGAAATGACATTTTGATTTAATGACATCTAAATGTCATTGTTGTATGGTTCCCAAAAATATGTAATGAATTTTCTTTTTTATGGGCCATTGTCCGATAAAAGATTCCGTGTTGTTATTTTTTTTAAGAAACAAAATAGTTAATTGACCCATTTAATATGTGTATACCTACGCATTATTGTCTTTAGTTAATAATATTGGTCGCTTTTGTTAAACTAAAAAAGGCACTAGCCTGCGCCAAATCTTGGGATTAGGTGCCAAAGCGGAGCTTGGGCTTGTTTGAGCACTACCGGAAACAACGCTAGGAGGATGATGAGATTGATGAGTTAATAATATTGGAACGGATAGAATCGATTCGGTTTGACTCAGTTTCTCATCAAAATACAACATAAACCCGCTTTAACTCGCTCCCACATATTTACCTTTACAGCGCGCACCTGAATCAAACTAAATCCGGCCATCATTTAAAAGTCACCGTAAAATAAATGAACTTTTCACCTCGCGTATACCGTACCGTACCGTAAGACGAACGGGCGGTCGGACGCGATAAGTCCGCTTGATTGATGGCGGCGATGTGTGCCTGAGCCCTGATAGACGTTTAAATACGAACTATTCAGACCAGGTCATTAATATTCTCTTCAACATTTCATATTAGAGCGGGGGATTACTTTCATAGCAGACGCCGTCTTTATTGAGCGATTTGGCACTTTTAAGTCGATTCAATCTTAGGAGATAAGGTTGTGTTTTATTTTGTAACTGTTCTGCACTGCTGGTGTGCAATAAAGGGTATTTGTATTGTATTGTTATCGAACGACCAGTTTAGGTTAGCACCACAGATGTATGAATATAAGGAGATCGGACTTGCCGGCCGATTTGTATTGAGTACGCCTGTCGCAAGTTCATTAACCCACACAACGCCCAAGTAATTGACAAGACAAAGCACGCATGCACACATCTAAAACACACACACACTTGTATACCTACGCGCTTATTGGACAATACACGCGCATCATATCAGGCATTTTGGGAAAAAACGTAATATTATCTGCAATCAGCACGCGTGCATAGTATGGCAGAGTATGCCCATTGAGCTAACAGCTGCGACACCGCCGCCGGTGGCTTGTCCTCTCTCTAGTATTCTATGCTCTGAGGTTAGCACCCTGCCTACAAGCTAACGGTATTGTGTTTGAATCCCGGAATATTTGTTTCCGAATCTTGGATGTTTTCAATGTATTACACTTTTTAAGATCATAGTAAAGACCCATTAAATAAAACTAAACGTATGTATAAGTACGAATAATTGTCAAAATACCACACGAGATACTTAGCACCAACTCATGATTACAGACCGATCAACGTTAAATATGGCGCCGACAGCTGTCATCCTATACAAACTTGTGAAATTTTCAATACTAATTGAATTGAAAAAAAATAAAAATACCTACGTTCAGATTTTAACAAACACCGCATACGATTACAGTCAGTTTGTATCACGACAATATTAATTTCTTCATTCAAAAGACCTTTCCCCATCCCATTTTACAGCTTTAATAACGCAGGCGAAGGTAATTTATTCAGTGTAACATTCCAATTTTCAGTGGGAACGGAACAAACTTAGTTAGCATGTAATTAACGCCGGCCAATTTGGTCATAGCGTGGCTTCATTTAGAACATTGTCCTGTAAAAATAGGGATTTCCTCGCGTATTCGAGACACGTTTTTTGAAAAGCTAACGGGAGGGACGGACGCTTAAAATTTGTGTCGTGCGCTAGGGATCTGTTGGACTCAACGTATCCATACTAATTTTTCATTTTTATTTTTTTATTAATGTTCTATTGCGGGCATAAAAAATCCCATATTTATTTATTTATTGAGCCATAAAAATGTGCAAAATGACAGTATTAACCAAAACGTTACAGCGATTCAACTTAACCTAAATTACTAAACAAAATCAAGTACCTACTAACTAAAAACCATCCATACGACCGCTTTAGCCTAGTTGGTAGTGACCCTGCCTACGAAGCAAGAGGTCCTGGGTACGAATCCCGGTAAGGGCATTTATTTGTGTGATGAGCACGAATATTTGTTCCTGAGTCATGGATGTTTTCTATGTATTTAAGTATTTATTTCTCTATATAAGTATCTACCGTCGTCTAGTACCCATAGTACAAGCTTTGCTTAGTTTGGGACTAGGTTGATATGTGTAAGATTGTCCGCAAAATATTATATATTATATTATACGTCTCTCTAACACCCTCTTACATTCAGTCATCAGTCGCGACATCCCTGTTACAAACACATCACACTGCGGTAATACTCGTAAGTTCTAAAAACTAAATCAGAAAATATCACAGAAATAAAATTAAAACTTTAAAACATTATTTCTGGTTCTCGTTGTAGTGCACGGACAGCCAGTACCTAAAAACATAAGTGGGTTGTCCCTTATACTTTTCAGAATCTGGTTCTTCGAGCTTCTAATCGTCTCCCAGGAAGAGCCCATCCACTTATAGTAATAGTAAAACTCTCTATTATTTAGGTTTATGTAGGTACACGATAATAAACGGTATTTACAAAAGGAAAGGACAAGGTGCACTTATCCCTTTAGGGGATCTCTTCCAGTTCACCTATGAGTAGATGAGAGGAAAAATGAACAGAGGTAGACAAATCCAGCAACCTGTACAGTCAGCATTAAAAGTAGCTACGCAAACGAAGACGACAAAAGTCTTTTTTAAAAGGGAATAAGAGCTTTTGACGTCTTCGATTGCGTAGTTACTTTAGATGCTGACTGTACAACAAGGTACAAGAAAAACAAAGGAACGTGTTATCGAAGGTAATACTCGTAAATACACATATCACAAAAGCATTGAAAGGACTTACATTATCTTATCTTATTTGAGTTACGCAGACGATATGGTTTTGTTGAGCGCATCGGCTTGTGGTTTGCAAAAACTTTTAGGTATCTGTGAGGCCTACGCCATCCAACAGGAGCTGAGATACAATGTAGGTAAAACTAAGTACATGGTGTTTGAACCTACTGGTTATCGCATACACAGGGTACCCCCCATCCATTTGAATGTTAGTCCACTGGAAAGGGTGGGGACTTTTAAATATTTAGGCCAATGTTATCACTTCAGATTCAGACCTAAAAGGGCCCTGTCAGTGAGGGCAAACAAGATTATTGCACGTAAATTCGCGCGCTGTACTAGGGCGGTGAAAGTAACTCTTTTTAGAGCATATTGCACTTCCCTGTATACGTGCAGCTTATGGGCAAACTACACGCAGCGGGCCTACGGGTTCAATATAACAATGCGTTGCGGGTGATGGTAGGGCTGCCCCGCTTCTGTAGCGCATCAGGGAGGTTTGCTGAAGTACTAACGAATGACAATGAGAGAGCACAGGAAATACCAAACCGATTCTAGTTGCAATACGTTACCAAATATGCCCCCTGGAAGCTTGTCGTGAAAAAAGAAGCAACTCGTAGCATTTTTGCGTTGGAAGTGGACGCCATATATCAAACTGCAAGTTGTATGAATTTGTCAATTCACGAATTCACCCACTCTTTGTTTTTGCGCGTAGGTACTAACTATGAATGAGTGAGTGTCTTTAAGCATTCATTTTAAAATTATTGTTCAATGATGCGGAATACGGAGGTCAAAGTGTTTTTCTATATCTAGCAGAATAATCCCTAGAATAGAAATTCTAGGGAGTATTCTGCTGATATAGTAGATGATTATGCTCTTCTTAGCAAGTAAGTTTTGCCCTACGGTTGACTGGTAGAGAATGCCTCGTGGCATTAAGTCTGCCATTTGTACGTTTTTTAATAAAGTTTAAATAAATAAATAAAATTCGGAACTTCGGAATATAGCTTACCTTCAAGTCACTCTGGTATACCAGAGGCTCTATTTCTGGCCTGTTCCGCCATATACGTATCAAGTTATCAACCAACGAACCAGAGAGACAGTGAAACCAAAAAATACCAATCGGCCAACCAGAGCGACAGTAGTTTATCGGTTAGTAACAGACGATTAAAAGTATAAATATTGGAAGAAGTGACTACGGATCGGATTAAATTATCGGTAGTCACACTGGAGTGGAAATTTGGTGTGACTACGGATTGGTTGGGCAATGGTTCTGTGTGGTTTGATTTGTGTATCAAGGGTTTATAAAAATACACCTACTTAAAATTATATGTATAAACCACAGTACATAAGTAAATAAAAAAAACGTTGACTTCAGTAGGTCGATCACGTAACGCATTGTACAAACGTCGGGTAGGTTTAATGTCACTTTTTATATGGAAAATTGGCAGTTAAATTGTACCGACGCGCGTTCGTAACGTTACGTGATTACCCCCTAGTTTTACATACTCTTATACACTGAAACAGTTCAATGAATATACTATTATATCTTTATTGAAGCAGCTCAGACATCTCAGACCACTGACTTGCTACTCACGATTTATCATATAAAAGGCGAGCATAAGGAGTTAAAATAAATTTACGCAAATATTATGTCTTGAACAGCATATTGAGTGTAAAATTATTTTCGATGGAGGTTCTGCTCCGCGGAAAGATGGCGATAAATTTCGTATATGGCTTCGCAAAAAATCTTTGGCAAAGGCGGCCGTAACCACCAGAGATCCTGAATAAGAATGTGTTATTATTATTACGCTTTGTAGGCAGAACCACTAGTATTGCGTTTATGTTTGTTTCAATTATTGATATATTGCTATCAACAAGCCTATTATTCCCTAAACTAATACCTAGACGATAAATTACAATAAACTAAACACACGCATGCGCTCACACACACAGAGATACGCACACGGACACACACACGCATACAACTATAAAAGAATAATCATTAAATGTCTAAGGTGGATAATGAAATTAAAGATAAAAAATGTAAACAAAGAACTGTCAACGTCAAAGTGACGTCTCTTATCTTATCTTATCTTATCTTATCTTATCTTATCTAGGTGAGGGCCCTTTCGGATGCACTTCGACCCAGTGGGATCTTTTGTGCATTTGCTCTCTCCTTTATACCTGCTCCCAGGCTTGCTCCATCATTTCCACAAAGCGGATGATGCAGTTCGCCGGGAGCACCTTGAATTCCTTTGGTTGCGGGTAACCGTTACCAAAGTAGTTCATTCTTTGTCTGGCAAGGGCATGACATTCACACAATAAGTGTTCCATAGTCTCATCCTCCTCGCCACACATTCTACAGTCTAAACTATCAGATAGTCCCATCTTGGCCAAGAGATCCTTGACCCCGAAGTGACCAGTGAACACCCCAGATATGATTCTGAGTTGCTTCCTACTGGATTTCCAGAGTTTTCTGGTCCAGCCCGAGTCCACTCCTTCTATGAAGAGCTTAGAGTGCCTTAAGCCAGCCTCATTCCTCCACTCGTGTTGGTGTTTGGTTTTGGCGTAGGCTTTAAAGGCCGATATTATGGTCCCCTGCGAGAGTCCCACAAATGGTTCTGGACCTACAAAGTGATTTGTAGAGCCCCCTCTTGCAAGCTCATCTGCTCTTTCGTTGCCGATGAAGCCCTTGTGCCCTGGTATCCAAACTAGTTGCACCTTATTGTGCCTTCCAAGTCTGTTTAGTGCTTGGACGCCATTATAAATTAGTCTAGAGTCCACTTTCGGCGCCGTAAGCGCTTTAAGGGCCGCTTGACTGTCACTGAGTATATAGATAGTCCGCCCTTTGGTTCGCCTGTCTATATTCTCCTGTACACAAGCAATTATGGCGTATGTCTCCGCTTGGAAGACAGTTGCCAAACTACCCATGCTTACACTACTACTGTAGTCATTTGCATAAATGCCTGCTCCCGTACCGGATCCCATTTTTGATCCGTCCGTGTACCATATACTGTCTTCGATACCAGACTTTGGTGGTTCTAGACCTTCGGCCCACTCAGCCCTGGTTGGAACTTTTGTTGTGTAGTTCCTGTGGAATACATACTTGGGTAGCATTTTGTCGCTTCCCATGTTTGTTATTCTGTCTAAGAAACCATCAGTCTCCATGTTTGTGTGCTTAGTTTTCGGCTTGCTATCGCTCCACAGTCCAAGAGTTCTTAATCTGTAGAGCGATTTGCGCGCCTCTGACTTAATCACCATGTGAAGTGGCGGTAGGTCCAGTAGGACTTCTAGCGCCGCTGTAGGCGTGGTACGAAACGCCCCTGTTATAGCCATGCATGCCGTTCTCTGCACCTTTCTCAGGGCCTCTCTGCATGTGCTCATTAAAGTCCTTGGCCACCATACCAGGCTACCGTACAGTATTATGGGTCTCACCATCATGGTATAGATCCACTTCAGTACCTTGGGGTTCAGTCCCCATGTTTTGCCATACGCTGATCTACACATTCCAAATACCCTCAGGGCCTTTGTAATGGTGAGATCTGTATGCTTCTTCCAGTTCAGTTCCTTATCCAGTGTGACACCTAGATATTTCACGTCATTGGACATTTCTAGTACCCTTCCGTACAGCTTTAACTGCTGTATTCCGCGAAGGGTCCTTTTCCTAGTAAAGGGTATTACTACAGTTTTGCCTGGATTAATGGATAATTGGTGACAGTCGCACCATCTCTCCACTTCCCTCAGTGCCTTGTTCATGATTTCTGATACCGTACTTGGGAATTTCCCATTAACCAGTATCACTAAATCATCAGCATATCCTACCGTGTGGATGGGACCTTTATTGAGTTCTATCAAGAGTGAGTTCACCACCAAACTCCATAGAGTTGGTGAAAGTACCCCACCTTGTGGACATCCCTTTGTGGCCGTGGCCATTATCTCATCCCCTAAAAGAGATGACTTTATCAGTCTGCCATTTAGCATGTTGCCTATCCATTTACATATGGTCGGCTCTATACCATGTTTTGCAGCTGCTTCGCTAATAGCATTAAGGATGATTCACGCTAAAACGGGCCGTCTCCGGCCCGGGCCGTTTTCTAAGAAAAACGCGGCGTTTTTGCGCGGCTGACGTCATACCCAAGCCCGGCCGGGCCACGGCCGAGGCTCGGAAGCGGCTCGGTGTCGGCACGGCCCGGTCGCTCAACTGTAACACCACCGTTTGACGGCCGTTCTACCGCCAACCGAGGCTCGGAAGCAGCTCGGTCCCAGCCCGGCCCGGAAACGGCCCGGAAACGGCCCGGTTAACTATAACAACGCTCCAATGCCCGTAGCCCGGTCTCGGCTCGGGCCCGGCACGGACATATACATCAAAAATACAAAGGCTGTTAGCTGTCATATATGAATATGTGAAATATGGTAGTCCATCTAACCTTGCATTTAGTCGGTTTACATTATGTGATGTTGACCTCATAAAAAATAGTTTAGCACATGTAAAGGTTTATTACAACAATACACTGACCGAATTTTAAGGGCTATTGTACATTGTTAGATATTTTTGTATGAGGCATCTTATGAAGAGAAAGCATAACGTCTGATTGTTCTAATAGGTAATTAAAATAGATATATTTACATTGTATTTAACAAAAACCAGTCAGATTAGGACTGATCCATGATATTATTTAATTATGAGTGACTAGTTTCCGTTTAACTTCGTCCGCGTGAAACTCGTTTATAACGTTATAAAGCTCCATACTAACATTCGCCCCCTTTTCTCCCCCTATAAAAATAACATATGTCCTTCAAAAGGATTCAATCGGTTCAGAGATTTAAGCGTGAAAACGTAACACACAGACAGATATATTGCCAGAGCTTTCGCATGTATAATATAAGTTAGGATTTAGGCTGGGCACAAACGTTCGGTATCCGCGTATGATTTCTGCATGGTAGGAAACCGTACGTGGAATCCGAACGTTTGCGCTCAGCCTTAGAACTTAATTTGTTGTTCCGTTATCAAACTGAATATCCAGAAGTAGCTTTTGGTTGTCTAACTGGTTATACTAAATACAATAATAAATAAAACAGGACAAAGTATAATTTTATTTTTATTTTTGCAAATCTTGGAAAATCACAATATCTGACAGATTTGACATGGTATGTGTAACACACGACTATTAGTTTTTTTTAATGCTTAGCTCATTTACAAAAACGCGTTCTTATTATTAGGTAAATTACAGTTTTCGTACTGATATCGCCTTGATTTACTCGTGCCTAAGATTAGTCAGATGTAAGGAATGTGCGGATAGATTTCCATCTTCCTAGAATGAGCAGATTTTTTAAACGCCATTCATCACTGGCAAAAAAAAGACACCTTAAATGCAGATAAGTATATATTTCCCCTAGTAAATTATACACTTATCTGCATTTATATCAAACTCGTACCGTGCGTTCAGGGGGGTCAGAAGTTCCATATTTTCATGTCAGACCCACCATACCCCTAGCTATACCCCTGGGGGTAGGGTGGGACTGAACCATACCACCGTTAGTAGTGCTGGGATTTGATGCAAAAATAGAAAAATAAATAGGTACCTAACAGATACAAATATTTATTTTATTAAACTGAAAATAACGAAAGCCGTTCTGGCAAAACCAGTTAGGTAGGTTAGGTTCGTGAGGTATCTTCAGATGCCCGAAGGGCAAACAGACCAGAAATAGGAGCCCCGCTCCGCGGGCCATAGGGCTGCCATAGCCATGTCACGCACTGAAAAATTGATTCATAATCATAACCGTGCGTTCTGCTCTACATTCAACTTCAAACTGAGCGGCATCGAAGATCATCGACCACCAGCTAGCCGCCGCCTCGCTTTAAGCGCGCTGTCGCCCAGCCGTAAGGTGCAGCCGCGCGGACACCTCGGTGGTGCTATGTTTTGAGGAAAAATGACGATAGACTTATCGGCCTATACGATTTGGCCTCACTGTAATCCGCCTTACCCGGTTTGGGTAGGTAGGTTACTTTTACCATCCTCCACACACGCGGTACGTGTGCGAAGGCTAAGCACGCCCTGTACAATCTGCTAAGGTGCGGGATTAGTACAGTAGCGCCCTCCTGTAGTAGAATGGGGTAGATTCCATCTGGCCCCGGGGCTTTGTAAGGTTGAAATGTCGAAAGTGCCCACTTTATCTTTTTATGATCTACTACCTTTTTAGACGTTTCCCAATTGTGTCTCGTTGTACTTGTGGTTTGTTCCAACGCACTAATTGTGCAATCGTCTGTTACGCTCTCGTGTATTACTGAGCCTGGGAAGTGTGTATTACACATTATCTTAAGGGTCTCTAGCCCCGTTTTCGTCATTGTACCGTCATTGTCCCTGATGGATGTAAGCGGGACCGACTTTGTGGTTGCTAATGCCTTTGTTAGTCTCATTCCTTCCGGTATTGACTCGATCTGATCGCAGTGGTTCCTCCACGCTCTCCTTTTCGCTTTTCTCACAGCCTTGCTGAGTTCTGTGAGTTTTTGTGCATAGTACCCAAAGTCATTATATGACTTTGCGTCATTAAATATTGCCCTGCTTTCCCTCCTGAGTTTGACTATTTCCGGGGTCCACCATGGTACCTTTTTAGCCAGGCTTTTCTTTTCCGGGCAGTTATTAGTGAAGGCCGTGTATACGGCTTGTACTATTTTGTCCGCTTCGAATTCTATGTCAATAATAGAGTTTAGCTTTCCTTTTGGGTCTCCTAGGTCCACTTTTAGGTCAGTTCTAAAGGCCGACCAGTCCGTGTTCCTAGGATTCCGTTTACGTACCGCATTTGTTTGTATTCTAGTTTGGTACCTAAAGCAAATGTATCTGTGGTCCGAAAGGGAGATGTCATCAGATACGTGCCATGAGTTGATTTTGCTACTAGTGTTATTAGAAGCCAACGTTATATCAATAACCTCCCCCCGCCTAGAATTGACGAAGGTAGGTTCATTGCCTTTATTCAGTAATTGTAAAGAAGAGCTTACCAGGAAATCCAATACCTTCTCTCCTCTCCTGTTGACATCTGAGCTGCCCCAGATGACATGGTGAGCGTTCGCGTCGCAGCCGATGATCAGGTTGGTGTTCGCCCGACTGCCGTATGCAACAAGAGAGAAGTGACGTCTCAGGGGCAATCAACCAGGTTTTGGTTTTAACTATTTAATGAATATATCGTCACTACTTTTGGCTGAGGCTCCATGGTGTTTTCGGTCGTATGAGTCCACACAAACAACAAAATAAAACAAAAACGTAACAACAAACAAAAATTCAACAACAGAGTGTATAAGCGGAAAGGAAAACATTCGATCACGACAAACATCAGAAAACGAATGCGATTCAGAGCTATAACCACGAACTTCGAATCTCGAACTTCGTATATCTCCGTCTCTATCGCACTTATGGTTTATGGTACTCGAGCGACCGAAAAGGAGATATACGAAGTTCGAGATTCGAAGTTCGTGGTAGCGCCGCAGCTCGGGGCAAAGATATTAAAGCGGTCTACGCACGATCAGACAAGTCGTTTCAGTATAAATGGAACTTGAATTAATTTTTCGGTTTTACTAAAAAATTAAGAATAAGGTATAGGAATATCCAGGTATATTAATTAAATTACGAACCAAAGGTTTGCAATTCCTAACCATTGCCAGTGGCGTAAATATAAACTGCACATATTTATGAATATAAAATAAATACGTTTTCATTTTGCTTATATAAATATTTACGAATATTTTCCAGGCATTATTTTACGTGAAAATTAGTCGCATTATTTTTTATCTCGCGTATTTAACGAATTTTAAGTTTCCACTTCTTGGGATTGATTTTATTGCAGTGGCAACACATTTGTTAATATTCATAATAATAAAACTGTAAGTATTAGAATTATGCCTAAATTGTGAAATTAGTTATAATTACTGCATTGCGATGCTCTTGCAGGGTGCATGTTTGACACATAAATAAGCTTAGTGCAACGCAACACCTTGTAATCTTAACAACATGTATGCAATAAACAAATTGAAATTGAATTGAAATTGATGTAAATCCTTAAATCAGTAAAGGGTCCGCAGCACGCGTACAATTCCTCTGCAGTCTATAGGTACATATGCTACGTCCGCTTACCATTAGGTAACATACTTGTTTGTCGTCGACGTTACCTTATTTAAATGGAGTTGGCCGGTGAAAGCTAATTGTAGATGGCGCTCTTATAGATTCCATACGATGAGAGAGAGAGACAGAGGATCGATGGTCCCTAACTTGTATGGAAACCATATAGAGTTCTATGGCAAAAATCTTCCCCATAGCTTTAATCCATAACCTTTTATTGTTAGCCTTTTTCGGAAAACGGTGGATTCCCACTTCAGAGCAATTCGAGACGAAACAAGTCATTTTCGCAAAAATAAATAAAAACTACTTCCCGCCATACAAATTTAGCTTTTTTAGGTACCATTATTGGTGCTGTCAGTTTGACAGTTGCCAGCCCCATTGTCTGTATCATACTGCATACCCTCACGTGGAACATCACCAACCCGTTGGACCGACGCAGTAAAGGAAACTTGCAGACGTCTATCCGGATGGCCGAGAACCGATTGGCCTGGAGAGCAATAGTGCAAAGCAATGACCTCGTGTAGTCACGACCCTCAATCATGAGGACGTGACCAGGGCGGCCAATCTTAGTACTAGGTGCGCGGTAATGACAGCATAATAAGTTTACTAAATAAAGAAGGACATTAAGTATATGCTATGAATATCTGGTGATTTCCAATTTAGTCACATCATAATTCACAGGTGTCATATATGCTGATAATAGATGGAAGCAATGCGGCGTCACCTACAAAAAAATCGAAAATAATTAGTTGTACCAATAATATCAATAAATAATTTCAAAACTACTTGTGTAAGTTAATATTTTTTTATTAACACTCATTGTACCTTTTTAATTATTTTCTAACTGTGTAATTGACCAAAGTGTATGTATTATTGAACTGTTCTGAATAAATAAATTTGTCTTAGGGGATGAATTTGGAAAAACTCTGAAATCAGTTTTGTAGTCTTTTAACGTACAGAATAAGACCGAAGTTAAAAATCTCTTACTCACAAAAAAACTTGTGTAATTTATTAATTTTCTTTAACTAAATATATTATATAATATAAACTCGTCACGTCTAATACGCATTACATGACAATAAAATGTTTTAACCATCTTCCTAACCATATAAAAGGCCTTGTCAAACCAAAAATGTTTAACCAACAGTTGAAATCATTGTGTTAAAGATAGCAACTAACCAATTATCGCCTAGCAACATTGTCGGTCTAAGATTTAAGAAAAAAGTAAAATAGATTTTGTCTATGGAATGACCAGTCGAATTTGAGTCGTTTCAAAGCAGCCATAGTTATCGTATCGTTTTTGATGAGCTTGCTCTGAATTTCCCGTAAAGCAACTATTTGTCGTGTCGCAGTTGTGGATAATATAGTTTTTAATATTTTACTTGTGTGTGGAAGCAAGATCTGAGTATTCTGAGTCAATGAAGTTGAGTGCCGTGAGAGGTAAGTCGACGGTCCGAAGGTTGGTGGAGTATCTGCCCTGATGCTGATACCGAGTTCTGCATACTCCAATCGCAGAAAAGCCTGGTAAGTACTCAATTTGATTGACTTGAGACCCTATTCCACAAGTACATTATTTCGCCATTTTCGTACAAATTTAATCTCGTAATATACAGTCCATTAACCAAGAAACACATTGTTAATCGACAAATGCTTCTATAGTTTACATGAGTTTTTTAACGCAAAATTGTAAATATTTTTCTTTTCCTTAATGTCCATATTTTTAAGTTTAGTCTGTTCTATACATATATTTATATTGTTGTGCCCTTGCAGGGTGTCACATGAATACCTTTTATAATGTACCTACCATCTATATTTTGTAATATGATAATGCAATAAATAAATTGAAAATTGAAAATATTGTTACGACCACTGGACCACGTACCGGAAGGCGAGGCGTGGGTAGGAGGCCCCCCACAAGGTGGACTGATGACCTGGTAAAGACCGGTCATTTTTGCACTCTTTGGGGGAGGCCTATGTCCATGATGATGATGATGATGATATTGTTACGACGGCGGGGTCAATAATGGCCTAGTTTCTAAGGTATTTCGAAATTCGCTGTATTGTCATAAGACATTAGTAGCCTAGGGGTACAGACAGCGGTATTTGGAGTCAATGAGCCCCGGTTCAAACCCTGCGACCCACGCACTTTTTTTATGTTTTAACATTCAAGTGGAGTATTTCAACTAACGATATCGATATTAGATGGCGCATCAAATGTCATCAATTACAGGATTACCTACCGTTTTAGGCCTATATATTGTTCTCTATATATATATAACAAAGTACTTTGTGGACGTGACGAAGAATCAACGTTTTTCTGTCACTAGTTGCCATGGTTACGTCTACAGGGTCACTTTTTAAAGCTGCGATTTTGTCGGTTTAAATTCACCAAATGTGGGGTTTTCTTGTCATGTTCAATCTCTTTTGGTATGGACCCACCTTCTTGGAATGTTAGAAGTCCGTGTAACATTTTTTTCTAAGAAACTCTGTAATTTTGTCTCCCTGCTAATGGGACAGAATAACAGCAATGAAATAGTTGATCCCACCTGCGTAAATAAATAAATATTAGGGAACAATCTTACACAGATATAAAGGTCACAGCTCATTACAGGCACCCGACCCGCACCGCCTCGCCTCGAGCGGTTAGTATTCTTCATATGGATTTGTATGGTCATGCGCTCACTACATCAACTCCGTAGCATCACCGGATCGCCTCGCTCGCGAGGAGTCCAGGTCCACGCGCGGACCGCGAGTGGACCACTCGATGATAGCTCGCTGTTGGCATGCTTGCCTCGCGTGAACCGCGAGCTGGCAACGTGCGGTTCAGGAGGGGCGTGGGGAGGGGAGGCGGGGTCTCTCGTTGACCACGCGACGTCCACTCGTTGACGACGCGAGGTTCGCTGGTGATAAGGCGGCGTCTACCCGTGGACCACCTGTCGAAAACGAGTGAACGCCGAACGCGAACCCTTACCGGGATTCCAACCCAGGACATTCAGCTTCGTAGGCAGCGTCACTACCCACTAGGCTAACCGGTCGTCAGCCTACACATAGGCACACATGTTATAAACAATAGAACGCAATGGAAACTACTGATTAATGGACAATTTCTCAGTTAATTAAGGTGATTGCGTTGTCAAACATCCTATAGCAAAGGCATGATCATTTGCGTGCAAAATGCATGCAAAGAACAAGTTGCCCCTTTGTTCAGTGGAGAGTACAGTAGTACTATAAAATATGTTTGCTGCAAACAATGCTAGCAAAGGTAACCGTTTTCCGTGCAGTCCTCTGCCGTCGCTGAAACTTGAGACAAATTATAATTAAACTTCATCTCCTGTTACCTCGAGTTGATACTAAATATTCCGAGACTTCTATTCACGTTGAATAACAATGACTTAGGAAATGTTTTTAATACTGCTCGCTGTTTGGAATTTAAAAATGCTTATTTTGCTTTGTATAAATAAATAAACACACAGCTAGATGATGAAGCAGATCTCCTTTATATTTATGAGCACAATTCAACCTCCGTCACGCCACGCCACATACGAGGCGTGGCGAGAGTATGCATGTGGGATGACTATGTAAATTTTTCACTTTCCAACCTTTTTAAATTTCAATGCGGAGGTTGCAAAAGGCATCGGCACATTCAACAAACACAGTAAATTATCCTAATTCAATAAAGTTACGTAGAACATCAGAGGGACACGAAGGGTCGACACCCGGCTAACTCGATAAAAAAGGTCTAATGTTTTGACGTTACGGTACAATAAAACACGACGTTACTACGTGATATCCTGATTGCTCGCTAAAAGGATACGAACCGAGAGTTCTTATCGAGTATGTCTTAAATTTACCTCCGGTTCTGGGACGACCTAAGGGAGAGTGCTCTACGCAATGTAGTAAACACTGCCTTTTCTCAGGGGGTTGACAATTGACATGTTCTGTACTTTAGGCGGGTAGTTTACGCGGAAAAAATAGCTATCTTTAGTGGGGTTGTAAGCAGTTTGCGAGATTCTTTTAGTTAGGTACTTTTAATGTAGCGTGGATTACAGGTAGTTTAATGTAAACTTTGGGTACCTTAATACGAGAAAAATATCAAACAGAATACAATGTGACTGCTTCTTTAAACCTAATAAAAATATTTAGTTACATAGCATAGCATAAATTATTTAGCAAGAGCTTAACTTTGCAAACAAAATTTGCTTCGTTTGCATAGTCAATCAAACTGTTATTTAAGATGTAACATTTTCCAAGTTTATAATTGGTATATTAGTTTGTGAACACAAACAAAGGATTCTCAATTATTTAGTCTCTAACTCGACAGACGTGTCCATTCTGCCACCGCACCGATTAGTGGCCAGCATACCGGGGTATAATACTTGGCAAAAGGAGATAACAAACGTATAAGTACATTATACATACATATATCTGCGAAGATTTCTCTACCAGAAATTTAGAGTCACCATCACCGCGGTAATTACGTAACTTTTCGAACAGGCGTAATAGTAGCAGTAGTACTATAAATATATTCTTTATTGCACCACAACATAAGAAAAACATGATGCAGGAGTAGATTAGATAAGTAATGGTAACAACAGGCGGTCTTATCGCTTAATGCTTAGGTGTCTCAACGACGACTCAAAATGTAATTTTTCCATACGAAAAATTTAGATCTAGCTAACGTACGTACAAATCGTTACGCAATCGAAACATAAACATTGTATTCTAAACGTGAAAGTTTAAAATGTATATGTATTAAATGTAATATACGGTATATTTGTCGTCTATAATTTAAACGAAGACTTTGTTTCCCAACTCAACAAAGTCTTCGTTTAAATTATAGACGACAAATATACCGTATACATTTAAAAGTCATAGAGGTGCAATACGTGTTTGTTATCTCCTGTCAACTCCTGTCTACAACGTCTACCAGTGTCGCACAAGCAGAAATTTATTCCCGAAACTAGCGCAGTTTCGTTTGCGAAGCGATATGTTATAGTTTATATCGTGCGTGAAGCTTCACTAGAGCAGTAATTTTTCTTCTTTATTCGCATTCGAGATTTATTCGGGGCTTGTCTCGCTGTCGGATTCTATAAGTATTATGGTTTGTGGGGATACGGCGGAAAAGCAAATGTTTATCGCAAACGGCGTTCGTTTTACAAACCTTGTGTTTAACGTTAATGCGTAAATAAATGACTGTCTTATTTGTTTTTTGCTGGAGTACGGCAGAGTCGAAAGGGAGGTATATGATTTTAGAAGTATATGTTACGTGTGTTCCACCGTAGCGTTTATACCCTGAGAACTTTACGGTTTCGCTCTATGAAAACACAACAATATATCGATATCAGCAATATTTTTACACCAAAAAATAGGTTAGGTACGGTAAAAAAGAATGAAAAGTAATCTTCATAAATTCCGTAAAAATCAGGCGAAAATGGTATAAACTTTCTTTACTTTATAATTGACTACGTATATATACGTTCTTTGGGATGCGCGCATAATCCACTTACTTTTGTTAATGAATAAACATTTCTATAAGCCAGATGAAATTCAATATTATCTCAAGGTCGTAAATATTTAATTAAAATGCCGTTATTTCCTGATGCATATATTTTTGGATTCAGGTAGTAGGTAAGTCTCCACTCCATTTTTGCTTGCGGGTTAAATTTTTTTCCTAACTTCCGGTCCATAGAATTATTGATTTCAATAATAAAAGTTGTTTAAAATAACATATAAAAGCCGTATACAAATAATTAGTCTGATATTGAATTATTTCCAAAGAAACCGTAATTTTCTCAGGGTATTAAGATACTGAACCGATTTTGATGAATGTAGTATCAATCGATTCGAAATTATGCTCCGGGTGACATAGGCTAAACATTTTTATTCACGTTTTTATTCAGTCAGATTTCCGTAACTTTTACGCATGTGTTTCGGTCGTATTATGGCGAATTTAGACTAGAGGAATAAACAAGCAATGTTGACTAAAAGACTATTCGCATATAAAACTTGTCATATTTCACCAGTCTGCGTAATTTTGCTTGCTAATACCCTGCTGTTAGACAGTTTTGAACTTTACGCCAAATACCATTAAAATACAGTTTGGCATAGGTAGTCTAATCAGGTGTACCGTACAAGATGGTCTTTACGAAAACCAGTTAGAAGTTGGTCTCGAGTGAGCAGAGTTTGGCTCCAGCTATCCATAAAGTTGAGGTTTAATTGAATATAATCTGTCCCAGGCGGTCTGCGCTGTAGAATATCCTCAAGATAGCAAGTCCTTTGTCATAATTAAGATTTATATTACAGCAGAAAATACACTTAATTAAGCTTACATGTTTATTGGGTAGGTACTTTCTTCGTCTGAGTTGAGAGACATTGTTTGTTTATTATTATTGACATATGCTTTTTTATTATTGACAGTGGTGTTTATTAGGTTTTAAGAGTTCCATACAAATACTGGTCCAAGAGAACTCTTTATTTAGAAAACTGTGATATCGGTAGGTAACATACTAAGGTATATTTCAACATGGCTGCCATAAAATTGAAGATGCACTTGGTTCCTATCCAAGATTGAAAGCTGAATACTTAGCTAGCACCTGGAACATTTGGTACTTTTTTATGGTTTGTCCACATTTAAGACAATTTGTTCCAGAGGCTCTAGTAAAAGTTTCATCGATACAATACGTTTTCGTACGCGTTTGCGTTTAGTTTGAATTTGTATGGCCTCGCGAACAGCGCCCCTGGTGGTAACTATTAGGAACTACGCGTTGCCATACAAACTGAAACTAAACTTAAACGCGTTCGAAAACGTATACTTACGTACTTATCGATAAAAGTTATACCTGTTAGAGCTACAGCAATCTGCCCCACTATATTATTTGCCTATCAGTCCGAGAAAGCGCCGAACCTACCAAAAATCAATCCTTATTTAAATATCTTATCAAGACACTTGACAGTGTATCTTATAAATAATGCACACATTTTTAAGTCACGTTATTTATTTTCAAAACGTTTTTTTTTTCTTCTATAAGTACAGCGGCGTAACCGAGACAGAGTGCAAACCCACGTTTGTTTTACCAAGATTCATGTTGAAGGAAAATAATATTACAATACTTATTTTTGATTATTGCGGTTTTGTTTTACTGCAGTTTGGGTGTTTAGTCATGTTCATTACGACAGGAAACTATTACTACCAAAAAGGAAAAACATATATCTGAATTTAATACTTAGCCTTAGTTAAAGCTGAGATAATTTCGTCGGGTGACAAGCAAAACTCACTAAGTAACAAATACCTACTTAAATCAAAGGTCGTATCTCGATATCGACTATGTACCGAGATACGAGGTTTTGAAGAGCAGTGACGGTTTTGGTAGTGATTTTTGCTTGTCACCCGACGAATTTTATAATCTAAACTAATATTATAACGAGAAAAAGTCTGTGAGATTGTAGATACACTTAATAAAGTTGTTAGTTGTAAGTTTGTATGTTTTGGGCAAACTTCGGAGCCGCTTATCCGATTTCAAAAATTATTTCACCTGCGTGTAGAATAGACTTTCTGGATGGTTACTAGTATTAGCTATAGTTTATCACGCTGGTTTGCCTGAGTTCTTTAAAATGCGCAGGCGAAGCCTATATAAAGATAAAGGCGAAGAAAGACAATAGTGCCTTGAAACTGCCCGCGTATTACAAAGAACGAAGGAGACTATAAGAGATACGGAAATTTGCTCTTAGGAGTTACGAGACCGATTTTAGAAAAAGAAAACTGAATTCAAAGATTTTCAAAAAAGCCTCATACACGGCCGGGAATCGAACTGAAAATTTGTCTGTTTCTTCGGATATTATATTAGGCGGTGGCCTAAGCGCAGCGCGTATAAGAACGCCTTTAATCTACTATTGTATAGCGTAAGGTCCTTTGTGATGTTTTTATCTCTTTTTGTGAACAATAAAGATTATTTGTATTGTATATCAAAGCGAAATATTGTACTAGTTTTAGTTATTTCGATCAAAAAGTACTTTTCAAACATAACTACACTAATGTTTTTGCGTTTCAAAACAGTTTTCCTTGAATTATTAAGACGTTTCACGTACGATTTTTTTTAAGTTATATAGAACTGGGTATATTTATAATCGGTGTGAAAACACCATATAGTGAAACACTATTTTCGTTTGACTTCAGCAAGGGTAATGAAAACAGTTGAAACCGTAACGATGGATTATTCAAAGCATCAAAGGCATTGTATCCTTAGAACTTCAATTACAATGCACAAACAGAACTACAGTCACCATAGCGAACAATATGAAAGATGCGGTCGATGGACTTGTCGACTCGCTACGTCAATAATTTTGCATAATTGATGATGGAACGACATTTTATAATTGTCAATTAGATGACGGAGCGTAGTTTATTTTATACAAATAGTCATTGCAATTGGAAGCTAGCGACGGTCGTGGGTTCGAATCCCGGGTCGTGCCAATGAGTTTTTCGGAACTTATGTACGGAATATTAGCTTTTCGGTAAACGAAAACATCGTGAGGAAACCGTTGTAATTCCAATAAGGTCTAGTTTTCCCTCTGGGTTGGACTGTCAGATGGCAGTCGCTTTCGTAAAACTAGTGCCTATGCCAAATCTTGGGATTAGGTGTCAAAGCGAACCCCGGGCTCCTTTAGGGTACAACCGGGAATAACGCTGGTAGGATGATGAATCATTGCAAAATTGACTTTTGAAAAGCTTGAGTACCATGAGATAAAGCATTAAGGTGATATTGTAGGTTTAAGTTCCGCTGTGATGAGAAATTTTTTCAGCCCGTAAAATAGTCATAAGTGCAATGGAATTTAAATGTTTTCTATGCGCAATGCATTAACAAAGTATATATAGTATGAATAATTTAACTCATGCTTTATTTGACGTCCTTTGTCGATTTATGTAGATCATATAAGTTTGATTTCTTAATTTTAGTCATAATATTATTCTGAGTTAATGCTAAATTCAGCTACTATATTGATTTGAACGGAAACAAATATCCAATTTAGCTGGGAAATGTTAGTTTTTTATCGACTTTTAGTCGTCCCGTATTTATTTGTGCTTGTCATTGTCATAATTATCGGATATGCAATTAACTGTTACCTGTCGCAATCACAAAATTTTATTTTCCTTTGTCCGAATTTTCATTTCTGCATAAAGCCGATTTTATCTGAAACTATGATATTTTCAGGATTATTATAAAACAAATCTAACCTAACCTAGTTATAGGTTCCAAAAGATAAGTAACTATTCAAAAACATTGCGGTCTTCGAGAAAACTGGCTTTTTGCCGAAATGAAAATTCCGACATAGCCTCCAATTAAAACAACGTCTGGACTTACCTCACTGCTAGTAGTCACCTATGTTAGGTACATGCCTTCGGTAATTAGAGGACATACTTAGGTATTCTGATATGCCTGAGGCACGTTAAACTGGACAGCAATGTACACCCATACCTCGCCTCCCTCTCTCTCGTGTTGCGAGAATAACTTGTGCCGAAATTCCAGTTTCGCCAACAGTTTGACAACAAAATCGTTAAGTCTTAGTTTTCACTGACATCCTATTTCTATACCAATATTTTATGTATTTTATTTCGAAAAACGAAATCAAAAGAAATATGTATAGGTATAATTATTGAACCTGCTCACAAACAGACACCGGACATGCGAAATAATTTTTTCCCAAAACGGAGAACTTCGTTCGCTTCACTCGCTCGTTTAATAAACATGGCAAGTATGTGAGGTTGGAGCTTTGTATGTTTGTATATAGGGAATTAATCATCTTATTTTTGTTAATAAATGCCTTACCTAGAGACTGCCGCTCCCACAGTCAAACTGTCACTGCAGTTTTGTGGGGCAGTGTTTAATTTTAAGTATGTAAAACACTGTACTTATTAAAATATTTTAAATAAAAAAAAAATTAAAAAAATCAATAATCACCATTACAATCTATGGTGTGCCCCAAGGTAGCGTTTTGGGCCCATTGTTGTTTCTCATCTATATTAATGACCTTCCTAAGCATGTCAAGTATCCTATGGTCTTGTTTGCAGACAATAGCACTGTTATAATTAAATGTAACGATGCTAATAATTACGAAACGAAAATTAATGAGACTATGAATGATATATTGAAATGGCTTACTGTTAATAATCTTGTAATAAATGTTTATAAGACTAAAATCATTCACTTTCAACAAAGGGTCCCTATATTGCCAATTCAATGTAATAACCAAGGACATGTTATTGAATCTGTTAATGACACTAAATTCTTAGGAGTAATTATAGATAGTAAGTTGTCATGGAAACCACAGTCAGAGAAAATTTGTATAACCCTCAATAAATATGCATATGCGCTTTATAAGTTGTCCAAACTAGTGAGCATTGAGGCGGTAATTTCAGCCTATCATGGTTATGTTGGGTCAACTCTCCGCTATGGTCTTATTTACTGGGGAAATTGTACCAACAGAGAAACCATCTTTAGGGCACAAAAAAGATGCATCCGGGCTATTTGTGGCTTGAAACAAACTGTGTGCCATATTTTAAAGAACTGAATATCTTAACTCTTCCCTGTCTTTTTATCTTTGAAACAGCTATATTTGTTAAAACAAACCCTTCTAATTTCAAACAAGTGTCTGAGGTATCCAATAGAGACACCTATCGGGCTTACAATCTTTGCATAGTGTTCTCACGTACTGCACTGATGCAAAAAATCGTGTTCTGCTTGGCAAGTAAAATCTATATATATAAAACGCAAAGGTGACTGACTGATTGACTGATTGACTGACTGATCTATCAACGCACAGCCCAAACTACTGGACCGATCGGGCTGAAATTTGGCATGCTGATAGCCACTATGATGTAGGCATCCGCTAAGAAAGGATTTTGATAAATTCCACTCCTAAGGGGATAAAATAGGGGATGAAAGTTTGTATGAAACTTACGTAAATTTATTTGATCATAGTAGCTCCAATCTTCAATTTCAGTTCGATCAATCGAGAATTTTCGTAAGTTTCATACAAACTTTCATCCCCTATTTTATCCCCTTAGGGGTGGAATTTATCAAAATCCTTTCTTAGCGGATCTCTGTCAATTCTCGATTGATCGAACTGAAATTGAAGATTGGAGCTACTATGATCAAATGAATTTACGTAAGTTTCATACAAACTTTCATCCCCTGTTTTATCCCCTTAGGAGTGGAATTTATCAAAATCCTTTCTTAGCGGATGCCTCTATCATAGTGGCTCTCTGCATGCTAAATTTCAGCCCGATCGGTCCAGTAGTTTGTTTATTCAGGTTTTAGTTCTAAACGTTGTCAATAGATGGCGTTAGTGGTAATTATAGAACGCGCTATCGTTGTGTTTTAACTGAGGTATATATACCCGATGAGAAGTGGCCGCTTTTTCCTGTAGAATATACTATACCTGTACGTTTCTAGCGAATTATCTTTGACGAATTTGCCTGTTCTGTTGGATTATTTGGATGTTCTGTTGGATTACATTTGCTTTGTGTTTCGGTTTAGTTGTTTTGATTTTGTTTAGAACATCTTATCATTGACTCGGCTTTGTACTTGGCATTTTGGTTTGTTACGTGTTTCGGTTTAGGAGTTTTGGTTTTGGTTATAGACTCGGGTTTGTACTTGGCATTTGTTTTTGTTTTCGTGTTTAGTTTAAATAAGTTTAGGTTTTGTTGGTTCGACGTTTGTAAAATGGCTAAAGAATATCTTACCGTTAATGGAGAAGTTGTAGAATGTACAGTCGTCCCTATTGTTGGTGACGGTGCCTGTTTGTTTCGTGCTCTTTCTTATTTAATGTACGGAACACAAGATAAAGCGATGGAGGTGCGTTCAGAAATTGTCAGATATGTGGTTAATGACTGGAGCAAGTTTTCAATTATGACCCACGACAGAAATGGTGATAATTATTCATCATCTAACGAATATTTTGATGATATGATCAAAAATGCTACTTATGGCGGGCTTTGTGAGTTAGTAGCAGCAGGATTAATATTTCCATTTAAGTTTGAAGTTTATAGAAACGGTCTTAAATATACGGAATCTGGATCTAATGACTGTCCGGTAAGGCGATTACGATTCAGCCAAGATTTGTCCAGTGGGCATTTTGATGCGTATCTCCCAATAGCAGCACAAAAAATTACTCGGCGTCGTATAGAGGTAGCTGTCGAAGAACGTGATTATGAAATTTACACGCCTTCACAACTTAAAGTTGATAAGGGTTGTAAGGAGGTACCTGTTTTAGAGCGTGAACGTTCACCTATTGTATCTTCATTAAGTTATGATGAAATTTTAACAGGATGTTCATTATCCCAATCTGAGTCTGTGACATTCATTGAAAAAAAGAAAAATAAACGTAGGGCAAGATATACTAATTACACACGAAATAATCAAATAAAAAAGGCACAAAAAAAATATAGACAGATTTTACCTGAATCCCACCGCAAAGCTGTGTCTGAATACCAAAAAAATAACCCTGATGTGCACAGGCAAGCTGTCGCTACCTACCAGGCTGCAAACCCTGAAAAGCACAGACGTGCTGCCACTACCTACCAGGCAGCAAACCCTGACAAGCACAGGCAAGCTGCCGCTACCTACCAGGCTGCAAACCCTGAAAAGCACAGACAAGCTGCCGCTATTTACCAGGCCGCAAACCCTGAAAAGCACAGGCAAGCTGCCACTACCTATCAGGCTGCAAACCCTGAAAAGCACAGGCAATCTGCTGCACTATACCAGGCCACGAATACCGAGGTGCATAGAGTGAGTCAGTCACGGTATAGAGAAAACACAATTCAGCGTGTATGGAAAAGCAAGTTGCTTTCGGGTTTGGCATATGATCCAGATATTGCATATGAAACTGACAGCAGTGTAGCCTTAGGTTCTATGACATACAAGTGCCAGTGGTGTAACGCCTTGAAGTGGAAAGATGAGACGCCTGGCATGTGTTGTAGCGCTGGTAAGGTGCAACTTGAACCATTAAAACAACTGCCTGAACCACTTTACAGTTTGGTTAATGATCTACACCCAAATCACGTGCACTTCATGGATAATATCCGAAAATATAACGCCTGTTTTCAAATGACTTCATTTGGTGGAAAACAGATAAAGGAAGGCGGTTTTTCACCAACTTTTAAAGTTCAAGGTCTGGTCTATCATTTAATTGGAAGTATATTACCAGAACCTGGGCAGGACGCACAGTTCCTGCAAATTTATTTCGTCGGTGAAGATGATAGAGAAGCTAATATACGATGTTCTAAATTTCTTAATTTGAAACCAAATTTAATCAAGCAACTGCAGCTTATGTTACATGAGGTAAACCTATACATAAAAGATCTAAAAAGTGCCATTGATAAAATATCACCTTCAGAGTCATTCAAAGTTGTAATACATGCAGATAAAAAACCACAAAGGGAACACAGAGGTAGATATAATGCACCAACGGTAAATGAAGTGGCTGTTGTATTAGTGAATCAGCAGTTTGATCGAAGAGACATCATCCTCGAAAGTCGAAATAACTCACTTCAGCGTATCAGTGAGATACATCGAGCTTACAACGCACTGCAGTACCCGTTGATGTTCTGCTGGGGAGATGATGGCTATTCAATCAACATACCACAATGCGATCCCACAACTAAGTTGCCCTTGAATAAAAACGTCTCTGCTGTAGGTTTTTATTCATACAGAATAATGGTCAGAGAAGGAGAAGATAACTTTTTGGTTAAATATCGCGCCCTTTTTAGTCAATATTTGGTAGATGAATACGCCAAAATAGAAACTGAAAGACTAAACTACATAAGATACAATCAAGCCAAATTGCGCGCAGATAATTACATTCATTTGAAGGATGCAATAGGACGGCAAGATACAGAAGCAAATCAGCTGGGACAAATGGTAGTACTTCCGTCATCTTTTACTGGTGGACCAAGATACATGCATGAAAAAACACAGGACGCCATGACATACGTTAGACATTACGGTCGTCCCGACCTTTTTATTACTTTTACATGTAATCCACGTTGGAGCGACATAAGTGATCACTTGCTTTCAGGTCAAAAATCTTATGATCGATACGATATAGTTTCGCGTGTCTTTCGATTAAAGGTGAAGAAGATCATGAATTTGTTGATAAAAGGGAAAATATTCGGTGAAGTAAGATGCTATATGTACTCAACAGAATGGCAAAAGCGTGGCCTTCCACATATTCACATTCTTTTATGGCTTCAACATCGTATCACTCCGGATCAAATTGACAATATTATTTGTGCTGAAATACCTAACCCCAATCGTGATCCTGAGCTTCACGAAATTGTTAAATCTAATATGATACATGGCCCCTGTGGAAGTTTTAACCAAAATTCTCCGTGTATGAAAAATAATTCGTGCAGCAAACGTTATCCCAAGGCTCTTATTAAGGAAACTCAAACGGGTAATGATGGTTATCCGCAGTACAGGAGACGTTCTCCAGATGACGGTGGATTCTCCGTCCATATCAAGGGTGTAGAAGTAGATAATCGTTGGGTGGTTCCTTATAATCCAGTGCTGTTAAGAACATGTAATGCTCACGTGAATGTAGAGTACTGTAATTCAGTGAAATCAATTAAATACGTCTGCAAATATGTTAATAAAGGTTCAGATCAGGCTACGTTTACTATAGAGAATGAAAAGGACGAAGTTACAACCTACGCAAGTGGTAGATATATAAGTTCAGCTGAAGCAGTGTGGCGAATCCTTGAATGCCCTATACATGAGCATTTCCCTCCTGTAGTGCAACTTGCTGTCCATTTAGAGAATGGTCAGAGAATTTATTTTAATGAGCAGAACTTGAGCGACAAATTGAGTAGTCCCCCTAAAACTACACTCCTTTCCTTTTTTGATCTTTGTAATAGGGATGATTTTGCAAAAACATTGTTGTACTCAGAAGTCCCTGCGTATTACGTTTGGAACAAGCAAGAGTTCCAGAGAAGGAAGAGAGGAATGAACGTTGAAGGATGGTCAGGCGTCAAAAAAGAACACGTTCTGGGTAGGGTTTATACGGTTCATCCAAATAATACAGAATGCTACCACCTTCGAATGCTTTTACATGAGATCCGGGGTCCAATTTCATTTGAAGCGTTGAAAACTGTAGATGGTCACTTACATCCCACTTTCCAATCCGCATGCAAGGCTCTAGGTTTACTTGAAGATGATCAGCATTTGCACGCAGCACTGGAAGAGGCAGCACTTTGTCAAACCCCACACAGGATTCGGGAGCTTTTTACAATCATTTTAGTGTTCTGCCAGGTTTCCGACCCCCCATGTCTTTGGGAAAAATTCAAAGAATGCCTTTCTGAGGATTTTAAAAAACAGCTGGAAAGGAAAGGTGATGTGACTGTAGAGCACTTATCAGATTTGATATTGAACAAATGCCTGTCGGTATTAGAGGATGCCGTTTTATCATTAGGCGGCCGACCTCTTAAAGAGTATGGATTACCTCAGCCAAACATGTCAATACAATTTGGAAATAGAGAGTACCTGAAGGAGACCAGTTACGATTTAGTAGCCTTAGAGGACGCTGTAAGAAAAAATGAAGCGTCTTTGAATGGCGAGCAACAGAAAGTTTACAATAAAATTATTACAAGTGTAGATGAAAACGAAGGTCGAATATTCTTCCTAGATGCTCCAGGTGGAACTGGTAAAACCTTCCTAATTAATTTACTTTTGGCGAAAGTAAGAAGTACTCACGGCATTGCCTTGGCTGTGGCGTCATCTGGCATAGCAGCTACATTGCTCGAAGGTGGTCGAACTGCTCATGCTACATTTAAGTTACCACTCAATTTAATTACTGCTGAGACTCCCATTTGCAACATCTCCAAACAAAGTAATTTTGCTGAAGTTTTAAAAAGTACAAAAATAATCGTGTGGGACGAAATAACGATGGCTCATAAAGGTGGTATTGAAGCCTTAAACAGATCTCTAAGGGATATAAGGGGTAATACAAAATTAATGGGTGGTGTAACAGTTTTGCTGGCTGGAGACTTTAGGCAGACTCTACCAGTGGTGCCAAAAGGAACCAGAGCTGACGAAGTAAAGTCGTGCATTAAGCAATCTAATTTGTGGCCCCAGGTTAATATTCTTAAACTCTCTAAAAATATGAGAGCACATTTGGGCGGGGATGAGTATGCTGGTAGATTTTCAGATCTCCTTCTTAAAATCGGTACTGGTGATTTTCCATCATTTGATGGAATGATAACCATCCCGGAAGAATTGTGCACAGTTGTAACTACGGTTCAAGAATTATTATCAAAAGTTTATCCAGACATTATTCGTATTCATGACAAGCCTATTGAATGGTTATGTGAACGTGCCATACTTACTCCAAAGAACGACCAAGCAGCGGCTATCAACGATATCTTGCTCATGTCGTTTGCGGGCGAAGAAAAGGTCTATACTTCAATTGATACTGTGGTCAATACAGATGACGCTACTAATTATCCTGTAGAATTTCTAAATTCACTGAAACCGCCAGGTTTGCCTTATCATAAGCTTATTCTGCGTGTGGGCACTCCAATTATGTTGTTACGAAATTTAAAACCACCAAGACTTTGCAACGGTACGAGACTGCAAGTGAAAGCGTTACATAGCAATATAGTGGAAGCCACTATTTTAACTGGATGTGCGAAAGGGGAAACTGTATTTATACCACGAATCCCATTAATACCTAATGACATCCCGTTCGAATTTAAACGATTACAGTTTCCCCTAAAAGTTTGCTTTGCCATGACAATAAACAAGTCTCAGGGGCAAACTCTCAAATTTGCGGGAATTGACTTGAGAGAACATTGCTTCTCTCATGGGCAGTTTTATGTTGCATGCTCACGAGTAAGTTCACCCAGTAGCTTGATAGTTTTAGCGCCTAATGACAGATTAGTTAAGAATATTGTGTACAAAGAAGTTTTGTAAGCCCTAATTTTTTACACACGCCAAAAGTAAAGCCGCAGAAACTGTAATTGATAATAATACTTCTTAACGCGAGCGAAGCCGCGGGCAAAAGCTAGTATATAATAAAATACCCTTGCCTCTAAGACTGGCACCACTCAAGATATTTAAAAATAATTTATGTAAATTACTCATCGAAAAATGTTATTATTCCTTGACAGACTTCTTTGCGGACAAATTTAATTAAATTCTTTTATTTCATTTATTTTTTGCGTAATTTGACATATGCATGATTAGTATGATTATTTAATAATTTTGTTGAATGTATTTTATTTTTTTGTGTCATATGTTATGACTATTAAGTAGTATGCCTTATGGCGAAGACATAGTGAGATCTGTAAAATGTTCATAACACGTCTATATTTACCTTTGTTTTACGAATAAACGATTTGATTGATTGATTGATGATGATGGTCATAGGGTATGTCTGTATAATAAAATAACTCTTTACACTCTCTCGCTTCTTACACATATTTAAAACTAAAAGATTACTCAAGTCATTTATCCTCCTTTGTGTCATGAGGTTAATCGCTGCGACTCAGTCCCTGCCTACTGCAGCCGAATACAAACGTTTTGTTATTTAGTATATCTATTATAATCAATACAAAAAACCCTTTCAATCTTTACACCGGTCTGACACGATATATTTACCTTTATTTCTGACGTTTCGACACGAATTCCACTAGCCGTGTTCTAAGGTAACAGTCTTAAAAAATGTTAAATAAATTTCGCATTAGACCCGTGCAAATTAATCTTTTAAATACGCCTGGGTTCTCTGTACAACGTAGGCGGAGCCGCGAGGGCAGCTAGCTGATAAATGATAATGAACGTTGTTCCATAGGGACGATCTTTTCACGTATACTCGTAAAGGTAACAAGGTCTTTCATAAATTTCTCCCGTAATCATGCAAACGTATTACCTATTCAAAATATGGTTGGCAGAAAAATGAGTTTGTGTGAACAAATTAAATTATAATTTCATGAGTTCGCTTTTAATCTAACGTACGCGGTTCGGCTGAACTTTCTCAATATTCTGGGGTGACGCTTATTCAAATTTGATGTGCCTTATTTAAAAACAAATCGTATTCGTCTGTTACGTAGAAAGTTTTTGTTTAATAATCTCCATACAAATGCAATACGATGAAAGTAAATTGGTACGAATTATAAATGACAATTTACATACTTTCTGATTTTTGATAATATCTGAGCCTGAATGGTATTATACCTACTCTTATGCGAACAGGAATACATCATCATCATCATCATATATTGCAACTACTCATTTCATTTCAATTATTTTTCTCATGCCTACATTATCATAATCAGGGCCCGTAATTTTCATGACGATGACATCAATTTGACGTCACGCTGCATATAGGGTAATCCCAAATAGGTTTATTGAAATTATTAATCATTAGTCGTCAATCATTTTAATCATGTATAAATTACTCTAACGGTAATCTATTCACACGTGGAATAATTAATAGGTACCTACTTGATACGTGAAACGTAAATTAAACTATTTGTTTTGTTTTTTACATACAATTGCAATCATACTCTATGCAGCGTGACGTAATTTTTGCGTTATGATAAGTACGGACCCTGGTGGTAACAATACCATTTAATAAAATGTAAATATAAAAACATAACAAATAGTTTAATTTACGTTTCACGTATCAAGTAGGTACCTATTCATTATTCCACGTGTGAATAGATTACTGTTGAAGTAATTTGTACATGATTAAAATGATTGACGACTAATGATTAATAATTTCAATAAACCTATTTGGGATCACCCTATATGCAGCGTGACGTCAAATTGATGTCATCGGCATGAAAATTACGGGCCCTGATCATAATCATCAATGATTATCGCACATACAAACATGGCTATGCATCATGCGTCATGCGCTAACAAGAAATTAAATTATGATCGGCCAAGTGTGGGTCGCACTAGGGCAATTAATGATCCGTACTAGGTACTACTTTAACATAATACTATAAATAAATAGGCAAGGTTGTGTCGTCGTTACCTACCTGAAATACAAAATGTTTGTCCGTTATTCATAAAGCTAGACTAATGTTGGTCTAAAATATCACTTCGAATGTTTATAAGTGGGTTGTGTGATCTTAGCGTATTTTTTCACGATTAAAACAACTTTGTCCCATTATTGAAACTATGATCAACACAATGAAAAGATCCTCGACCCAGCGGGACCTGTAGGTCGATCACGTAACGCATTGTACGAACGTCGGGTAGGCCTAAATGTCACTTTTTATATGGAAAATTGACAGTTAAATTGTACGCGCGTTCGGAACGTTACGTGTTTACCCCTCAGAACCCACATCTTATTGCCTTACTGGGGAAGAGGGCTTTACCAATTACGCTACAGGTCCAGTTACTAAGCCGACGAACTTTGTATTGTACACTCGGAGCTTATAATGTCACCTTCAACAGTCTTCACTTGTCAGTAAAATGTCTAAGATAAGCTCAAGATCAACTAAAACGTTTGTGTAGAATTTATATTCTAGCTAAATACCTACTATACTATAGTTCTTGTTCTACGACGTTTGAGTGTACGCGCGACCCTCATGTCATCACTTGAAGTTTATCCATGATCTGTGTGCGATTGTACCGTGCAGCGAGTAAACGCTTCCGGCCGCGATTGTCCCTGTCTGCGAACAATGCGCGGATAATTACGTCGCTCATTTTACACTGCACCGCTCCTGAATCACCGTCGTCACTTGTTCCGTTTAATTGCAACTTGCTACTTGCCGGTACACGGGTGGCCAATATCAATGACTATCTTTGTACACAGAAAAGTGTTAAGTATAGGTCCTGATCAAGAAAAAAGATAGCCCATTACGAACAACCTAGTGAATCCGGTTTTCAACAAAGCCAAATAAGTTTGGCACACGCTCACATACACACATACAAACAAAATAGCACAAAACTCGAAATAAGTGATTTTGACATTGCGACACGTGCGAAAAGTATTTGGCTTGATTGAAAACCGGCTTCACTAGGTTGTTCGTCATGCTCCGTCTATCTTTTTTTCTTGGTCTGAGGTCATTTATAAGGTTTTAATGGGAAAATGGACACACATTTATGTACAGAAACATTAAACGCGTATGAATTGGCTGCTATGTCTTACATATCACCTCCTTGCATTTTGCCCGAAACCATGGAAGAACGAGAGCCATGTGCTTACTTTATTAACACTTTCTTCCTTTAATAACCTAATCATAATTGGGCGACTTAAAATCTTCACGCACGGAGAAAATACATTTTTGTTGCACTTAAAGCCTTCATACATTGGGTTTAATGGCTAAAAATATGAAACCTAAATGTAAGGTGCCTTTCATTAGGTATAGCTTAATAACCTCAGTTTTGCAAAAGAACGAAACAATTAAAAATTGTCTTATAACGCCTTCATCCACACGTAATTTTTCTTGAAACCAGAGATTCATCGGGAAGATGTTAAGTTATTGCGATTGAAGCGAAATTTACTTGAGCCAAGAATTTTTCTCTTGGTTCGACAAAATCATCTTAATCTATGATGATTTCTGTTTAATTCAAGATAATTGCGGGCTTCCTAATTAATTTCTTGATTTAAGAATGTTTTTATTATAATGCCATCTTAAAATAATGTATGTGAATAACCTTATCTTAATTTAATACAGAGAACAAATATGAAGAAAAAAATAACCGTGATCAAATGTAGCCTAGACGGAAATCGAACCCTCTCATTTACCGGATAAAAGTGTCCTCTATAGCTTGCCTTCGTAATTTACACATCCTATGCTACGCTACATTACCGGTATCTGCTCTGCATAATCCTTACCTATGTGACAGTGAAATTCTTGATTAAGCCTTTTAGCGATTATTTGGGCGACTGCGCAGCAAGCTCCACTTGAAGAGTACAATGCGTGTCAGTTGACTTGAAATGAAAGCACTTGAGCGTTTGCAAATTGACTTGATTCGCGTCAGAGCCTCCCAGGGCGAGTTGCACTAACTTACGATTACAGACCGATCAACGTTAAATATTGCATCACCAGCTGTCATCCCATACAAACATGTCAAACTTTCCATACATTCAGATTTTAATGACACCCTTAGTATGTACACAGGTACACTTATGTTATAAATGTGAAAGTAATTCTATCTGATTGTTACCTTTTCACTCGTAAACTACTGTAACAGTTTTGGTGAACAAACGTTTCACCGAATTTTCATTTAATTATTGTTTTATTCTGAATTTATGTCAATTAAAAACGTTTTATACCAAATGTGTTCATTGTTTCGCAAAATTTTCAATTAATCGAAAACAATTTTATTCAAAAGCCGTTAACTTTTTAGGTCAAGTTAAAATGCGTAGAACGCATTGGGTTAGTTGTTTGTTTAATGGCAATCGGTTTTCGGCCAACCGGATAGACGTCTGTAAGTTTCCTTTGCAGATTTCTTTTACTGCGTCGGTCCAACGGGTTGGTGATATTCCACGGCTCCTTTTTTCCTTCCATGTGTCCGTGTCGTGTATTCGTCCCACAACGATGAGTTTTTCCAGGCTATATTACTGTACCTGTACCTAAATGTTACATATGCATATACGTTTACATAGATAAAGTAGTACTGTAAGCTTGTTCAGAGCACCAGGTGCTGGAGTGTGTCTGAACAATCCTACTATTGAAGTCTGGCTCTAATTTAAAATATCGTATTTTTAGCTGTAGCACAATATATTTTTCGTACCCGGAGCTCAATTGGTATCAATTTCACAAAATTAATTATATCAAAATATTTAAATCTCGTACATGTTAATTAGGGCCAATTTATTTAATTTAGAGTTGTAAAATTATATTCGTGGTTCCGTGTAACAGAGGCGTTTTATAAAAAAATTGACTGGTCAATTTTGACTGAACACTATTGATTACCTACTTAGGTTATGTCTTGAGGGTCGGTACAATTTAACTGTCAATTTTCCATATAAAAAGTGACATTTAGACCTACCCGACGTTCGTACAATGCGTTACGTGATGACTTGGCGGGGCGGGGTCGGCATGTCGCACAGATTGCGTCGCTCGTCGGTATACTGTCAATATTACATTTCATCATCATCATCATATCAGCCGAAAGACGACCACTCCTGGACAAAGGCCTCCCCCAAAGAGCGCCATAATGACCGAGATGCGACCACGTACCGGGAGGCGCAGCGTGGGTAGCCCCACAAGGTGGACTGATGACCTGGTAACGGTCACGGGAGTTCGCTGGATGTAGGTGATGCATAACCAGTCATTATATTACAATTGCTTAGTAGTAATATCATGAGCATCCGTGCATCCTGCGCCAGTCAGAAAGTATTAACTAAGTAAATATAAATAAATAAATATTATGGGACAATATTACAACAATCGAACTATCCCCAAAGTAAGCTGAATAAGGATTGCGTTATGGCTACTAGACGACGATATATATAAGAGATATAAATACTTAAATACATAAAAAAACATCCAAGACTCACAAAAAAAAAAATGAGCATGAAAAATTTTTTTTTGTGAATCTTGGATGTTTTTTGTTAGTCTTGGATGTTTTTCGCACAAATATTAGCCCTTACCGGGATTCGAACCTTAAGCTTTGTAGGCAGCGTCACCACCCACTAAGATAACCGGTTGTCTAACTAATTTAAATGTAGATGCGCCATAAATAATCGGTACTGACTCGATAGGGGTGTAGACACTCAATAAAATAATCAATAATGTTGCATTTTCTCGAAAAAGGATTAAAAATGTAGTCAAATGGAGAAAACAGCAACGCAAAAGGTTAAATAATCACAAAGTTATAAATGTCCAAAGTTTTAAGAAGGGGTATGTTCTGTCCCTTTTCCGCATATGAAACGATTGTCATTTACTATGACGCTAGACGATCGTGACGTCACGATCCCGGAGCGTTTTCTTTCATTAACTGGCAACATTGAAACGGTTGAAGCTTCGTAATTTTTTGAGATATTCGAATGGGAATTTCGTCATTAGGCATATTTCTTTTGAAGTAATAATACATTTTGAGTCTTCACCCCTATTGATAGGTGACACTGACAGCTCACTGATATCGACCGCCTCCGCACCGAAAAATCCGGAAGTTGCCTTATGTGAATGAAGTCTACGAGCCATCCGTTCGAGCATGGAAAACTGTTCAGTCTCTGCATATTTCATACTTAGTTAATTGACTTTGGACTCACAGTCTGGCTCGCCGGACATCCGACGCAACGGACTAACTGCGTTAAACGCGAGTCCAAAGCAATATAGCTCCTATTCTAACCTGCTAAGAGCTGGCACGACCGTTAGAAATGAGTAAACACCCGTGTTTTAATGCCCGATGCCCGACACAATACACATAACTGTTTTTGTTTTTTGTCCGTTCAAATAATTATTTACGTGGGTATTTGCAGGATGTGGGTAGCAGCTATAGCGTTTGCTGAAGAATTTTCATCATCGCAATTTAGAATGGCGTTTAATATTTATCTCTGAAATCATAGGGTTTATGAATACTCAATTATGTTACAAGATTATAATTAACATAAACTAAATTAAATTAAAACTACGTTAAATCTAAAAAAGGCCCTCTAGGCATTGTACCGAGGATGCTGGCGGCATTTCCTCGTTGAATTGCAATGCTGATGCGTTGTGCAAGAAAGCCGCCAGCTCTTCGGTAGAATTAAATTAAGAATTAGAATTAAAAATTTAGAATTAAATTTTTAAAACTGAGTTTTTTATTTATATCCGACAAACAAATGGATCAGATAATAAAAATACGTGAAGTAAAAACGCAATGAAACAAAATACGACTGGTATACGCAATTAAGTTAAGTCTATCAATGCAAAATACTCCGCCACGGCTTCTGATTATAGCAGTGAAGGAGCCTACCCGACTCCCAAAGTTTTTGAAATTATAAAGTCGCCCAAAGAGTTTAAAGTAATCTCATTAGAAATTGCTTGTTAAAATAATAGTTAAGTATTATGTTAAAGACTCTGTGTTTTGTTTAATTCGTTTTGTATATTTTGAATACTGGATTATATTCATTCGATTGTTTTATTCCAAGTAAGATTATTAGGTGCTGAAGTGTCGGTATGGATAGTTTAATGCTGTGTTTGAGTTTACGCTATATGTGTTTCCAACTAACTGTCTCCTAATAGAGTAACTATGTAATTACGGTTTCGTAGTGCTAGCGTAGCCATTCGAGTCTACGTAATGCTACGTGTGCTACCCCGTAGCTGTCACACATTCACTGCCTAGAATCGCTACGCGCTACGCCCGCAGTCGATCCCGTGGTTTTGCCGCCAGTAGCGGAAAGCGGCTACGCCGTAGGCGGCCGCTAAAGTCGCCGTCAATGGAACTTGCTAACTATGTAAACAATCAATTTATTGGAATTGACATTTTGAATGTCAATTCCAATACATTGTTTGTTTACATAGTTAGCAAGTTTTATTGACGGCGACTTTAGGCGTGTCTTTGTAGTGAAAGACAAGTGTTAACTGCCAATGATTTCGTAGCGCTACGCTCGTAGACAATTACATGGGATAAGCTGTTTGTAGAGGAAAGTGCCTCCGAGCAGAGCGCTCGTCTAGCGGGTTCCCCGTACTGAAAATGTAAGTTCGTCATAATGGGGAACTTGCATGGGACTTCAATTTTGAATAAATTGCACGCAATCGATGCGGATATACGTAGAAATATCATATAGAAGAAAAAAAACGATTGTATTAGTTTTATCTCACGTTAAAATGACGAACAATATTTTTTTTTTGATAAAATAACATAACAGTTACACAAAATATTGAATTAAAAATGCTATTTTGACTTAAACGCAAATGTTGTGGAGATAATTGCAAATTAATGACTTACTCCATAGTAAACACGCAGAGAATATATGTTGTGACGTCATAGCATAAGCCAGTTTAATATAGAGCGTTTCGGGGGGTGCCAGCGCGTGCAGATTTCAAATGCATATAACATCAGAAAAATAAATCATAAGAAAGTTTTAGTGCTACATTTGTTTGAATGCTGGATTATACTTTTGATTTTCGTAATAAAATAAAAAGATGCAAGTTCCCTACTGTTCCTAGCCTTTGTATTACAAATTTGATTTGCATATTAGTGTTGTAAGTGCCTACTCAATTGACGATCGGTTAGCCTAGTGGGTAGTGACACTGCCTACGAAGCTGAAAGTCCTGAGTTCAAATCCCGGTAAGATGAAAGTTGAAGCATGAATATTTGTTTCTGAGTCTTGGATGTTTTCTATGAATGTAAGTATTTATATCTATAAAATACATGGTTGTCTAGCACCCATAACAACAGCCTTATTGAGCTTACTCTGGAGCTAGTTCGATTTGTGTAAGATTGTCCCCTAATTATTATTATTATTACTCGATGTTTCACTAAAGGATTCTGTGCTGGCAGGTACTTATTTTAAAACATAGCGCGTCTATTTTATAAAAGTTACTTTAATTTATTTATAAACTCTTGCTATGGCGATCACGACCGCCTTATAAAGTAGCTAACTTCTAAGTCTACCATTTAAATGGCGAAGTTCAATAGTTTTTCCGATGAGATTCCTTAATTTGCTAAGTTTGGGTCGACCGCATTTAGTATTCGAATAGCGAAATGTAAACTGAACTAACTTTGTAAAGTCGGAAACAACTTTGACAATATCCAGTCTCTGGGAAAATCAGGCAAGTTTTGCCTAGAAACCACATATCTTGGAGGTTACGGAAGGGTTATTGAGGTCGCTCGTATTCAAACTGTTTATTAAAGTTATCACACTTGTCTATTTTTTACAAGCTTTTATTTAGCTCACCCCGTTTGTTTTATTCTTGGGTCAAATTTAGTAATTGTAATTTCACCCTCTTCCTGTCAACAGATTTATCTGAAATTTTGCATGCATATGTATATCGCATGACAATACAATATTATGATGATATGGAGCTGATCTGCCGCTGGAGCTGGAAGGTGGCCATAGGAACTCCACAATAAAACGACACAACCCCATCGAGTTTGGGCTCGTTAGAATCGTCTCAATGAGTAGTTGATGACGGTATGCAGAAAAGTACAGTCGGCAATAAAAGTTTGTACCAAAAATGAAATTTTTGACACAAACTTATTATTGAACGAGGTTCTCTTCTTCAGCGTGGGCCTAATTCTTTCGTATGGATGGAGGAGCGGAACTTCCTGTCACAGGTTTCCTTTCACTTACTAGGAAATTCCGACCCTAGAGAGAAGAACTCGCAAGATCGAAGATTAAAAAAAAAATTGTTTAATTCCGAAAATCTGAATTCACAAAGAAATTCTGTATTGAGCCTGCTCACAAAATTTGACGAGAATCGATTGAGAAATACTACCTGTAGAGGAGAACAGCCGGACAGCGTGACAGCGAACGGATGTACGACCGACTTTTGGCCCAAGCTGAACTTCGTTCGCTTCGCTCGCTCGTTCGAAAATAGAGCAAATTGTATGAACCCTAAAAAAACATTGTATGGTGTTCGCAAAAACACTTTTTATTTCCGTATTGCCACTTTTTAACTGACTTCAAATAAGAAGGAAGGTTCTCAATTCGTGGGAAGCTTTAATTTTACAACCTTTCTATTAACTTGCAATGTACGTACCTAACTAACTACTAACTATGTAAAACTATGTAACAAGGGTTATTCGGGTGGAATCGTGCAACTCAATTTTGAAGCAGATTTCTTCAACCACTTGTGCTGAAATTTTGGGTAAAAGTATAGTTGGGATTACAATTCAATATTATGGTACCATCGAGCTGATCTAATGATAGGGACAGAAGGTGGCCATGGGAATTCAGTACTTAACCCCGTTGAGTTTGGGCTCGTTAGAATCGTCTCAATGAGTAGTTGATGACGGTATACAGAAAAGTACAGTCGGCAATAAAAGCTTGTACCTACCAATGATTAAATTTTTGTTAGAATTTTTTTTATGCATGATCACTTTGGCACTCTTTAGGGGAAGGCCTATGTCCAACAGTAGATGTCTGTCGGCTGACATGATGATGTGGTTGATCCCCGAATACTCGAAGACACCTGGACCGATTTGGAAAATTCTCCTTTTGTTTGAAAGGGTATCCTTTTGAAGAGATAAGATCCTAGAGAAATCGAGGGAACTCTTCAAATTTTATAGGCACACTTGAAGCGATTTGGGTACCTACCGATTTCAAATCGGTTTCAACTTTGTTTTTAAAGTTAAATGTTTTACACCCTTTATAGCTAAGTAGTAGTTAATCAAACCTGTCCGTCAAGATATAGATCTTAATAGATTGGTCCAACCAAACGCAGTATGTCTAAACTAATTTGATAATTAATGATATTGCACCAGAGCCAATTACCATGCAAAGCTAATTGCTTGGGTTAAGGTGATGTCTATCAGCCTTATATTAGCATATAGCTAATAGGATATTACTTATGATATACGAGTACCTACCTACTTACGTTCACTAGTACCTATAAATAGGCAATAAGAGTTGGTATTGCAAAATTATGAATCCCTAAAATTGGCAAAAATATAATAAAAATCGTGCGTTCAAAAATGTGACTAAAAATGTGTGCATTTAAAGTTACATTGCCAAGTTTAGTTACACACCTTATTTATTACACTCGATTACAAAAAAAAATATCCGAGCAGATATTATTTTGCGTCAAAATTCAATAAAAAATTGAAATTGAAATATCTGGCATTTCGTATCTTTTTTTCTATTTTAAATAATTCTTACTAAAAGCATATAAAGTTCAAAAAACTGTAATCTGACTACAGAAAACTAGCTGAAAAAAAAAACAGTTTCTTTCATACAAAAGGTAGCATAATTCCGAAACGATGAATATTCATCAAAATTGATTCAGTAACTTAAACGCTACGGTGGAATTCGCGTCAATACAAACATACATAGACTGTTAAAGCACCGTAGGTTCATGGTCTTCTCTCCCTATCACTGAGCATAAGCGTGAGCGAGATGGAAGTGCGTGTTCGGAAGCGCGGATATCATGTTTTTTAATTTAAATTTTTTGTGCGTTTAAATAAATAAAAAAGTAATCACTAAGTTCCCTCAAACATGATATTGCCAATTTTTAGAACCAAATTTAATATGTTTAGCTTTTGTGCATAATTTGTTACGAATAAATAAATACATAAATAAATAAATATTACGGGACAATCTTACACAAATCAACCTAGGCCCACGGTAAGCTCAGTAAGGCTTGTGTTGTGGGTACTAGGATGTGAATGTTTTAAGTATTCTTCTGGAGTCACATGTGTCCATAGGGTACGGTATCTGCTTAACATTATGCAGGCCGTAAGCTTGTTTGCCACCGTCATTGTAGGTATAAAAAAAGTGTATTTTAGACCTATGTTCGTGATTTTTTTCAGTCGAGCGAAAATTGCTTAATCATGTTTCGAATCACGGATCTCCCTGTAGAAAAGCCTCAAGATTACTATTCGTATTTTTTTGAAACCATATTATTATAAACAGCCGCATTATATTGTTTCAAAAACTCTGTTCGCTTAACTTCGCTGAACCTTTGCCGCCTTAAAATTATATCGCTTCCTTTCGGCTCTGCCGTAGTCGGGCAATATTATATCTAGGTACTAAAACAGGTTTCTGTCAAAAATTTCATTTTTGTTACAAGCTTTTATTACCGACTGTTCTTTTCTGTATACCGTCATCAACTACTCATTGAGACGATTCTAACGAGCCCAAACTCGATGGGGTTGTGTCGTTTTATTGCGGAATTCCTATGGCCAACTACCAGCTCCAACATCAGATAAGCTCCATGTCATCATAAGATTGCATTGTCATGCGATATACATGTGCATGCCAAATTTCAGCTCAATCGGAAACCGGGAAGTGGAATTTTACTTGCAATATTTGATTACAGACATACAGACAGACAGACAACGGGACAGGTGAAACTAAATAAAAGCTTGTATGAAGCGAGCCCGTTACAGAACCGCTACCGCGAAACTCAAACTTTGTTAGGTAATGTATCTCTATTTCTATCGCACTTGCGTATTCGAGCGACAGAGCGGGAGATATAATGCTCGAAATTTAAATTACAATAAGTGATATGACGAATATATGCGAAATAAATGAATGAAATTGATATCGTTCCATCGCATCACGGCTGACAAATATGAATCAGTCTTGCTGATAACTTACTTTCCGACGTTAACTGATATTTTTATTTGTTTCATACTAAATACTCGTATTATTTGAAATGTGCGCTTAACTGAAGTGCAATGAGGGCTGGCACTGAATTCCACGAAATTGTCAGTATGGTTTATAGAGCAAAAGATATACGATACCATTCACAAGAATTTCTACGAATTCTGAATACTAATTTTACTACATATGTGTTAATTTCCACTGAACATTCTCCCAAAGAACGAAAGGTTCTCGAGTGGCGACCACGTACCGGAAGGCGCGGCGTTGGTAGGCCTCCCACAAGGTGGACTGATGACCTGGTAAAGGTCGCGGGAGTCCGCTGGATGCGGGTGGCGCTGGACCGGTCACTTTAGAACTCTTTGGGGGAGGCCCATGTCCAGCAGTGGACGTCTTTCGGCTGATATGATGATGATGCAACGATGTTCTCCCAAAGTTGTTACTTTACAAAGGTCGTTTGGAGCGACAAGTGTCAAAGTGTCGGATAAAGATGAACGAATTTTAACGGTATTTTAGGTAAAATAGGTTTGTTGAACGCTTATGACGAACGGCCATTATAAGTAGAGTACTCCCGTGCTCTGCACGGCTATCACAGGCCGGCCCCCAAGTTGTGTCGTATCCGTCTCTTACTAATTAAAACGCTTAGAAAGAGACGCATAGTCTATATCGCCGCGAAAAAGCTCGCGGGCCGCCCTGTGATAGCCTTGCTGGTGAGATGACAAAAGGAACTCTTAATTGAAATGCGTTGTTCCCGGTGGAATCTAGGTGCAATTCCGCACGTGACGAAACTTCGCACCTCTAATAATGCCTGCAGTGTCTTTATACCGTATTTTAGAGAGTGGTAGGTTTGCCTCATTACTTGTACAGTGTTTTAAGATAATTATGAGCAGTACCTACTCACTGTCTCTTGATGGGATATTATTTTCAAGACAAATCATTAAATTATGCAGTTCTAACGCCGCTTCCTCACTCGGCGGGGCGAAATTTGTAAGTGGTATTTTTTATTTTCATCATCGTCATCAGCATCATATCAGCCGAAAGACGTCCATAATGACCGGCCCTGCGCCACCCGCATTGCGCACTCCCGCGACCTTTACATCCATCCACTCACGCTGCGCCTTCCGGTACGTGGTCACCACTCGAGAACCTTTTCGTCCCAACGGACATCGGTTCCCCGTGCAATATGCCCCACCCACTGCCCAGCTATTCAGAGGGCTAAATCGGTTACCTTAGTTCTGCTGCGGATAGCCTCATTTCTGATGCACGCAGAGTAACTTTGACTTTGAGCTTACTTGTGAGGCCCATAGTAAGCGTACACGTTTCAGTGGCATATGTTATCAGTGTCATCACTGGCAACACACACTGGTCAAATACTCTTAAGACAGTTGAGACGCCTGCGGAACATTAGACGAAAATATGTCCTACTTTATCGATAACAATACAAATATTTATTCGTAACAATTGTTGTAAGTCATGCACAGGATACCTAACTAACAAGTAAGTAGTTATGTAGGCAATAATAATTACAATTATATAATTTTAATTCGTCATTATTAGAAAATATAATTTTAATATACCCGTATTTTAATTTTACATTTGCATAAATCTCATTTTTAGTTTACGTTCTTAAATTCTTATTTTAAGTAGCAATTTATGTAAATTTCACCCTTTCACAATGTGAGCGATAGGTTGAAGAACTCTTCATAGCTGTACAACAGTTCTGTCATCAGATACTACTTCAATCTATCTCTAAATCCGGCGGGAGTGCCTGCTTCTGTGACTACCTACATCGGGTAGGCGATTGTAAACGGATAGTCTTAACTAGATAATAGAGTGATGAATCTGAGTGCAGTTTGGCAGATATTCATATATTTTCAAATGTTATGCTTGTTAAATTAAATAAATAAATAAAAAAAAAAAACTTGTCGAGTCTGTGCGGTTCTACCACCAGTCTATTTTCATGTTTACTGCTACGTAGCAGGTAATTGGTATTCACGCCTCTACATTTGAACGCATCTATGATCATGTATGCACACTGCCGCGTTGTAGATTAATAAGCACGGTAGGGGCAAAATCTTCAGCTCTCTGAAAATATCCCGCGCGGAGGCGTCTACCGGCTTTCTGGCTATTGCGCGAACGGCTCGTTTCTGCATTGAGAATGCTCGAGTCCATTCAGAAGCACGGCCCCAAAACTCCGTGCCATACGTCAAGATTGAGTGCACTGTCGCGAAGTAGCACTCTGTCACCGCGGGTCTCCTCGCCAGGCGCCGAAGTGCAAACCAGCAAGCACGTCTTAGCTCCCGCATACCTCATCGATGTGTCTCCCACGTGAGAGGGATCACGTAATATTTCGAACGTACTTTTCGTACGTACGACAATTCAACAGTCATTTTCCCATACAAAAAGTGACATTTAGACCTACCTGACGCGCGTACAATGCGTTACGTAATCGACCAGCTGATCTCTTCCTGTTTACTTTTTTATTTGAATTATTTATGTAGCTCCGTAATTTCAATGTGGCTAGTTCAAAGTAGTTCTAGGGTTGACTCGTGCCAACATTTCATATAACCAGCATTTGTAAAAATGAAACGCAATAAACCCGGGTTTGTACGAGACCTATTAATCCACGTAGTTTTCTTGGTAATTAAAAATGTACGCGCAGTTGGGCACACTCGATAGCGATTCGTTCGCAAGTATTTAGTTTAGACGAAGTTTCCAACTTGCACTAATTAGGACTCTCTTGCATTCGGAACCGTATTCGCTGCTAAAATAATTTCACTAACTCGAAATCATTTGATTATGTGAGTTTGAAATTGTCGCTTATAAGTACGGGTAAAAGTTAAATTTGGATTGATCGATGAGATCAAAAGAGAGCTTGCGACATAATATTAATAAAACGGTTAAAGATGCACTGTAACTATGAAGTATGTACCTATGTATGTTATTCTGTCTACGGTATCAATGCCATTATTACTTTGCACTGATATCGTAGACGGAATAGATTCCGTTTTATTTGATGAACCGTATAATGTATAAAATGGTAGATATTCATTTATTATTCGAAAAACCAACAGCTACAATAATAAATAATATTATTGATATAAAAAGAACAACTAGTGCCTAGTACTATACATATCACAAAACCAAAGTGAAGCAGTGGTAGTAAAACGAATAAACTAAAAGAATCTAAAATATTGAAACACAAAGCAGTCGGAATAAGGCACGCTAATTTAAATAAACACTGTGTCAGGTTACGGCTCACAGTACAGTAACTAAAAAATAAAACAAATGAATATTGACACGGTTCTCTTGTTTGAGACCCATTATAATTAATTAAATAATATTTTATTACGACAATGAAATAAAAAAAATATACAAAAATTATTATTACTATAATAACAAAACGTAAATATTATAATTTATTCACATAAAAAATAAATTTCTAGAAAAAAAATTGAAGGGGAATATGACAGTTGCGTTGTCCTGATGCTCGTTAGAAAAATTGCCCAATAGGCTTGTTGCGTGGTGTTAAAATTGATAACGTCGTGTTGCTAAATGGATAGTAAACCATCAAATGATTGTAATAAAGTATAAATTACAAAATATAATTCAAATCATAAAAAGATATGAACCTTGAAAGTTTAGAAAAAAAAGTTTTTTTATTTATTGTCCAAAAGTAAATTTAAAGTTACCAATAGAATCCTTACGCTTTTTTACTAAATATGGACCTAAACGCAGTATTTCTCGACCGAAACAGCAATTTACTTCATTTTCCATGCGACGGTTAGTACAAATTGCACGGTATGACGTCATACTTTAAAGCCAATAAGTATGAAGCGTTTCGGCTGCTGTCAGCGAGGTCCGTCTTTAACTCGATTTTTTGGGTATTAATGTCTTTTAAATGTAGTTGCTTCCATACAAACATTTGTTCATCTACAAAAACTGGTTCGAATGGCATCGTAAACAAATTTAAGGTCACAAGCCCATTACCCCTCTGTATGAATCACAACGTGTGTCCAAATAATTTTGTCAAGAGCTGAAAAGCTTGCATACTTAAAGAGTTAGTGCTACTAACTGATGTATTACTTTCTCTTAGCAAAAACTGTCCACGCGGCTTCGCCCGCGTATCGCAAAGAACTCAGGCAAACCCGCAGGGTAAAGTCCGCCTCATCCAAAAAATCCACTCTACACTTAGGTGAAAGAATATTTGAAATCGGATAAGCTGTTCCGGAGCCCACCGATTATATACAACCTTTCAAAACTACAATCTAACAGACCTTTTCTACTTCATAATATTAGTATAATAAGTCGCTGTGAATATCACCTTTCCATGCAATTATTATTGATAGTTGTCAATTTATTTACATTCATTTAAATGATTCGATTTGATATTTCATTATAATTAATAGTTACGTTTATTAATCTTTCTTATAATATTTACATTAAATGACATTAAAACTAAACTAATAAAATTAAGTAAGCCTAAAATATGGATAAACACAACTAGTAAGTAAAAAATTAAGTAGAAACATAATGCACACAGGAAATATAATTATCAATTGTTTGTATTTGACGGTCGTAATAAAAAAACTCGTATACAAAATAGATTAAGCTGAAATCATATATTAAGAAATAAATCAATTTATATCTAAATCTAGTTATAATTATACATTTACGTAAGTATAGGATTGAGGGTAAATTATAGAATATAATAACGTTACCTACTAAAAGTGGCTGATTATCGCCAACAGCGAGTATTTAGGTCAAAATAAAATAAGTTTAAAATAAACTAGTAATCACATTACCTATGAACGTTCACATAATAATGTGATTCCGTCCAAGCGCCGGCGAATAACATGTTCACGTCACAAATTCTATGAAATACTTACATGCAATCAAACGCCCCAGTTGGCAGGGCGCCCGCCGCATGCCACCCACGCTAGAAAAAGTGCTTGTCGGCCGGTACGCTAACTTTAAGGCTTTTTAGGGTTCCGTAGCCAAATGGCAAAAAACGGAACCCTTATAGATTCGTCATGTCTGTCTGTCTGTCCGTCCGTATGTCACAGCCAATTTTTTCCGAAACTATAAGAGCTATACTGTTGAAACTTGGTAAGTAGATGTATTCTGTGAACCGCATTAAGATTTTCACTCAAAAATCGAAAAAAAACATTAAGTTTTAGTGGTCCCCATACTCAGAACTGAAACTCAAAAAATTTCTTTCATCAAACCCATACGTGCGGGGTATTTATGGATAGGTCTTCAAAAATGATATTGAGGTTTCTAATATATATTTTTTCTAAACTGAATAGTTTGCGCGAGAGACACTTCCAAAGTGGTAAAATGTGTGCCCCCCCCCCCCCCTGTAGCTTCTAAAATAAGAGAATAATAAAACTAAAAAAAATATATGATGTACATTACCATGCAAACTTCCACCGAAAGTTGGTTTGAACGAGATCTAGTAAGTAGTTTTTTTTGAATACGTCATAAATCGTAAACCGCAATTTATTTCACGGAACCCTTCATGTGCGAGTCCGACTCGCACTTGGCCGCTTTTTCATTGTTCGATGTGTCGACCTGACATGAGGCCGTCATGCGGGTTGCGGGAGATTTCCAAAACATTTGCCATAGGGCCTGCACCGAACTACCCTCTCCACACATTTATCTGTCCGCGTAGAACTCGTTTAAATATCCATTCAAACGTTCACTCCCTATTTTACCCCCTTAGCAACTACTTTATGTCGTTCCCCGGGATTCTACCTATCTCCATACCAAATTTCATCTCAATCGGCTCAGCGGTGAAGAAAACCGACCGACAGACACACTTTCGCATTTATAATATTAAGTATGGATTAGTATGGATGTTAAATCACTTTATTTTTGAGGTGTAATTAGTGTTTTTGTGTCATTATTGTTATTCTTTATTTGATCTTGTTTCACTTGTGCCATATTTATTGCATTAAATGATTTGACTTTGACTTCAGACAACTGTTTTCGTAAGTCGATGGCACCCAAATTCGGGGTGCAGAAGATTTCCAACGCATGCCATAGTACCCGGGTGCGTGGACCCGTTTTCAATGGTCGATAGGCAGGCGGGACTTCTCGTCAGGATGTAGGTTCACGGCTTTCTAAGGTTCACGGATACCGAACTACCCTCTCGCACGCTTTTAATTGACCGATAGGTTTCACTGGCCGCATGCGTAAATGCCCTTCGAATTGCTAAACTTAAGTGGCAGTGGGCAGGGCACATTGCACGTAGAACCGATGGCCCGTTGAGGCGGAAAGGTTCTCGAGCGGCGACCACGTACCGGAAGGCGCGGCGTGGGTAGGCCCCCCACAAGGTGGACTGATGACCCGAGGGGTAATCACGTAACGTTCCGAACGCGTGTCGGTACAATTTAACTGTCAATTTTCCATATAAAAAGTGACATTTAGTTTAGACCTACCCGACGTTCGTACAATGCGTTACGTGATCGACCTACTGGTAAAGGTCGCGGGAGTCCGCTGGATGCGGGTGGCGCAGGACCGGCCATTGTGGCACTCTTTGGGGGAGGCCTATGTCCAGTAGTGGACGTCTTTTGGCTGATATGATGATGCGTAAATGAATGAATGAAATATTGTATTTCAGGTCTTCACCGACCTATATAAGAGGTGTGTAAAGCCGCCAGCACATGGTGTGATCAAGTCACAAAGCTCACCGGACTACGAGAACACCTGAGGCCCTAGTATAAGTTTTATCGATACAATACGTTTTCGAACGCGATTGCGTTTAGTTTAAATTTCTATGGCAGCGCGAACAGCGCCTCTGGTGATAACTATTAGGAATTACGCGTTGCCATACAAATTCAAACTAAACGCAAACGCGTTCGAAAATATATCGATAAAACTTATACTAGATCTACAGGCGCCATCTTCACTCCCCGACAGTGAGATAGCAGTCACGATCCCCAGCATTGAGGAACCGACTTAATGGATGAATGCGGTAAAACGACTGTGCTATCGACTGATGAATTTCATTAGTCGCTAACCCGTCTGCGTGGAGCACCTGCATCGACTACTGGCTTAACGACAAATGAAAATGCACCTTTATATGATTCAAGTGAGACTTTAGTGTATACCATACCGAGTTGGGCATGAGGAGCAACCGGCGCGCGTTTATGTTAATAATTCCCCATACCTTCGTGCCGCGGGCGTCTGTGCATGCAAATAGTGACCCCGGTTCTTTAAAATAACGTAAGAAACCGAATGGACCAACAATGGTTTTTCCACCTTGTAGCGATATCTTCTAACAGAGATCGCCCAGTGGGCACGAAAACTATAGGTATAGTCAGCAGGGTAATTGCGCAACTGTCGGCGCGTTAGGACATATCAACCGTATTTTTTGGGAGGGGAAAGTTCTCTTCTTGCGCTCGGTTATAAATATGTTACGGCGTGGGTTCGGGCACGGCTAGGTCACGGCGCGGCACGGTGTATCTACTGTCGCGGTAAATATAGGTATTAGCTAAATCGGTATCTCAAGTAGCGTCACTTAAGACCTTTTAAAAGCAGTTGTATGAGGCGCACGGGCGACACGCGATCTGATGTGCCGCCGAAAACCCTGACTTGCACTTAAGATTACTGTACCTTCCGAAACGTGTCTGTGTGAGTGCGTCGCATCGGACGTGTGTACGGATTTATTTTACTGTTTTTACCACAGTTGTATGAATATAAGGAGATCGGACATGCCGGCCGATTTGTATTGAGTACGCCTGTCGCAAGTCCATTAACCCACACAAAGCACAAGTAATTGACAAGACAGAGCACGCACACACACTTGTATAGCTACGCTCTTATTGGACAATACACGCGCATCATATCAGGCATTTTGGGAAGAAACGTAATATTCTCTTCGATCAGCACGCGTGCACACTCGGTAACAACGGACGGTGAACTAGCGGCAGAGTATGCCCATTGAGCTAACAACTGCGACGCGGCCGCCGGCGGCTTGTCCTCTCTCTAGTATTCTATCCTCTAAGGTTTTTACCCATGTATACTACTGTGCTTACTGTGAGCAAACGTAGTCGGAAAAATTGTTACGTCAGTGTTGGTTATACAGAAAATGTTGAAGAGCTCGTTACAGGCAAGAATGAATGGAATACGAAGAAGTTCTAACCGGCTGTGGACTTATTTCTTTGAAACGCTCGCTTAGAATAGCTGTTATTTCTATTAGGTACCTACTCAGAAACCGCAATTGTAAACTTAAGCTTGAATGAAAAATGCTTCGAGACTTAGCTCTTGTTTGTTACATAAATATAAATATTTAGTAGAAATATAAATATTTATTTGCCATTAAATGTTGTATACAAGTGGTGTTACATGTTACATGATTAGTTATAGAGCCATAGACATTTAGATTTTAAAAAGCCATGCAAACTGAAATAATACTAAAATTAACATTAATCAACATTATAATTTAAAATAATAACATGCATTAATAAAACTTGTTGCAAAGTTTTTGTTTTTTTTGTGTGTGTGTGTTTGTTGACTACAAAGAGATGTATCCATACGATGTTACAAAAATATGTATACATAATAATATTTTGCGGACAATCTTACACATATCAACCTAGTCCCAAACTAAGCAAAGCTTGTACTATGGGTACTAGACGACGATATGGATACTTATATTGAGAAATAAATACTTAAATACATAGAAAACATCCATGACTCAGGAAAAAATATTCGAGCTCATCACACAAATAAATGCCCTTACCGGGATTCGAACCCAGGACCTCTTGCTTCGTAGGCAGGGTCACTACCAACTAGGCTAAAGCGGTCGTCATAGACTTTCATCATCATCATCATATCAGCCGAAAGACGTCCACTGCCTCCCTCCTCCTCCAAATAGTGCCACAATGGCCGGTCCTGGGCCACCCGCATCCAGCGGACTCCCGCGACCTTTACCAGGTCATCAATCCACCTTGTGGGGGCCTACCCACGCTGCGCCTTCCGGTACGTGGTCGCCACTCGAGAACCTTTCCGCCCCAACGGCCATCGGTTCTAAGTGCAATGTGCCCCGCCCACTGCCACTTAAGTTTAGAAATTCAGAGGGCTATATCGGTTACCTTGGTTCTGCTGCGGATAGCCTCATTTCTGATGCGATCGCGCAGAGAAACTCCCAGCATAGCCCTCTCCATTGCCCTTTGAGTGACTTTGAGCCTTCTTATGAGGCCCATAGTAAGCGACCACGTTTCCGTGCCATATGTCATCACTTGCAACACACACTAGTCAAAAACTCTCGTCTTGAGACACTGCGGAATATTGGACGAAAATATGCGCGCGCAGCTTCCCGAATGCTGCCCAGCCGAGTCGGATTCGACGATTGACCTCTTTCTCAAAGTTGGACCTACCTAACTGGACAGTCTGTCCTAGGTATACATAATCGTCTACAACTTCGAGCGTAAAGTGTCCGATTGAAATGAGAGTTGGTACTACATGGACGTTTGACATGATCTTCGTCTTATCCATGTTCATCCTTAGCCAACTCGCTCGGAAGCGTTACTGAGGTCATCGAGCATAGTACTCAAGTCCTCCATGGTCTTAGCCAAGACTACTATATCATCAGCAAACCGAAGGTGAGTGATGTACTCGCCGTTGATGTTGATGCCTAACCTTCTGCAGTCCAGAGTTTTGAAAACGTCTTCCAGTGCAGCGCTGAACAGTTTTGGGGAAATAACATTTCCTTGTCTGACACCCCGCTGCAGCGGAATAGGCTTCGAGCTCTGATCCTGAAGTCAGACTGACAAAGTATAGACTTTACTACCATAGTATTAAGATATACATACATAATTTTGTAACATTAAATACATACTTATCTTTGTAGTCGACTGTACAATAAAAAAATTACATACATACATTCTTACGTCACTTTCCCATTTGGCGGGGTGGTATCGGTATGCCGTATCGGTATGCTGTATTTGTATTTTACCGAGAGCTTACTAATATCACCCAGAGGGGTAAATGCGTGACTTTTAATTTGAACGAGCGGTAGGAGTACTAAACTGTAATTTTGCAATAGGGAAAATTACATATTAGATATCTAACTTTCGTACGAGCAAAACGTTACTAGGGAATACTATAAAAATATGTATAACCATAGACTCACAGAGGGACGTACTTATTTTTAATATTACCTAAAATTGTAAACAGAGGTAGGTGTTCGGGCTATGAACCGATATTGCAAGATTTTTTTTCTTAACTACCTACTTACTTTGCACTACACTAAATAAATTTTCTAAAATAAATTACGCTTTGGTAGTTAGTTAACTTACAATTTTCTTACAATATCGGTTCATAATATTAAAAGCTACAGCTGGTTACATACAGGCTGTATATAACCAGCTGGAAACGAAAGTAGACACTTCGGCCACAAATTCTCCTTCATAAAGGACGATAGCTTCATGGCTTGTCAGTTGGCACTCTCACCACAAATTAAGCTTATCTAACTTAAGAGTAGCACTTTTGTCGGCAGAGCAATCGCCAGCCGTTTCTGTCATACCAGAAAGTCAAGGAAATAACAGAGGCTACAACTATGTATATTATTTAGCGTTGTACTGGTGCAATAAGATGCAATTTGTATAGTCAGCGGGTGTGAAGTGCTAACAATAAATTGGTTATATTGATCGCATCTCATTGCTTAGTTGTTAAACTAAGTCGTATTGTGTAAGTAAATAGTTACCGCACCGATAACACTACCGTGTTATTTACTATACTCTCGAACTTTCTTTGGCTAAAAGAAACTAGGATTCCAAGATAACTGATATACATAAACTTGAGAACCCCAGTGGGGCTTGTTAGAGATACGGCAACTAACTTTAATTGTACAATGGTCCTGGTTATGTAGTAGTTTTTCGCGTACCGAATCATGTCCCTGGAGTATCGTATCGTCGGTAAGAAAAGCTTCTTTAGTTTTTGTTGAAGATAGCCATAGTCATTTCACCTGTTTCCTAAAAGAAGTTCTCAATGTGACTGTATTTTACTGCGTACCTATATGTTATTAGTGAGTGGTTAGACCAGTTAGAGTGGTACTCAATGCTTAATGGAAATACGACTTGAAACTGATCTTAAAAGAATTACACATTTTTTGGTGATCCTTTAGCATTATTCTTGCAGAGATTTTTTTGCAGTACACCAACATACTACACACACGCACACGCACACACACACACACACACACACACACACACACACACACACACACACACACACACACACACACACACACACACACACACACACACACACACACACACACACACACACACACACACACACACACACACACGCAAACGCACACGCACACGCACACGCACACGCACACGAACACGCACACGCACACGCACACACACGTACCTTTTTAAAATAATTTAAAATAATAAAAAATACTTGATTCGAGCCGTGAGCTAGCGAGTAGGTACAAATCTGCTTATCAGTTATGTTATGTAGGTAAGGTCTGATCGTGTGGCCTGGTTATTAGAATACGGCTACGGTATCCCCTGCTTGTAGTACTGCCTGTAGGGCGGAGGTAGGTCCAGAGGCAATATAAATTTGCGACCGGTCGCTACTTGCGCTGGGTCTATCTCTATGGTAGCTGCCTGTCCGGCAGTTAACATGGTGAATGGCCTCGGGGGGAGCTCACAGTTGCTAAGATCCTCGAGGCAAAACTGATTGGGATCCTTCACGAGGTTACCGCCTGTTAGCTGCCTGGTTCTACCGTTGGAAACAGGCAGAACAGAAACAATCAGTTGAGCCTCCCCTTTTGTATCCCAACCCATCCTATCCCGTATATCCCATCCAATCAGCCGTAAGCGATGACGTGGCATGTCGCAGCGGGCTTTCCATCCACAATGAAGGATGGTTAGCAGTAAAATGCCACCCGCGTGTTTGTGCCGTGCGCGGGGACCCGTATGGGTGGAGAGGGAGGTCCTGGAAGCTGAGTCGACCAGCGGTCGGGATAGTTACTGCTGGAAGACAACACTCTTCTTTGGCTCAGGATTCACCTCACACGGGCGGTCATGGTCTAGCCAGCCATGATCAATCGGCTGTTGCGTCCAGTCTGATGGCCGCAGGCGAGTGTCCTGGGGTATGGTGGTCTGTAGTCGGCGGAGCACGGGTTACGAGTCGTCTGAGGAGATGACGAGTGACTCGGCACCGTGCGGACTCACAGACAACATACCTTGGGGTGCTATATCGGCTTGGTAGCCCTGGTGCGTTAACGCATCCCCAGGTGTGGGCTCCATGGTGGGTGGGGAGCCAATCCGATGAATAAACGAAAAAGTCTCATGGATACATCAAAACCAAAGACGAAGGAAGGAGGGAAAGCCGTACCCGCAAGGGATGAGGCCAAGGCGCCTAGCGCAAATGCTGTACCGGCGGTACGCACCACTGTCCTAGACAGGGGAGCGAGAGCGGGTAGCAGTGGCGTAAGGGGGTCCGCAAGGACGCAAAAGGCGCGTGGCGCATTTAGAGGCAGAGGCCATGGTGGAGCGAGCCAAACCGGAGGCATCGTCCGATCTTTTCCCCACGGGTCGAAAAGAGGACACGCCCAGCAGGTCCCCGCAAGGAGACCAGTTGGCGCAAATGCCGGAGGGGCGGTAAGCGGAACTGTGGCCAACTGCAACCAGCCGGCTGGTCCTCTTCCAAATCCTGCTGACGAACCGGGCGCCGTAGAGAGCGTGGAAGTACCCCAGGGTGCGGATGCGTGGTCCGGTGGAGGAGTCGTCGGTAGCAGGAGGCAGAAGAGGCGAGAGAATGCCAGGACGAGGGCTCATACATTGAGCGAGAGCACCCCCCCGGATGCACCCACTTCGGGGCCAGGGATGGTGCAAAATAAGAGGACACTGGGAGCCAGTGGTGACTCGTCTCTGCTTGTCAGCAACCCCAAGCGAACGAAAGTCGCAGCTTCGTTCGCTGAAGTAGCGGCAAGCGAGAGGATGGCCATCGTCCCGGTGGCCTTTCCGGCTGAGAAGATCGGGTTGGGGCATCTGGGCGCCATCCAGGGGCTCATTCTGGGGCTCCTGGTTGACGCTCCGGATCCCCTACCCCGAGTCACGCTCGGCAACGTAGTGGCGGGCGCTCTTCACGTCAATTGCCAAGGGGGAGAGTCCACCACATGGCTCAGGTCAGCAATTGGAAGCGAGGAGATTGCTGGCCTGCGCCTAAAAGTCATGGACGCCAAGGATCTTCCGAAACCAGTTAAAATGGCTTGGAAAACGAAGATAGTTGGCGGCCATGACGTCAAGCTACTTCTCCGTGTGTTGCAAAGGTACAATCCGGCGCTGCACACGGAGGAGTGGAAGGTGGTAGACACCTTGACGTCGGACGTGACCACCAGGCGCATCATACTGATGGACCGGGTGTCAGCCGACGTCATTAAGGCCGCGGGCTACCACCTACATACGGGGGTTGACCTGAGCTCTTTCAAGCTCCTAGAGGACGCGGAGGAGAGGGGGCTTGAAGGGGCTGGGGACGGCCCTTGTGCGGGGACGGGCGTGGGGGGTCCGACGCCAGGGGAGGGCGCGGGGGGTCCGCCGCCTGGGGAGGCTGAGGAGGGCATACCTCCGGAGGCTAAGGCGCCAACCATTGGCGAGAAGGCTGAGGAGGCCGAGGTAGCCAAGGAGGAGGGCCAGTTGAAGTTGGAGGCCGGGGACATGGCGGGCTCCAGTTACGGACTTGCTGAATCCCGCAGGGCCCGAGAGTCATCACCGATATCGACGATCGACTCAGAGGACCTGCAGGGAATGGCAGATCTGTACCTGGAGGCCTCCATGTCTCCCATGTCCTGTGACGATACTGTCCAGGAAGTGGCTGCTGACCTCAGCAAGCCAAAACAATAAGGGCTCCAATGGCGGGTTTAAGGTGTGTACAAATTAACTTACAACACAATAAGGCGGCCACTGCCCTTCTGGCGAGGCAGCTAAAAGGCGACAAGTTCGATATTGCTCTTATTCAAGAACCATACATATATAAAAGTGAAATAAGAGGTTTAGGTGGAACGGGCGGAACAATTTTCCACCTGTGTCCAGGTAATAACAATAATATGAGGACATGTATCTATGTCAAAAATGGCATCAATGCTATGCCTTTACATGCTTTCTGTTGCAGGGATCTCACTACGGTGATGATCCAAAACAAGGGGGAGGGTAAGGAGCTCATTCTATCATCGGCCTACCTTCCCTACGAGGCAACGGATCCCATAACACAAATACTGCGGGATCTTGTTGCATACGGCAGTCGGGCGAACACCAACCTGATCATCGGCTGCGACGCGAACGCTCACCATGTCATCTGGGGCAGCTCAGATGTCAACAGGAGAGGAGAGAAGGTATTGGATTTCCTGGTAAGCTCTTCTTTACAATTACTGAATAAAGGCAATGAACCTACCTTCGTCAATTCTAGGCGGGGGGAGGTTATTGATATAACGTTGGCTTCTAATAACACTAGTAGCAAAATCAACTCATGGCACGTATCTGATGACATCTCCCTTTCGGACCACAGATACATTTGCTTTAGGTACCAAACTAGAATACAAACAAATGCGGTACGTAAACGGAATCCTAGGAACACGGACTGGTCGGCCTTTAGAACTGACCTAAAAGTGGACCTAGGAGACCCAAAAGGAAAGCTAAACTCTATTACTGACATAGAATTCGAAGCGGACAAAATAGTACAAGCCGTATACACGGCCTTCACTAATAACTGCCCGGAAAAGAAAACCCTGGCTAAAAAGGTACCATGGTGGACCCCGGAAATAGTCAAACTCAGGAGGGAAACCAGGGCAATATTTAATGACGCAAAGTCATATAATGACTTTGGGTACTATGCACAAAAACTCACAGAACTCAGCAAGGCTGTGAGAAAAGCGAAAAGGAGAGCGTGGAGGAACCACTGCGATCAGATCGAGTCAATACCGGAAGGAATGAGACTAACAAAGGCATTAGCAACCACAAAGTCGGTCCCGCTTACATCCATCAGGGACAATGACGGTACAATGACGAAAACGGGGCTAGAGACCCTTAAGATAATGTGTAATACACACTTCCCAGGCTCAGTAATACACGAGAGCGTAACAGACGATTGCACAATTAGTGCGTTGGAACAAACCACAAGTACAACGAGACACAATTGGGAAACGTCTAAAAAGGTAGTAGATCATAAAAAGATAAAGTGGGCACTTTCGACATTTCAACCTTACAAAGCCCCGGGGCCAGATGGAATCTACCCCATTCTACTACAGGAGGGCGCTACTGTACTAATCCCGCACCTTAGCAGATTGTACAGGGCGTGCTTAGCCTTCGCACACGTACCGCGTGTGTGGAGGATGGTAAAAGTAACCTACCTACCCAAACCGGGTAAGGCGGATTACAGTGAGGCCAAATCGTATAGGCCGATAAGTCTATCGTCATTTTTCCTCAAAACATTGGAGAAGTTGGTAGATAGACACATAAGGGATGGCCCACTAAGGAGACATCCGCTGCACGAACTGCAATGTGGATATCAGCCAGGAAAGTCAACGGAAACGGCACTTCATCTGGTAACAACCAAGGCTGAACAGGCTATAGAGAATAAAGAACTATGTCTGGCGGCTTTCTTAGACGTGGAGGGAGCGTTTGATCGTACCACGTATAATGCTATTAGCGAAGCAGCTGCAAAACATGGTATAGAGCCGACCATATGTAAATGGATAGGCAACATGCTAAATGGCAGACTGATAAAGTCATCTCTTTTAGGGGATGAGATAATGGCCACGGCCACAAAGGGATGTCCACAAGGTGGGGTACTTTCACCAACTCTATGGAGTTTGGTGGTGAACTCACTCTTGATAGAACTCAATAAAGGTCCCATCCACACGGTAGGATATGCTGATGATTTAGTGATACTGGTTAATGGGAAATTCCCAAGTACGGTATCAGAAATCATGAACAAGGCACTGAGGGAAGTGGAGAGATGGTGCGACTGTCACCAATTATCCATTAATCCAGGCAAAACTGTAGTAATACCCTTTACTAGGAAAAGGACCCTTCGCGGAATACAGCAGTTAAAGCTGTACGGAAGGGTACTAGAAATGTCCAATGACGTGAAATATCTAGGAGTCACACTGGATAAGGAACTGAACTGGAAGAAGCATACAGATCTCACCATTACAAAGGCCCTGAGGGTATTTGGAATGTGTAGATCAGCGTATGGCAAAACATGGGGACTGAACCCCAAGGTACTGAAGTGGATCTATACCATGATGGTGAGACCCATAATACTGTACGGTAGCCTGGTATGGTGGCCAAGGACTTTAATGAGCACATGCAGAGAGGCCCTGAGAAAGGTGCAGAGAATGGCATGCATGGCTATAACAGGGGCGTTTCGTACCACGCCTACAGCGGCGCTAGAAGTCCTACTGGACCTACCGCCACTTCACATGGTGATTAAGTCAGAGGCGCGCAAATCGCTCTACAGATTAAGAACTCTTGGACTGTGGAGCGATAGCAAGCCGAAAACTAAGCACACAAACATGGAGACTGATGGTTTCTTAGACAGAATAACAAACATGGGAAGCGACAAAATGCTACCCAAGTATGTATTCCACAGGAACTACACAACAAAAGTTCCAACCAGGGCTGAGTGGGCCGAAGGTCTAGAACCACCAAAGTCTGGTATCGAAGACAGTATATGGTACACGGACGGATCAAAAATGGGATCCGGTACGGGAGCAGGCATTTATGCAAATGACTACAGTAGTAGTGTAAGCATGGGTAGTTTGGCAACTGTCTTCCAAGCGGAGACATACGCCATAATTGCTTGTGTACAGGAGAATATAGACAGGCGAACCAAAGGGCGGACTATCTATATACTCAGTGACAGTCAAGCGGCCCTTAAAGCGCTTACGGCGCCGAAAGTGGACTCTAGACTAATTTATAATGGCGTCCAAGCACTAAACAGACTTGGAAGGCACAATAAGGTGCAACTAGTTTGGATACCAGGGCACAAGGGCTTCATCGGCAACGAAAGAGCAGATGAGCTTGCAAGAGGGGGCTCTACAAATCACTTTGTAGGTCCAGAACCATTTGTGGGACTCTCGCAGGGGACCATAATATCGGCCTTTAAAGCCTACGCCAAAACCAAACACCAACACGAGTGGAGGAATGAGGCTGGCTTAAGGCACTCTAAGCTCTTCATAGAAGGAGTGGACTCGGGCTGGACCAGAAAACTCTGGAAATCCAGTAGGAAGCAACTCAGAATCATATCTGGGGTGTTCACTGGTCACTTCGGGGTCAAGGATCTCTTGGCCAAGATGGGACTATCTGATAGTTTAGACTGTAGAATGTGTGGCGAGGAGGATGAGACTATGGAACACTTATTGTGTGAATGTCATGCCCTTGCCAGACAAAGAATGAACTACTTTGGTAACGGTTACCCGCAACCAAAGGAATTCAAGGTGCTCCCGGCGAACTGCATCATCCGCTTTGTGGAAATGATGGAGCAAGCCTGGGAGCAGGTATAAAGGAGAGAGCAAATGCACAAAAGATCCCACTGGGTCGAAGTGCATCCGAAAGGGCCCTCACCTAGATAAGATAAGATAAGATAAGTACTCCAGGCAAAATACGGTTTGAAAAACATTAATTTATAATAGCGTTTTTTTTGTTAATTTGATTTTAAAATGTTATTCTAAGATGCTTTATGCAAGAATCCAACAAACTTTCCATCCGGTAGTAATAATATAGATTTAAATAAAGCATGAATTATTTCATTATTATTATTTATCTTGAATATTATAGAGCAAATGTAAATGAACCAACATAACGACAGAACCATTAATTAATATTTTTTCTGACTTTTCAGAAGCTTGTTAAGTTATCATTCTTTTGTTGTTTGAAATTTTGTTGGCTTTTGTCGCTAGGTACCTAACTATTTAATTGATAATATATCCATTACATAGAAAAAATCTGCTATTATAAATTATTTACAATTTTGTCATTTTTTCCATACAAGTTGTCAGTTCATTGCCTGGACTATAGTACAGTCAGCATCGTATAGTTAGTAACACCCAGAGTAGCCAAATATTTCGTAACACACCCTTATTCCCACAGTAATAAAGACTTGTACCGAGATATTTGGCTACTTTTGCTGCTACTAACTATATAATGCTGACTGTACAAGGCGACTAAAAAGGGGTCGTCGGGGTGGCGGGCGGCACTGGTGCGTTCCGTAGGAGATCCCAAATGCGTCGAGGAGGACTATCCGGAGTATCCGGGGGTTCATTTGCTGGCTGAAATAAAATTGATCAATAGGGAACATTACGCAAAACTCTTCGTAGGTGGCGACACTAGCAGCGTTGACATTGTATCTCGTTCCCACTTGCGGTATTTGTCTATGCAAGCATTCTTGTCACTCATTTGTACAATCAATTGTGCATGTGTGTGAATCCCTATATTTCTATACTGGTTTACTATTATTAGTGGTAGTGCTGCCTCTAGCGGCAGAACGTTGCAGTATTGTTCCCTATTGTAATATTCTTTTAATATTTATCGTATTTAATGTTGCTATTGGATACAATAGATAATAAGATATTATTTAATAAAAAAAATTAAATAAATAAATAAATATTTGCGGACAATGTTACACAAATCGACCTAGTCCCAAACTAAGCAAAGCTTGTACTATGGGTACTAGATGAAGATAAACATACTTATATAGATACATAAATAATTATATATATAGAAAACATCCATGACTCAGGAACAAATATTCGTGCTCATCACACAAATAAATGCCCTTACCAGGATTCGAACCCAGGACCTCTTGCTTCGTTGGCAGGGTCACTACCAACTAGGCTAAAGCGGTCCTACACTCAAGACCAAAAGTTTCGGGTCACCCTAAATTTAATAACCGCAATAGGTTTTTTTAAATATTTTTCACTAGTCTTATTTACATAACATACTAGTCTTCGTAATACCTAAATGTATTAGCAATTTCCGGGATCCTATCATAAAGATATCAACATCCAAAAATTACGATTTTTGCGATATCTCGCTTAACGTTGTTTTTTTCATGGGTTTTTACGAGTCCGATTTAAACCTGGTAACGTGTTTCTTTTTTACTGTTATTTCTGCAGTTTAGATGTAAAATTTAATAAAGATCATGAAAGGATTAAAAAACTGTACAACATTTGGACAATTTTAGGAAATATGACGGTATTTCATCGACCCGAAACTTTTGCTCTTGAGTGTAGAATAAAATTTTATGTAATAACCCAGGTCGAATGACATACCTACATAGATTTATTGATATTAGAATTATGATTATTTTTAAGAATGTTAAGCAATTAAATGGCATGTAATTGGATTTAACTAAACATAAATATGAATCGCTACACCCTATCAGGGTCCTTATGAAACTCATGTACATATTATAAGATCTGTACAACTATGGATGTAATAATGATATGAATATTAATATATAGCAATACATACATACTTACAATTGATATTTGACGGTATGGTTGACATGAATGTTTTATTTTTATTAATTTTGACATGAATGTTTTATTTTTAATAATTTTGACATGAATGTTATAGTATTCTTAGTTGTAATTTATTGTTTAATGTATGACTTATTGTAATATTGTAGTATGTAAGTGTTTTGGTTATGTACTGTAAACTTGCATATGTTTGGAATAATAATAAAAATAAATACAGGTTTTTTGACGATTCACCATTCTTCCATTTCAAATCAACACACACATTTATGGAACTTGCACCATACCAGCATACACTATCATGTACACTGCATAGCTTATACAATGATATCTAAACCATGTGATGTTGTTACCCAGACATCAGTTATCACAGACGTGAGACAATCTCTGGAATAGATAATAGATACATACGAGTACACACAAATAATCAATTCCCAATTTGAATAATTGATGTTTCGATACAATGGAAGCGTCGGCACATTGACGATGAATCCCATTATACAACTGCAGACTTGATTGGAAAATTAGTGGCAACTTATGTTTTTATCACTACATAGTAGGGTGGAGTGATTTTTTAAAATTTTGGTATTTTGTTACGGAACTGTAATGAAAAGTTGCGTGATTTTATGTACGTTTAAGGAAAAATAATAAAAAAAATCTTGGCATATACTTTTAGCCCTCTACCCGGCAGTTAAATGTTTAAAAACCTGATAGTTTAGAAAAATATATGTTTTTTTTAAATTTAATTTTAACTGTTTTATTTGTTAAATAACACCTTTTGGTACCTAGGTTGCTTGATTTCGGTTTTGATTTATTATTTTAAACAGCAAATTGGGTACATTTAACAGGTTAAAGCCAGTTTTTTTAGAGATACCACATTTACGTGATCTAAATGGGCCATAAAAAATTGTTCAGATAATAAATCAAAACCAAAATCAAGCAACCTAGGTACCAAAAGGTGTTATTTAACAAATAAAACAGTTGAAATTAAATTTAAAAAAAACATATTTTTCTAAACTATCAGGTTTTTAAACATTTAACTGCCTGGTAGAGGGCTAAAAGTATATGCCAAGATTTTTTTATTATTTTTCCTTAAACGTACATAAAATCACGCAACTTTTCATTACAGTTCCGTAACAAAATACCAAAATTTAAAAAATTCGCTCCACCCTACTACATAGTATAAAACAAAGTCGCTTCCCGCTGTCTGTCTGTCCCTTTGTATGCTTGGATCTTTAAAACTACGCACCAGATTTTGATGCGGTGTTTTTAAATAGATAGAGTGATTCAAGAGGAAGGTTTACATGTATAATACGAGTACATGCATGTATTATACTCGTACATAATATAAAACCGTGCGAAGCCGGGGCGGGTCGCTAGTATAAAATACAATGTAAGTTTTAGCGGTCGAAAATAATTGTTTATGCAGTATTGTTTGTGTGTTTAAAACAGTGTAAATTTGGAAGTCAGATTTTTTAAATTATCAGCAAATAAATGAGGTTTTTGTTTGCAGTTTTAGCAAGTAATGTAAAGCAAAGTTAATTTTAGAATAGGTAGGTAACAAAATTATGCGATCCCAAGGCCAACGGCACTCTACCACACAAACAATAAAATGCTCGATTCTCGCTAAACCTCTACAGGTAATTTGACTAATTTGTTGTTATAGCATGAGTGAAGCTGTGAAAGAGCCTTTTTATTACATTGAGCTATACCACAGAACGATTTAGCAATGTAATTGATTGATTAATTAATTAAGTAGGTGCGCGGCATAAAGGAGAGGACACCAAAGGAATAATATTGCACGTAAACTTCTATAACAGAATAGCACAATTTATTATTTAATGAACCTGGTATAACATAATTCCATGCTGCATTAAGACATTAATGTCTCCATAAACTATAAAGCAAATTAATAAGTTGAGCAGAACTCAATTCTCGGATGAATTATTATTATTAAGCAGTTTGCTAAGTTCGACACAGACTTAGTATTAGCTAAGGATATTAAACTTAGCTCGCTTGAGTTTCTAGGTAGGTACTGTTATAATTCATACAATATCGATCTAATTCGCCGGGCAATTTGACACTATATACAGGGTGGGCAGGAGTACACAGATAGATTTTAACCATGGATCCAGTAGGTCGATCACGTAACGCATTGTACGAACGTCGGGTAGGTCTGAATGCCACTTTTTATATGGAAATTTGACAGTTAAATGGGCTTGTGACTTTAAATTTGTTTACTATTTATTACAATCATGTGATGGTTAACTATCCATTTAGCAACACGACGTTATCAATTTTAACACCACGCAACAAGCCTAAGTACCGACGCGCGTTCGAAACGTTACGTGTTTATGTTTACCCCCCGGAACAACTAAATGCCTTAACCGATTTAGGTGTGTGTATACGCCTCTGATCTAATAAAGAAACTCATGTATACTTGAACCCTAAAACATGACGTTCCTTTTTGGGGTAGGCGTGTTATAATTAGGCAAACTAATTTGACAGTTGATTTGCATAGTATATATTGCCAAAGTTTCACCAGTGCTGTCAATATCGATATTTTCGATACATGCATCCGGCAAACATAAATAGAATGAATAATAATGGACAATATTTGTCGCACAATGTAGCCCTTGAATAAGATTAAGGTATAAATATTGCAGCTCCCTCTAAAAATGTAACCTTAATATTAGCACTCCAATGTACAACATTACACAATAAAGGAAAACAAGGACTCCTGCATACTGTAAGCTTGGCGATCAACACTTTCTCGATGGATCATCAGCAGTCGTTCACTGGCAGCATACATTTTGAGAACAAAATTGTCGCGCCTTTTTTTTCAACTTTGCGAATTCTGGTCATGGTGACTAAAAGTACACATGATATAACCGCATATTGTAGCCAGACGTAGATTTTAGTGTTATAATCTGATATTTATAACAATTATTAATTTAGCACTCATTTGACACATGGAAGGAGCTGGTCACTTGTGACAGTTGTGATGTCACATCAGTAAGACAAATTAGTGATCCATTGCGTGCTGAATTATTTTATATGGAAAAAAAAGTTCGCTTTTTTAAATAATTTATCGATAAATATATTAATAAGTGCCTATTCACTTGTGACAGTTGTGATGTCACATCAGTAAGACAAATTAGTGATCCATTGCGTGCTGAATTATTTTATATGGAAAAAAAAAGTTCGCTTTTTTATTTTATTATTTATTTATTTATTATGAAACAAACAGTCATACAAAGATATTCGTACAAGCTATCTTATTAATAAACAGACCTATAGTTTCCAAAATAATACAAAAACTTATAAATATTGATGCTTTTATTATAACTATAACAGTCCAAAAACAAAATATGTATATAATTTTACAAATTGTTGGTCCTAAAGGCACTTTTTAACGAGTCTATGGTACAGTTAAATATGTCTATATCTATTAATCTATTATTATGGTTGTAAAGAGCACATGCACGCTTAACAAACATGTTTTTAGAATAATTTGTTCTACTGAAAGGGATGGCAAATAAATGTTTAGCACGACACTGGCGTTCTCTTTGACGAGGAACTCTAATTATGATTTCTTGAAGCAAGCTAGGGGCATCGAGATGATTGTGAATTATTTTGTATAATAAAACAGAGTCAACACAGTCCCTACGACATTCAAGGGATTGCATGTTATGACGATTTAAAGATTCAGTATAACACGTGTATTCATTACCAATTTTAAAATCCAGGGCTCTTAAGAACTTTTTTTGTAGTCTCTCAATCCTGTTTATATGCACACTATAATGGGGTTTCCATACACCACATGCGGACTCAAAAATTAAATAATTTATCGATGAATATATTAATAAGTGCCTATTCTATAACCCTCCAAAGTTTGCGGTTATATCAAATATACACGCTGTATAATTAGCACAAAAGTATGCTTCTATTCAGCAAATACAACACTAGCGTGCGTGTTTACGACGTGCTGCGAATGGCATGCTATCGGATCGACCGTCGTGCTAACTTTGACCATGCTACCTTAGCGTGCTAATACAGCAAGTGTGAACGCGTTGGCTTATTAAGCATGCCAGTAATACGGCAGTAACATGCTAATCCCAGGCAATTATACAGCTCAAAAGGATGCTCAGATTAAATTTAGATTCAGATTTATTTATTTCATACTATAAAAATACAATATAAATGACGCTAAGTCAACTTGCGTTATATTATGATCGTCAAATAATTAAACAAAGAATAAAAATCAAATTAAATTAAGTACAAATTATAAATGTCCACTTACAATCAATTGTACTTACTAATTAATTTTAATAATTATTATTTTTAATTTTACTAAAAAGCTACGGTAGCCCAGTGGTTCAGGCATACGGCTGTCAAGCGGCGGTCGTGGGTTCGAATCCCGGCTCGTACCAATGAGTTTTTCGGAACTTATGTACGGAATATTTACCGTTAGCTTTTCGGTGAAGGAAAACATCGTGAGGAAACCGATCTAATCCCAATAAGGTCTAGTTTTCCCTCTGGGTTGGAAGGTCAGATGGCAGTCGCTTTCGTAAAAACTAGTGCCTATGTCAAATCTTGGGATTAGGTGTCAAAGCGGACCCCGGGCTCCTTTAGGGGCACAACTGGGAATAATAACGCTAGGAGGATGATGATTATTTTTAATTTTACTTTGACTTCAAAGTCAAAGTAAAGAATTATAAAATTCAATATAGTTCGTCAAAATTCAAATAATAATCACACTAACTACAATAAAATATAACTACTACAAATCAATAATTAATGTCAAATATATGTAAGTAGTCATTAATAGAATAAAATCATCTTAAGCATACTTTTTATTTGACCTGTGAACTTCTAGTGCCAGGAACCCGCCAGGTAAGGTGCGCTCTGCTTGAAGGCGCTTTCCTTTACATACAGTTTTTTTCTATGTCAGGTCATCGGTTATAAAAATGGGGTCGTATATTTTATACGAGCGCTATGAAATTGTTATTATTTAAATTGTTAGCAGTGGAAGGGAACCGGTAACGAAAATACCTGTTACATACTGGTATTTAGAGGTTTTCTTCGTTTTGGTTCCAGAGAACTAGTAACGGAAAATATCGGTTTTAGCACCGATAAATACTGGTTCTTTATAAAGGTTCCTACTCGTGTATGCGACGTTGCCGTTTCGTGCGAGTGCGCGGCGCGGCGGCAGCACCTACATACCTACAAAGAGCACGGCGTACGGCTGAACGGCGGCGTTGCCAGCCGAGCCGGCGGCGCGCAAGAAGTGATTTAGTTCCGTGATTATTTTCTAGTACCGGTATTTCATTTACTGCTAAAACCGGTAAATTATAATACTGGTTTCTGGTTCAAGGTCACGATACCGGTTCCGGGAAATACCGGTATTTCAAGCCCTAGCAGTGGCAGCACTTTGACTGCAAGGAACTCGCCCAGCGAGCGCCTACGCCGTAGGCGCTTTCCGCTACTTGGCAGACAAACCATGGGATCAGCTACGAGCGTAGCACGTAGCGATTCTTGTTGCGACTTCTCAAATGCTCCCGGCTCAGTCGCTCGTGAGCCGACGTCCTAAACTCGCTTCTTACGACTCGTGTCCGCTAATGCAGCGGTTGTCAGTTCTGCAGCGCTGTAACCCTCAACTATTCACGTGATGTATGTCCCTAAACGGTTTCTCTTGTGAGGAAACACGGGAATTTCCTCAAGTATCGGCTTATTTTGAACACACTTTGAATATTGTTTGATATATGAGTTTTTTTGCAAAAATGTACATTTGTATGCGGCGACACATTGAATCTTAATAAAGCTTGTAAAAAACGGCCAAGTGCGAGTCGGACTCGCACATGAAGGGTTCCGTAAATAAATTGCGGTTTACGATTTATGACGTATAAAAAAAATACTACTTACTAGATCTCGTTTAAACCAATTTTCGGTGGAAGTTTGCATGGTACATCATATATTTTTTATAGTTTTATCATTCTCTTAGTTTAGAAGTTACAGGGGAGGGGGACACACATTTTATCACTTTGAAATTGTCTCTCGCGCAAACTATTCAGTTTAGAAAAAAAATATATGAAAAACCTCAATATCATTTTTGAAGACCTATCCATAGATACCCCACACGTATGGGTTTGTCGAATATTTTTTTTTTGGGTTTTTGTGTGAAAATCTTAATGCGGTTTACAGAATACATCTAGTTACCAAGTTTCAACAGTATAGCTCTTATAGTTTCGGAAAAAAGTGGCTGTGACATACGGACGGACAGACAGACAGACAGACAGACAGACATGACGAATCTATAAGGGTTCCGTTTTTTGCCATTTGGCTACGGGACCCTAAAAAGGCTTGGCTGGATCGGGAAAAAGTTCTCATGGTTTCATGGTGGCTCATTTCACTACATATAAATATTTACAAATATTACCGACTTACTAGTTTGTGTGTTTACGACGTGCTCGTATTAAGCGTGCTTTTAGTGGCATGCTGGTTTGCAGGCACTAGTACACCTGCGCTTTAGTAGCATGCTTGTTTGAGCACGCTCAATTATTTTGTATGCATATAGCATGCTTACTGCATGCAACTTAATAGCATTTTATCAGATACACATGCGATTTGCTCGAAATTAGAATGCATTCGTGCCACTAAAGAGCATGTGTATATAATTGAGCTGTTTCACCGTGCTACGTGTGGCATGGGTGGAAGGGGGATGGTAGCATGATATTGCAGCAAGTGGGAACGCGTTTGCTTAGTGAGCATGCTAGTAGTATGCTGATCCCAGACAAATGTATACAGCGCAAAAGCATTTTGTCGACCGCTTTTGCCTAGTTGGTAGTGACCCTGCCTACGAAGCAAGAGGTCCTGGGTTAGAATCCCGGTAAGGGCATTTATTTGTGTGATGAGCACGAATATATTTTAACGGCCTCCGTAGCCCAGTGGGTAGTGACTATGCCTACGAAGCTGGAGGTCCCGGGTTCGAATCCCGGTCAGGGCATTTATTTGTGAGTTTATCACGAATATTTGTTCCTGAGTTATGGATGTTATATAAGTATCTATATGTATTTATCTATTATATATATCATCGCCTAGTACCCACAACACAAGCCTTACTGAGCTTACCGTGGGCCTAGGTTGATTTGTGTAAGATTGTCCCGTAATATTTATTTATTTATTTATTATTTATAATATTTGTTCCTGAGTCTTTTTATATTGAGTATTTATCTATATAAATATGTTTATCTTCATCTAGTACCCATAGTACAAGCTTTGTTTAGTTTGGGACTAGGTCAATTTATGTAAGATTGTCCGCAAATATAAAAAAAAAATATTTTTATACTTTTTGCGCGCTTATATTGAGCATGTTGAATACTACCTACGTTAAGACGCTGTCAAATGCTCCCGGCTCAGTCTCTCGTGAGCCGACGCCCTAAACTCGCTCCTCACGACTCGTGTACGCTAATGCAGCGGTTGTCAGTTCTGCAGCGCTGCAACCCCCGACTTGTCTCGTGATTTATGCCTCTAAACGGTTTCTCTTGTTTTCCGTGCTGCCTCGAGTATCGGCTTGTTTTGAACACACTTTGCATTTTGATGTGTTGTTTGAAATATGACAGTTTTGTTGCAAGAATGTGTGTAGGTATTTGTTTGCGGTGACGCTTTGAATCATAATAAAGTTTGTAAAGGCTTGGCTGGATTGGGAAAGGATGAAACTCCATTTCAATTCATGGTGGCTCAACAATGTAGTTATAGATTGGCGACTGCTTAATACGGCACGACAACTTCTTTTTAAATATCTTGGATGGCAAGATCGAAGGAAAGCGAGGCAGAGAAATGCCCAGACATACTTACACCAGCCAAATAAAAGAGTAAGTTGCCGTCGAGTCGTACGAAGACGTCAAGAGGCTGGAAAAATCAGTGGCGGTTACTCCACCGACAAGAGCCTAGCTCTTAAATAGTGATGATGAAGGCAACTGCAGCCCATTTTTTTGTGTCGCTTGTTTGCTAATGTTACCTCGATTTGTACTGTGATAGTGCTAATTTTCAATAAAAATCTTATAGAGCCAAAACTAATGATTAATTTGGAATATGAAACGTTAAGGTTTGAGATACCTAGATTAATCACCAATCTTTTTTTGAAGGTACCGTGAAAATACCACTTGTGGTTTAGAAGCAGTAGCAAATTTTAAATTGAAATAACCTCATTTCAAGACATATTTTTTACATTATACCAACATTCTACAAGTAATTCAAACATTTAGTTTATTAGTGAAATATCAAAATATAACATACATTCAACATATATTTTTTTCAGATTTATTCACCAACTCATTTAAGAGCCTTAGCAAAAAACGTCATCTGGCAAGCAAACAATCTCATGTCAATCATTCATAAACTGGATTCCAAAAATAAAATAACGCTGCAAATTACCATATTTACTTTATTTAGATTTCACATTTCAGATAAAAAATACAAACCGTGTTTGCAAGAGAAACTTAAGACGCATTTTTGAAAGACGTATTAATATACCCCAAAAGAAACTACAAAGAGGCTTTGAACTGGTTTCATTTGATATTTGAGTTTTTTCCTCCGCGAGTAATGTACATATGTGAGGAACTTAACTTCAAACGAAAACATTTGTATCAGTAATAAAAGGTGTACGCCAGTCAGTAGAGTAGGTAATTATTTGTTGCAAAATGTGGTGTAGAAGGTTTTATTTCTTTATATCGTGTATACCGACAAAACCGAGCATATATTTATGTATCTAAAATGGTTACACGAGATATCTCGGGACAACTTTTGGCAGCTACAAATCCTCGAAATTTTGGGACTTTTTTTGGTTTCTTGCTCGTAATTCTATAATGTGCATTCTAGCGAAAAATTACTTTTTAACAAATTAAAGACCATACAATGTGAGGCCTAATAAGTACCCAAAACTTAATAATTTGATTCAGTGACATATTTAGTAGGAAACCATGGTCAAAAACGAAGTTTTCTCCAGCTCTGTAAATTATTTCAAGATAGTGGCTTTTAAGCGTCTGCGATTGAATTTTGAATTTAACCTTATTTTGAACGCCCCAATTGTAGAAATTTACAGAATCGAGAGTTATCTCAGCATAACCAAACACCAACACGAGTGGAGGAATGAGGCTGGCTTAAGGCACTCTAAGCTCTTCATAGAAGGAGTGGACTCGGGCTGGACCAGAAAACTCTGGAAATCCAGTAGGAAGCAACTCAGAATTATATTCACAGGGTGTTCACAGGTCACTTCGGGGTCAAGGATCTCTTGGCCAAGATGGGACTATCTGATAGTTTAGACTGTAGAATGTGTGGCGAGGAGGATGAGACTATGGAACACTTATTGTGTGAATGTCATGCCCTTGCCAGACAAAGAATGAACTACTTTGGTAACGGTTACCCGCAACCAAAGGAATCCGCTTTGTGGAAATGATGGAGCAAGCCTGCAAGCAGGTATAAAGGAGAGGGCAAATGCACAAAAGATCGCACTGGGTCGAAGTGCATCCGAAAGGGCCCTCACCTAGATTAGATAAGATAAGATAAGATATCTCAGCATTAGTATCATCATAACTGGTGATCGAAGAGCTGGCGGCTTTCTCGTGCAACGCATCAAGCATTGCAGTTCAACGAGGAAATACCACCAGCATACTCGCCAATGCCTCGAGGGCCTTTTCGGTTCCGTAGCCAAAATGGCAAAAACGTTTCCCTTATAGTTTCGTCATGTCTGTCCGTCTGTCCGTATGTCATTGGCATTTTACTTGAAAACTATAAGATTTATTTGAATAAAATTTGGAGGATAGATGTATTTTGTTAGCCGCTACATAGGTAGTTCTGTCATGAAATGAATAAAAAAAATTTTTTTAGGAGTGCACTCCATGTAACCGCAAGTAAAAAAATATATCATTGTAAGTCAACATGTGGCACATCAATCGATAGGCCTTTCAAAATAAATATAAGGTTTCTCAGCAAGTTTTTCGGTTAAGTGAATGTAGTGGGAGATTATATTTTATTAGGCTCGGAAGCGGCTCTGTGTCGGCTCGGCCCGGCCGGGCTTGGGTATGTATGGCTCGGCCTCGTAAAGACGCCGTCGTTTCTCATAGAAAACGACCCGGGCTGGACACGGCCCGTTCTAGTGTGAGTCATTACCTAATTTAATGCGGGTAAGAAGAATTATCGATTTTTCTAAATATCGGTAATCAATCTTACTGTTTTATATGTACTAGTAAGTGTAATAACGGCATTAAAATTCAAGACTTTTTTTTTATATTTTTTTTTAATAGTCTTAAGTGTCCCACTGCTGGGCAAAAGCCTCCCTCTGTTCCTTCCACGTATCCCTATCCTGGGCAGTCTCCCACCAGTCTTGGTCGAAGACGTCAAGCTCGTCTCGCCATTTCCGACGAGGTCTACCGCGACGCCGTGTTCGGTTGTGTGGGACCCACTTGGTGGTGATTTTAGCCCACAAGTCTTCCGGCATGCGGCAGATGTGCCCGGCCCAGTCCCACTTAAGTTTGGCGGCTGCGTGAGCTACGTCAGCTACTTGCGTTTTGGAACGCAGTATTGTATTTCTAATGCGATCTGTTATTTTCACGCCCAAAATACTGCGTTCCATGGCTCTCTGACAAACCTTGAGGGCAGATTTCTGAACTTTTGTCAAAGACCAAGTTTGTGCACCGTAGGTAAGGATTGGAAGAATGCACATGTCCATGAGTTTCCGTTTTAGGGATGTAGGAAGGTTTCCCTTCATATACTCCTTCATGGACCAATAGCTCCTCCAGGCGTTTTCGGTGCGTCTAGCAACTTCTTTGTCTTGTCGAGCCTGGAAGGAGAGTATTTGGCCCAGGTATAAGTACTCATGGACATATTCCATTCCTCCGCCATCCACTTCTATGCTCCTTTGGACATGGTTAGTCATGAGCTTGGTCTTTGACATATTCATCATTAATCCGACCTCAAGGCTTGCTCTGCTAAGGTCTTGTAGCATGACACTGAGCTCTGTAGCTGACGATGAGAAAAGAACGATGTCGTCGGCGAAACGTAGATTTGTCAATCGCATTCCACTGACTTCGATGCCCTTGTTTCTCCACCCGGCCGCCAGCCTTCTGAACACTTGTTCAGAAGGCTGGCGTTCAAGACTATGCATCAATATTTAATGGCGGTATAATAAACGGTTTCATGTGAATACCAAGTAAGTCGGAATAACAAATGTTACCGTGCGAGCGTTCGACGTTTACATACAGGGAGGGGCCTTAATTTTATTCAATTTGCAACTTTCGCACCCAAAACTTTGGTGATGCATGAGAGTAATTTGACTTTTATTGCTTTTACTCTGTTAGATGTTTGGGCAAGGGTCCGTTTTTGCGGTGAAATAGAAAAAAGTTTTGCACTTGATTCGTGATGTTGCAAATGATTTAGTATTTAGGTTCTGAATTTCTGTGTCAGTTTTTTTGAATTGTGTTATTTTTATCATATGCTACCCGCTGGCCAATTGTGTAATATTTCGTACGTACGTTCAGTAGATAATATTTTTTTGTATGGGAAAATGATGAGTTGTCCTAACACTCCTAATGCTTGTTTGAATATTTACGCAATCACCCCTCTGGTCAAAACGTGCGACGTCCCTCCCGCTTCCCCTACTACCGCCCGGCGTTCGCTATGTGCGCTTCACGTTGTACTGCGAGCGCGCATATGAGTCACGCGGTAAGGGCGTAGTAATTGAAAAAGCGAACGATGTTCTCCGTTTCATCCTGGGCCAATATTCTTTCGTATGTCCGGATGTTCATGCAGATGTCGCGGTGTCCGGCTATTCCCTAACACAAAGGGGTAATCACGTAACGTTCCGAACGCGCGTCGTTACAATTTAACTGTCAATTTTCCATATAAAAAGTGACATTCAGACCTACCCGACGTTCGTACAATGCGTTACGTGATCGACCTGCAGGTCGCATTTCTCGACTGATTTTTGAGAAATTTTGTGAGTAGGTTCAATAATTAAATAGTTTTTTTTGTCGACTTTGTTTTTCGAACTTTAACATTTTTTTTGAAGAAAAGTTAGGCGCGCGATCTCTACAGCTCACAGCGTCACTAGATATAATTAAAAATATATAACAGTTATAAAGGCAACAGATTGCTATTCTGGGTTTGGCATGTAGGTCAATTTGGTAAATGGCGCAGTAAGAGTATTCTCCCTGTTTCTGATTCGACACGCGATGTCCTATCGAGATGTGAACTTCACGGTGCTATTGCAGTCGAATGTGATATTTAATTTGATGTTATTAGAGATTAGTATCGGTTGAAGGAATGATGTGAATCTATCTATAAATAAACCATTGCTTAAGTTAAGGTAAACGAGCAAATGCGCTTTTGCTGACCAATGAATGCATGCTGATACATGAATTATAGGTAAAATAAAGAAAACAGATCGCAGGAAGTATCAAAATATACGTCAGCAGAAAACTTGTCTATTAACTAGACTGGAGCAATTAACAAAGCAAGGCTTTCAGTATTCTATTTATGTCTCCGTTATTGCACATTGAGTATTTTTATTACTATTTGGTTACTGCTTGGACACCATACGATTAAATAAATCAAAAACTATATACATTTTTAAATAAAAATACACCCAACACAGCAAACATAGCTGAGAACCATCTCGACAGACAAGACTTTTGATTTAAATATATCGCACTCAAATTGGTCCATCTCTTTAGGAGCAACGATATCAAAGAATACATAAACACATAGGTATATACATATATAATGTTATACATAAAACACCTCTCATTATCGTCCCGGGTTAAAAAGTAGGTAGGTGCAGTTAAGAAATCCGACGGAAAACGCTCAAGATGAAAATGCCAAGTAGATTAAGACTCAACTAAAAACTTGCCAGCGCACTCAACTGCTAACGTTAAAGTTCAACATCTGTTTGTATTTTATGTTGAAGTTAATTTTACAGCACCTTTTCACTGAATTACGGAGCAAATAAGACATATCGCGTTATCGGAGACTGTCGCGGTTGACTCTTGGACACGGACCAAGTACAGGCACTCTAATTTTTCAAAACAACATGGCAATGCTCCAAGATGAAAAACACGTTAGTCAGATACTGCTGGTTCTGGATTTATTACGCTTTGTAACTTGTTTAGTCTTTAACTGGGCGGGATTGCGATTGCGTTTGTTTGGCTTAAAAAAATCTGAATCCATATCCATCCATACTTCCGTACTAATATTATAAATGCGAAAGTGTGTCTGTCTATCTGTAACGTCTTAAACAGCTGAACCGATTGAGATGTAATTTGGTATGTATATAGATAGTTTGAATCCCGGGGAAGGATATAGAATAATTTTTATCTCGGAAATCACCCCCTGATAAGGTGAAATGGGAAAGCTGCGATAAAAACCAGTTCCACGCGGACGGACTAGCGGGCAGAAGCTATTTAGTATTAAATAAAGTAATTTTTCAGTAAGTTTTTTTTTGTCATAACTACCAACACAAAAAAAAATGCAAATTTTACCAACACTGACCACACTTTGTACGTGATACGTGATACCAGATTGGTTCTACGTAGGTACATATAAATTAATTCGAGTTGCGTTAGCGGTTTACTTACTTAAGTGAGAAGTCAACCAAAAGAATATCATTTTTTCTACGAGCAGCCCATACTACGTTTGACTCTACTAGGAATCACCATTATACGTTTGTGACGTAGGTATCTCAATAAAATTGAAATTGAAATGGGTAATTCAGTCACACCTATTCAAGTGTGGAATGGAATGCACGGCATCAAAATCTTGTTTCCTATAAAACATGTGAAAAATAGACTACTCCAGTTTCAGTGTTGCACCGGCTGCCAATAGCGTTAAAAATGGCAGCGGTAACTGTCTTTTAAACACCTTGGCAGTTGCTTTTGAAGTCGGAATGGCCGTCTGCACATAGCACGTCGATTCCGGTTCGATAGTTACAAACTGGTTCTTTCACGGAGCCAAGAACTTCACATAGCAACTGAATGACTTAAAGTACGAGATTTTTTAGACCTTACACACGTGTTCTGGCTTATGTGTGGGTCTTACAACAAGAAATCTATTTGGATAAAGATTTGTTCGCCACATAGTTGCGTAGTCGCTTTTTGGTAAGGGAAAACATCGCGAGGAAAGCGGTCTAACCCCAACAAGGTGTAAATTTCCCTCTGGGTTGAAAGGTCATATTACAGAGACTTTCGTAAAACTAGTGCCTTCGCCACATTTTGGGATTAGGTGGCAAAGCAGACCCTGGGTTTCTTGAGGGTATCTACTACCGGGAAAAAGCTAGGAGTAATAGCCTCTAGTCAATTACCTACTAAAAAAAATCTTAATGTTATCCTTCCTCATTGTACAGTTGTAGCTCTGATACGTTCTGGAGAATTTCATTCCGCTAACTTTTAACAGGCTTAAGTAAACACAAAGTCTGAATCGTTTCAGTAACAACTTCACACGGAAGTACACGACTGAGTTTTGGTTTAGAATTTACTGGGAAGTTAGTTATATACGCGAAACTCGCATAACAGGATAAAATTATAACTCTGGTTCTATGTGATAACTAGTGACTGACATGAATGCATACGTGGCATGGTATTCAATTCAAAATTTCAGCTTATAACATAATTAATGTAAAGATGGACGAATAGATGGATGGTAATGAGCATCCTAGCGAATGATAAATTACAGGTAAAAGCTCACAAAATAAACAGGAGGGTTTTAGCGAGCATTCTAGCGAGCGTTGTAGCGAGCATTCTAGTGAGCGTTTTAGCGAGCATTTTAGCCAGCGTTCTAGCGAGCATACTAGCGAAACGACAGTTAATTTCCTTCAAGCATTTTGCCGAGCCGAGGAGCGAATTTTACAATACAGGTAAAAAACTAACAAAATATATACAGGAGTGTTTGAGCGAGCATTCTAGCCAGCGTTCTAGCGAGCATTCTAGCGAAACGACAGTTCATTTCCATTGAGTTTTTTGCCGAGCCGAGCAATTTTGTTATTGTTCCGCCGCCATCCCTCTCCACTCACACCTCCCGCACAGCATTTTAAGGTACAGTCGCCATCACATACATCGGAGCAAACAAGCACATCACAAACATCGGAACACACCTCTATTTTCAAGGCATTAGGGTGCATGTGCCGATATTTTTGAAAACCTATAGTGTACCTATGTATGTGATGGCGACTGTACTAGAGCGTTCGCTAAATCACTAAAGATCGAAAAAATATTGTGATGTTTGGCTCTGTTAATTGGTCAGTACGACAAATTTATAGATAAACGGCGTTTGCTCGATGTTCATGTGAATGCTTAAGTCTATGGGTACCTTTAGGGACTTGGCGGTGGCAGAGCATGCTTGCGTGCGTCACTAGTGCGCAATTTCATCCGGTTTGACAAGGTCTCTGGCACGGAAAAAAATGTTTTGTACCACGCAAGATCTGAAAACTCACGAAAGTTTCAATTAAAAAACGAATATTTATTTCTGAGGAAATGCAAAATGAGGTCCTGCGTTCACTTATGGACTAATTGAACTGAATACTGCTGCAATATTGTATGTAGTTTGGGACAAGCAAGACTGGTTGGTACTTTGTTGAACACAAAACGTCTCGAGGACATTAACATAACTTTAAGTTATAGGTGCACTTTGCCTCGCAGTATGTTTGGTTTAAATCGAACTCTTGTAGGCACCGGGAATGTACGGTATATAGAGGTTATATATCAACATCTACCTACAGTGCTGGCTAATCATCACTATTCTCATTTCAAACGAAGCAGTCTGGAAGATGATACAAGAAGATTCGGAGACGTTACGTTACGCAGTCGACCAGTAGCTAACCAGTTGTCCTAACGTACCTACGTTAGGAAAATTAAGTGATCAGAGGGATCACGGGTTACGTAAAATGATTATTTCGGAGAATGTTCATAGTCAGATATATGAATACATTGAGGCACGACCTTGAACCATCTGCGTAATGGATAAAAAGTATTTTATACCGAATTTAGTACATCAAAAAATAATTTATCTCTTGCTAGCTATTTTTTAGCCAACCAATTCGCGAAATATTTTTTTAATGAACTGAATTGTATGTAAAATACTTTTCATCCATTAAACATGATTAAACAGTTTGGTGAAGGCCACGTGTAAATTCGTATCTCCGACTTTCATGATTACTATCTGCCACGGCACTGTAGGCGAGCGGTACAGTCACCGGCATAAATATATGATGGAACAAAGGCCGCAAAAATATCTGAAGACAACTCTATTCCTAGAGCCGTACGTAAGAGCGTGTCAGATATTATTGTGGCCTTTGATTCATCATAATTAATTATATTGATGCCGTTGACTGTACCTAAGGAAAGATTATGTAGCCAAGAGGTAAGGCACGTCACCTTCAATTCAATCAGAAGGTCGTGGTTTCGAACCCCGACTCGTACAGTCGCCATCACATACATCGGAGCAAACAAGCACGTCACAAACATCGGAACACACCTCTATTTTCAAGGCATTAGGGTGCATGTGCCGATATTTTTGAACGCCTATAGTGTACCTATGTATGTGATGGCGACTGTACCATTGAGTTTATCAAAAAAATTATGCACGAAATATCATTTGATATTCAATAGTAGCTTTTCGGTAAAGGCAAACATCTAGAAGAAGCCGGTCGGTCTAATCCCAATAAGTTCTAGTTTTCCCTCTGGGTTGAAATGTTAGATGGCAGTCACTTTCGTAAAACTAGTGCCTGCGCCAAATCTTGGGATTAGGTGTCAAAGCGGACCCCGGACTCCTTTGGGGCACAACCGGAAAAAAACGCTAGGAGGATGATTGATTACTCACAGATGAAATTTATATTTCATTCGCATGTACCTACTTACTGTAAATAAATCTTTATGCAGACCGGCAATGCTGTTTTTTTTACTGTATGACATTCGTTTTAATATCGCATGCTACAACATAAACGAATTTCTACAACATGATCCTTGTACTGTGGTAGTTCCACAAACTGTAGTGAAACCGTAATGATGTAAATCTGTGAATTGAATTATGCTAATTGAAAAAATATGACTTGGAAATGCATTTAATTTTACTAATAAACAATCTGAACTTGAAATTGAAATCCATTTTGATTAGTCCGTATTCATGTCAATGTTTGATAATAGTCAGATGTCATTAGCCTTTTTGTTCCAAAGCACACTGTATCCACGGGTCGGCATAATAACGTTCGACGTATACCTATGGAGGCTTTTAGCGAGAGTAAATATCACGGGTGGAGGTTAAAAACGGCTAAACATTTTAGGCCCACCCTTTCAACGTACTTCGTCACCCTCCATTATGGGGTAGCTGTGCATTTATGTGAGGCCCAGTTTATCCCGTGTTTCATTATTGTTATCTCAATTTGTTGAGATAATATCTTTTGACGTTGGAGTGTAGTGGTGAAGCGTTTTGTTGAATATACAGTTTATTTTATAACTAGCTTTTGCCCGTGATTTAGTCTGCGTATACTTACTCGTTAATCACTTTAACAGATTTATACTACGCAAATATTAATACTCACACGATTGCACGTAGAACCGATAGGCGTTGGGGCGGAAAGGGTCTCGAGTGGCCACCACGGACTGGCAGGCGCAGCGTGGGTAGCCCCACAATGTGGACTGATGACCTGGTAAAGGTTCCGAGAGTCCACTGGATGCGGGTGGCGCAGGACCGGTCATGGTGGCACTCTGGAGGAGGCCTATGCTCAGCAGTGGCCGTTTTTCTGCTGATATGATGATGATGATGCTGCAATATAGACTTCCCGCAGGCGCAGCATAAATAGGGAACTTGCATGGAACTTCAATTTTGAATAAATGGCACTCAATCGATGCGGATTTACGTAGAAATGTCATACTTACATAGGAAAAAAAATTAAAAAAAAACTATTGTATTTGTTTTATCCCACGTTAAAATGACGAAAAAAATATATTATTGTTTCGATAAAATTACATAACAGTTAAACGGAATATTGAATTAGAAATGATATTTTTTACGACAAGTTTGGTATAAACTTAAACGCAAATTTTTTTGAGATAATTGCAAACCAATGATTCCAGACTCTCCAGAGCCACAAGTCTTAATGGGTTCACTCGTATAAGCGAGTAAAAATTAACCGACAGAAAGAGGTACTTTTGCATTTATAATTATTAATTTATTAAGCACCTATGGATTCAAGTTTGTGGGAATAATGGGAACCTGGGTTCTATATTTTAAATATTAAAGCTTGCGACTAGGCTTACCAGGAGCTGGTATTGAGTTGGCAAGTATGAAATTGGATACTGAATTCATAATTGTTTTGAAATGCTTCGTGTACCTATAAGTGTATCGTTGCAGTAGAATACTAATTAACTTCACCACAGTTCAAAATCACATAACTATTTAATATTTTTTTGTAGCAGTTCTTCTCGAAATAAAACATTCATCATCATCATCATTATATCAGCCGAAAGACGTCCACTGCTGGACATAGGCCTCCCTCAAAGAGTTCCAAAGTGACCGGTCCTGCGCCACACGCATCCAGCGGACTCCCGCGACCTTTACCAGGTCATCAGTCCACCTTGTGGGGGGCCTACCAACGCCTCACCTTCCGGTACGTGGTCGCCACTCGAGAACCTTTCCGCCCCAACGGCCATCAGTTCTACGTGCAATGTGCCCCGTCCACTGCCCCTTAAGTTTAGCGACTCGGAGGGCTATATCAGTTACCTTGGTTCTACTGCGGATAGCCTCATTTCTGATGCGTTCACGCAGAGAAACTCCCAACATAGCCCTCTCCATAGCCCTTTGGGCCAAAGTCATTTGAGCCTTCTTATGAGGCCCATTGTAAGCGACCACGTTTCAGTGCCATATGTCATCACTGGCAACACACACTGGTCAAAGACTCTCGTCTTGAGACACTGCGGTATATTGGAAGAAAAGATGTGCCGTAGCTTCCCAAACGCTGCCCAGCCGAGTCGGATTCGACGATTTACCTCTTTCTCGAAGTTGGACCTACCTATCTTATCTTATCTTGTCTAGGTGAGGGCCCTTTCGGATGCACTTCGACCCAGTGGGATCTTTTGTGCAGTTGCCCTCTCCTTTATACCTGCTCCCAGGCTTGCTCCATCATTTCCACAAAGCGGATGATGCAGTTCACCGGGAGCACCTTGAATTCCTTTGGTTGCGGGTAACCGTTACCAAAGTAGTTCATTCTTTGTCTGGCAAGGGCATGACATTCACACAATAAGTGTTCCATAGTTCCATCTCAAAATGGAAGCTCGGAGGAAACTACACTTCGCTACTTTGCTATTTGGGATAATACTGAGTAGGTAAGCAAACATCGTACCTGTATGAAAGATTAATATTTTCCCGTAGACATGTAAGACAAGCCCCCCGCCTTATCTGCCCGCGACACAAGTCGGCTAGCTTCCGTGGTAGCTTCAAGTACGCTGCCACGCGATGCTGGAACAATCTTCCACCCCCAATAAAACATGCAAGTTCACTTTTAAGAACAAATAAAAACTCCACCTGCTAAAGGAACAGACGTCTCCTGTCTAGCTAGCCGAGGAAATATAAACCTACTTTTTTATTTTTATATATAAAATGTGTTATTACCATTAAATTATGTCTATGTCTATATATTATATTCATACATCCATTTTATATATGTCGAACATAATTGATTGTTACGTAGTTATTTATATTTTTCACTAGAGTCTGTCTAATGAAAGTAGAGACTAGAAAGTAGCGGCAAATTTAAAAAATCGACGTATTGCAACACCGAGTATAGTGCGAAAGAACGATAATGATACTTGAACAAAAATTATAATTGTTTTACTACTTAGTGTAGCCACGTCTATACAGATTAGTTTCAAAATTGCCCAAATTGTTGGTAAGATAATATCCCAAATCCCAGTATAGTGTATATGACCTAAAAACTTGATCCCATTCAAGTTGTTGCAACCATCTAACAGTAAAATAAAAGACCTTTAGACAGATTACAAATTAAGTAATTAGATGCTTATAATCTATAATGTGTCTAAGAAAAGGTGTTTTTTTAGAAAGTGAGGCTAACTTCATGGGTCTCGCTTTATGTAATTCCATTTGCACATTTTTGTGAGGTATAGCGGAAAAAGTACAGGTTTTATGAAATAAAACTTTAACTTCGTTTTACAAGATAAGTTTATTATCAAGTTCAAAAGGTGTACACCTTAGGTACAAGTGTACATAATTTCTTAAATTACATAGGATTCACTGTCTTATTGTATATTTAAGAAGAATAATTAAATTCACTCTCTAAAATCTCAACTTCCATTGAATCCTCCGAAGTGGTCGAGCTGCTACTTCCCACACTAATAATAAATTTATCTATCATGTCTTCTTTGATGTTGTCCCTGTCTTTATATTGGTTTTCAACGTTAATGACGTGATTGATCATTTTATTCCAATCATCTGCTGTTATGCTTGCAAAAGACTCATGGATCAGTTTTTCTGTGTCTTGTGCAGATAACCCTATGTTCTTCTTGGCAATTTTCCTTTTTGCTAGACTCCATATTAGCTCGATAGGATTCAAATCGCAGTGGTATGGAGGCAGCCGTAAAACTTCATGGCCATGTTGCTGAAGTATGTGATTGGCTTCATACACTGGCTCTGGCTTGTATTTGTCAACAAGTACTAACAATTCATCTTTCTTGTGATATTCTTCATAGTGAATATTATTAGCTGTAAGCCACTCTTTGATTTTGGGCTTATTTGTTTGAGTTGTTGGGGCTTTATTCTTTACAACACTGTGGTAACTGGCATTATCCATAATAACCACACTAGGTTTGTCTAAATTTGGTATGAGTTTTTCTTCTAACCATTTATTGAAGTTGCCGGCGTTCATGTCATGGTGGTAATCAGCCAGTTTAGATTTTGTGCTGAAAACTAGAAGAGCATTTGGGACAAAACCATTTTCATGCCCAGCGTGCACAACAATGTGTCTTTTTCCAGACGAAATGCTTTCAACTGCACCACTTGTTCCCGGCCCTCGCCAGGATTTTTTAGGTTTGTAGTTTTTGTGGACATAGGTTTCATCCAAATACACAATTTGTTTTCCTGCTGCACGTTTCTCTGCAATCTCCCGAAGAAATCTATGCCTCCATGCAGCAATGTCGTAGCGTTCCATTAGAACATATCATTCATTCTTGTTTTTTTGAAACTCATACCCGTTTGCTTTCAAAATCCGCCTTAGTGTTTCAATGCAGCCAAGGAAATTTATGCTAGTCCGCAACTCTACCAGGAGGCTCCGCAGTGTTGGTACTTCCTTTTTGACAGTATAAAATTCAGTAATTTTATTTTTAATAGCGTTTATGTCGAAGCTATCTAAATTTTACACCGTAGGCTTATGGGGGCCTCTTTTTGCCTGGGGTATTCCAAACATTATTATTGATTCCACCTTCATATTTTATTCTCTTGAGGGTAGAGACACTAACTTCTGCAACAAACAAAATGAAAGTATGTGGTTACATAGATGACTTTTTTAGACTAGCAGGTTGTGCCACTCATTATAAAAACCTGAAAGTACCAGGTTTGAATTCCCATAAGGGCATTTATTTATGCGATGAGCACACACATTTGTTCGTAAGTGTTAAATGTTCTCTATGTAATTAACTTGTGTAGGTATAACTTTGTTTAATATTCACAGTAAACACTTTGCTTAGATTAAGATTAAGTCGAATTGTCCAAGATTGTTCATGGAAATAATTACCGGTAAGAGACGACAATTCTTCAAGGTATTGATTTTGATTCCTTATACACGAATCTTGCTCCAGGTCTTTCAAGCTCTGAACGGCATTCTGAATTTCCTCCACACCTTCGACAAGCTCCATATTACCCGCTGAAAGAAAAACAATGACAATACGTAAGTATTTAGGAAACAGTTGCTTTCTTAGATATGTTGCAAATAAAGTATCAAAACTTATCATGGGATACTAACCTACGAAATCCGATATCGTACGTAAGTACGCTGCTTTCTTATCGAAAATCTCTTCCCGCTCGTCTCGTTTTTCTTTGTATTTACCAATCATGGTAAAAAGTAACTGACGCGTATTACTTTTAATACTTTTGTTCATAATTAACACCAAAAACGTTAAAGAAAAACGCAATATTTTTTCCAAATGACACTAGTGACACGACAGTAAAGTGACATTTGACGTAATTGACATTTGAATTGTAGTTGCCATTTAAAAAGTTTATAATAAATCGCAGTCTCAACTTTCATTAGACAGACTCTAGTATGTATTTATCCTGTTTCAAAAATCAAGCTGTAGGTACCTGCGCACTGCACTTTCTGTAATATTTGTATTTAGATCTGCTTTTATTTGTGTCATGTAATTTGTGTAAAGGATTCACTGAAAATCAGCGTCGGGGTTTTCCATGCTCCGACACATGCTGAGTGGACTCCTTTTTGAGACCACCCTCAACATTGTACTTCTTTTTATTTTTTCCTAGTTTTAAGCATTTGTATTTAATGTTGTGGTTGTGTTTATCAAATAAATTATTCATTCATTCATTCATTCATAGTCTCATCCTCCTCGCCACACATTCTACAGTCTTAACTATCAGATAGTCCCATCTTGGCCAAGAGATCCTTGACCCCGAAGTGACCTGTGAACACCCCAGATATAATTCTGAGTTGCTTCCTACTGGATTTCCAGAGTTTTCTGGTCCAGCCCGAGTCCACTCCTTCTATGAAGAGCTTAGAGTGCCTTAAGCCAGCCTCATTCCTCCACTCGTGTTGGTGTCTGGTTTTGGCGTAGGCTTTAAAGGCCGATATTATGGTCCCCAGCGAGAGTCCCACAAATGGTTCTGGACCTACAAAGTGATTTGTAGAGCCCCCTCTTGCAAGCTCATCTGCTCTTTCGTTGCCGATGAAGCCCTTGTGCCCTGGTATCCAAACTAGTTGCACCTTATTGTGCTTTCCAAGTCTGTTTAGTGCTTGGACGCCATTATAAATTAGTCTAGAGTCTACTTTTGACGCCGTAAGCGCTTTAAGGGCCGCTTGACTGTCACTGAGTATATAGATAGTCCGCCCTACCTAACTGGACAGTCTATCCTAGGTTTACATAATCGTCTACAACTTCGAGCGTAAAGTGTCCGATTGTAATGGGAGTTGGTACTACATGGGCACATAAAACATTAAGAACAATAATTGTACTTAGACAGTAATAATCAAAAATTTAGAAAACCTGAAAAACCCCCGATTTTTTCATAACAAAGTTCAATACCTCAAAAACGGCTGAACCAATTCCATCTCGATTACGTCAGCTTTCGGATAAAAAATCCGTATTCAAATCAGTCAATTAGTTTAGGAGCTACGATGCTACAGACAGATACACAGACACACACCCTCTATTTGCGTCGCGGGTTAAAAATACCTCCACACTATTTTGACAGCAACTAAATCGTGTTTTGTTTCTTATTCGTTTCCTAGCGCCGCTGTTAAACGTCCAGCACGAGAAAGGTTTACATACATTATTTTCTAGAGAGGCAGCTTTTACACTTTGCATAGTGATAGGATTACTTCACGATCTTTCATTATCTGCTAACAACGGTAATATGCTTGGTAGTGAAAATGAAATTGATATTTTTCATGTCGTCATCACCATCATTTTAACCCGTAATCTGGGCATAGGGCTCTCTTCGAGTACGCAATTTTCATATCTTCCATTCAAATTATATTTCATTTGTAGGAAGTTCCCGACTTAGGAGTTTTATAATTTAATTTAATCATCCAAGTCATCAATAAAAGACTGACCAGTGATCGACGATAGAGCCTAAGATGACGCTCACTGGTTCAGTAGCCTATAAAGCAGGCTCTCAGTGAAGTTTCGTTTGCAAAAATAGCGCACCGCAATCTGACTTCTGATAACTAATCCAATTGACATCCAAAAAATTATTAATTCTTTAAAAAAAAAACACAGTACTGGCTACGATAACATCAGTACTAAAGTTGTACAATCGGTGTCTCACATCATTTCACCATTGATTAGCCATATAACAAATTTATGTATAGAAAAGGGTGAATTTCCCGACAGGCTAAAAATAGGCATCGTGAAGCCGCTTTTTAAAAAAGGTGACAGGAAAGACCCAGGCAGCTATAGACCTGTGGCACTGCTCCCCATATTTTCAAAAGTAATAGAAAAGGTCATTCATAGTGGCATTTATGACTACTTCGAGAAAAATAACCTTTTCGCTAAAGAGCAGATGGGATTTCGCAAAGGCAAATCTATCAACATGGCCATCTTTGATTTAATGTATACAGTTTTAACAAATGTAGACAAAAGAGTCCCAGTTTCAGCTCTATACATGGACATGTCTAAAGCATTCGATTTTGTTGACCATCGCATACTTTTGGATAAATTAATACTTATGGAGTTAGAGGATTAAATATACACAGCTTGATGAAATCATACTTAAGTAATCGAAAGCAATTGACACAAATAAATAGAATATGTGTTAAAACAAAAACTGAAGTTACTTACTCATCCAAAATTAGACGAATTCATTACGGTGTACCTCAAGGAAGTGTTTTAGGTCCTTTACTATTTATCATCTACATAAATGACCTACCAAAATCCATAGAGTACCCTACAGTTCTCTTTGCAGATGATAGTACCATACTTTTTGCTTCCAAACATTCAGAGTCTTACGAGAATGACATAAATAAGACATTAGAGATAGTAATAAATTGGCTTACATCTAATAATTTAAAAATAAATTTGGAGAAAACTAAAATCATGACATTTAAACAAAGACTAAATATTGCATACACTCTTAACATATCTTACAAGGGACAACACATTGATGAAACTGACATGACAAAGTTTTTAGGTTTAAGTGTAGATAATAAGCTGACATGGAGAAATCAAATTGACATTATATGTAAGAAATTGAATACATTCTCATATGTACTTTATAATTTAAGAAAAATTGTCAATGAATCAGTAGTCTTAACAGCCGACCAAGCCTATGTAACATCAACTCTAAGGTACGGCATCATATTCTGGGCAAACTCAGTTGACAGAGAAATAGCGTTTAAAGCGCAGAAGAGATGCATTCGCTCGTTATGTGGCATACGTCAACTCGACTCCTGTAAACCATATTTTCAGAAATTAAGAATATTAACACTGCCATGCTTGTATATATTTGAAATTGCAATTTTTACAAAATCGAATCGTTACCTGTTTAATAGTTTTAAGAGTAAACGACTTAGGAATAAAATAAACGGAATGTCCTCAAAAACAGCTTTATTTCAAAAAAGTATACTCGGAATGGCGCCAAAAATCTATAACAAAATTCCGAACGATATTGTTAGTATAGAAAGTATGGTCGAGTTTAAGAAGAAGTTATTTAACATTTTAGTAGAAAAAGCGTACTACAAAATAAGTGACTTTTTGTCAGACTGTAATTAATGGAGCCTCTCCATTCATTACTCACAAATTTGTATGCCAAATGGCTCAGCATAGTGATACAAAAATTAAATTATAAGACCCTCATGGGCCTCATGTACCGTCATGCACCTATGTTGAACAAATAAACGATTTGTATTTGTATTTGATATATATATTATATGAATCCCAGACATCCAATAAATGGATGTTGCCAACCAAATATTATTAGTTAATTACAAAAGATTTTGGGTTTTAATTATGGGATTTCATTAGAAAATAGGTACTTACGGGTGCCTATATCCATACTTAATATTATAAATGCGAAAGTGTGTCTGTATTTCGGTCTGTCTGACTTTCTGTCTCTTTGCCTGGTACATCTTCACGCCTAAACCGCTGAACTGATTTACATTAAATTTGGTATAGAGATAGTTTGAGTCCTGGGGAAGGACATAGAATAGTTTTTATCCCGGAAATCATCCCCTAAGGGGGTGAAATGGGGGGTAGAAATTAGTAAAACCGCTAACTACTTAAACCGCTGAACCGCATTAGATTAAATTTGGTATAGAAATAGTTTGAGTCTCGAGAAAGGTCATAGGATAGTTTTTATCCCGGAAATCATCCCATCTCTTTGTTCAGCGGTTTAAGTAGTTCCATACTAATTTCCACCCCACCTTTCCTCCCTTTAGGGGATGATCTCGGGGATAAAACTATCCTATGTCCTTTCCAAGAACTCAAACTATCTCTATACCAAATTTCAAGTAAATCGGTTCAGCGGTTTAGGCGTGAAGAGGTACCAGGCAGAGAGACAGAAAGTCGACAGACCGACATACGGACACACTTTCGCATTTATAATATTAAGTATGGATATATTTAGGCATCCGTAAGTACTTATTTTCTAATGAAATTCCACCCACCCAAAATATTTTGTAATTAACTAATAATATTTGGGAGTAGGGGGGGCGACTGGACCACAAAACTGGTTGACAACATCCATTTATTGGATGTCTGGGATCCGTATTATATATATCAGAAGTCAGATTGCGGTGCGCTATTTTTGCAAACGAAACTTCACTGCGAGCCCGGTCTACCATTATAAAGGATTTTTTCTTAGCTTGACAGATGCCAAACTGACGTATATTACGTACTGATTTCACGGTAGCTAGACCTTTTATTAACTGATTTGAGGTTAAGTCTATATTATTAAACCGCATATTGGATGTGATCAAATTTTTACAAGCAATATTTGTCCCTTGGAAAAAATATGAATTTCGCTTACCAATACAAACTTACATTCTATTATGAAGTGACATCTATCATTCTAAACAAGCTAGAAAAAACCTATGTAACTCTTGGTATTTTTTAATAAGTTTTAGGAACAAGTACCTATGCATACATTTTAACATGATATTTTTGAATTTAACTATCCAAACTTGGCTCATACAATAAGGCTCGTAAGAAACAAGTCTAAAGAATGCGTGGTGTGCAAATATTGTGCTTCAGAAATAGAAATTTAACATTCCACGAGACTACGACGTGCAGTCATAATTAATATGATTAAAGATTCTGCTTTTGCTCAATTTGAATAACATTTAACTTGCGTGTGCGAATGTGGCAAGTTAGTATTTGGTTCGACGTATAAGAAGTATAAACATGAAGGATAGGTACATCAAAAAATCCTTACTCCATACTCATAATAATATATTATTGGTATGGAGTAAGCAAACTAAAGCAACTGTCTGTCTGTCTCTTCTGTTACCTTTTCACGCGCGAACCGCTGCGCTGAATCGATTGAGATGCATTAGGTATGGAGATAGTTTGAATCCCGAGGCCGTCTCCGGGATTAAAACCTAAATAAAAAGTATCCTATATAAGTCATCCCCTAAGGGTGTGAAATAGATGCCGGAAGTTTGTATGGAGGTACCATATAAACGAGTTTCAAGCGGACGGATTCGCGGGCTAAAATTAAAAAAAAATAAAACATTTATTTCAGACTTAAGAATCCATATAAATCGAGTCTTATATAAAAGACGGCCACGTACGAGTGTTGAGAATATGATATCAATAGCGAGCCGAATTGAGTTACTCCACAAGTCTCGCAGTCTTATAAAACTTTTGCACCCCTAAGGGGGTAGCAGCAGGATAATAAAAAATTAAACGTCACTCTCTGGGCCTTTCCTCATTTCAATTATATTTTCTCTCTTGATGTTGATCGAACCCCCGGCTTATTTAGGATAAACTTTCCCTAGCATATTTACATAATTATTCCCAAAGTCATAACGCTGGCTCAAGAAACGGCAAGAGTAAAATTTTAAGTAACCTCCTCTCGTTGCAAGGCTGATGACCGCATTATTTATAAGAGCCCTCCGTTGCTTTATGTTGATTTAATTTGGCCCTTTTTTGGCCGAGTTGGGTACCCGAGTACAGTGTTAAATATTTATCCAATTGCGCGATAGGCACTTTTGGTAAAGCGACGGGCCAGAAAGGTAATTTTTGGTAGCGGTTTTATTACAAGCCTTACATTAACTTGCAATATTCGTATCAAAGTAGGTTGCGTTAGTTATAATAATAATAATAAATCAGCCCATATACAGTCCACCGCTAGGCCCAGGAGAGTGTGGCGATCAATTTCCGAAAATCAAATTTTCCTGCAAGCGATATTTTGATTCGCCGATTTTCGGATTTTAAATTTTTTGTTCGGTATTTTCCCCAGAGGTTGTTTTTTTTAGAAGATATTTGACCTTTTGAAAAAAATTATCCAATATAATCTTTTCCTGATGGTTTGGTTCCCAGATATTAAATTTATTTCCTTGTTCCTTGGAGATAACTATGGTCAGGTGATTGGTTATCTCCTATTAGGATCTTATAGAATATAGGTAGCAACTGAACATCTGATTACTTACCTATTCTACACTAAGGCAGGTCGGTGTAGGTACAACGACGAGCGAAGCGAGGAGGAGTGCTAGGAAGAACTGCGACCTTACAGCGCGTGAGCCGACCGAGCGAAGCGAGCGTGTCGCGGCAGCGGCCGGCAAAGCGCCAGAAACGACTTATTCGCAACAGAAAACAGAAAATTAAAAATCCGAAAATTTGCGAATGGAAAGATCACTTGCAGTAAAATTCGATTTTCGGAAATTGATCGCCACACTCGCGCAGGTCTCCTCTGATGGGTGAGAAGGAACGGGCTGTAGTCCCCACACTGGCCTAGTGCGGGTTGGGGACTTTACATATGTACAGGTTTCAATTTCTTCGCAGATTTATGCAGGCTTCCTTCCCCGCTAGGCTACCGTAACTTCGCCTGTTATAATTTGTCAACCATTTATCAACCACTTGTTGGTATCCGATAGTTCTGTTTAGCATAGTTATGTAACTTTCGTGACAATGCAATATTATGGGTGCCGTCAAGTTCATCATTTGATGGAGATGGAAGGCCGACGCAAGAACTCCTCAAATCATGCTCAACCCCATCATAATAAAGATCATTAGAATGGACTCAATCATTTGCTGCTATCTGGGCTGAAAAATAAAGTCAGCAATTATTATTATTGTTAATTTATTTAAATCAGACAACAAGGCCGATATTACAAATACCTTAAAAACTAACATACATATTATAATTATAAACTTATGAATGAATAACTACAAAAACACACTATCACTGCGATGTGTTGCGCAACTTCGTGGTGTCAAAATTCTTCGGCCAAAATTCTTCCTTAGTGAAAGTCGATAGATCTATAGTCTGTTAGTAAAAGCAAAAAAAAGCGTGTCTCAATAATTGAGATTTTTGACAGAAACTGCTTGTCGAATCGAAACGAAACTAATAATTAGATATCTATACTTATGAAGGCTTCTGGGCAGTCGTTTGAAGTTTTGTTCGCTAAATCAATAACGGAATGAATTAATTTCATTGTTATCCCTGAACTTTGAAATTTCATTGAATTAGTATGGAGGTTTTGAATAAATCTGATGCTATGTTAGTGGAAAATACCCGTAAAACTGTGTTGATAGGAAATAAGATTGACTTTCACCCAATTTTTCAGGATTTTACTTTAAAATTCAATTGCAAGTAACGTGTACAGCAATTAGCTTGCTAATTTGTTTGTAAGGTAACGTCCGAGTGCTCGACGCTGTACTAGTACATGGCATGTCCACTCTATGTCAAAGTGACATGGCTTAAATTCGAATGAAGAAAAATGCTCTCAGTTCGAATTTAACCCATATTGCTTTGACATAGAGTGCCCATGTCATATATACTACACTCAAGAGCAAAAGTTTCGGGTCGATGAAATACCGTCATATTTCCTAAAATAGTGCAAGGTTGTATAGTTGTTTAACCCTGTCATGATCTTTATTAAATTTGACATCTAATCTGCAGAAATAACAGTAAAAAAAAACACGTTACCAGGTTTAAATCGGACTCGCAAAAACCCATGAAAAAAACAACGTTAACGGAGCGAGATATCGCAAAAATCGTCATTTTTGGATGTTGATATTTTTATGATAGGATCCCGGAAATTGCTAATACATTTGGGTATTACGAAAAATAGTTTATTATGTCAATAAGACTAGTGTAAAATATTTAGAAAATCCTATTGCGGTTATTTAATTTAGGGTGACCCGAAACTTTTGCTCTTGAGTGTAGTACAGCGTCGAACACGGACGTTTACCTTATATGAGATCCAAAGGTTTGACGACGAATTTGCTGGTTTTACGCTGTGTTTAACTTACTGTACAGCTTACATAATGATAATTGGTAGGTAACTTTGAATGTGAAAAAACGCTCAAAGGTTTTTCTAGTGTAACGTGCCTCTTGGGATTAGGTGTCAAAGCGGACCCCGGGCTCCTTTAGGCCACAACCGGGAATAACGCTAGGAGGATGATGAAAGAAAGAAAGAAAGAAAGAAAAATGTTTATTGTCACACAAACAGATTACATAGGAAAAATACATTATGAGAAAAAAATACAAGATTATTTGTGTGACAAAAGGAACGAACTCAGCATGTGCTGTGACAGTCATTGCGGCTGTACAGCGCTGGTTTTCAGTTCGTCCCCGTGAACGTGAGCTCTCGTCGGGTAGTGATTACCGTATGCGTGTCGCTGGTTATATTCAAACAGTATGTTTATGCAATAAATATAACAATTATTTGTTACAATTTTTCAGACATTCTTCTTTACTCGTAATGAACCTTGTTTCTTGCCAAATTTTAGGATTCTAGGTCAACGGGAAGTGCCGTTTACGTTTTGATTCCCTTGCGAGTGTCAAAATATGCGGTAGAAACGATCATATTGGTTGCCGTGAACAATTGAACATGGAAGTTTGATTGTTTTTCCTTATTAAATAAACGAAAACAAGCTCCGTTCCGTGTAAGCAAAATGTTAGGTAGGTATACAGGGTGACTGGTAATTCGACCTATTCCTTGAAAGGGGTTATACTAGAGCTAATTTGCAACAGTGTATGTCCAGTCAACCAGGGGTCTAAACTCGCTGGTTTCCGAGACATTCGAGTTTTTAGTTTGTATGAAAAAAATTCTCCTTGCAGCCTTAAGCTGGTGATTGTGACAAAAGTACTTCCATTTGGATGGTAAAAAAACATTTTTGTCACAATCAGCACTTTAATGCTGCAAGGCGATTTTTTTTCAAACAAACTAAAAACTCGAAAAATAAAAAATAAATCGTGTTTTGACCCCTGGTTGACTGGACATAAATTGTTGCAAATTAGCTCTAGTATAACCCCTTTCAAGGAATAGGTCGAATTACCAGTCACCCTGTATACAATGTCATGCTCAGTTGCCTCTATTCTATCAGCAAAATCCATATAGAGTATTATCGTGCTGAGTCAGCAGATCGGAGTGCAGTAATGAACGCGCGAGGCACGCTTCGAACATAAATCACATTTTTTCCTCACTGCACTCCTGGAATCCGCTACTAAATTATTTTGGCACGTTCGATTCGCTCGACGCGATCAGGAGATAATACTGCTTAGCAGGATGGAGAACAAATGAGAAATTGGTAAGTTCAAGTATTCAACCGCTCTAGTAAAAGGCGCGCGGGAGGTGTGGGCGGAAAGGGACGGCCGCAGAACAATAACAAAATTGCTCTGCTCGCCAAAAAGCTCGAAGCCAATTTATTAAAGTTTCGCCAGAAAGCTCGCCAGAATGCTTGCTATAATGCTTGCTAAAGCGCTCCTGTTTATTTTGTGAGCTTTTACCTGTAGTGTCACATTCGCTAGAATGCTCATTACAAGACAATGCTCAAGTCAATCAGCACCTTAATAAATAAATAAATAAATATTACGGGACAATCTTACACAAATCAACCTAGGCCCACGGTAAGCTCATTAAGGCTTGTGTTGTGGGTTCTAGGCGATGATATATATAATAGATACATACATATAGATACTTATATAGATATATAATATCCATAACTCAGGAACAAATATTCGTGATAAATACACAAATAAATGCCCTGACCGGGATTCGAACCCGGGACCTCCAGCCTCGTAGGCAGAGTCACTACCCACTGGACTACGGAGGCCGTTACCGTTACGAGACCTTAAGAGTCCGCAGTAAGCTCAATTCTCCAAACAAACGTAGTTACGCTCTCATTTTAAAACGAGTACTTAGCTAGTTTGCTATGAAACTTTGTACTAAGAATAAGTTAAGTACCCTCCAGGTATGTAATTAGTTTATGTAGCTTAAGATACCATAGTAAAAAAATACAGTAAATTTAAGTTTTTCATACAAAACTTGTTTTTGCTGTATTTCGTTTGTTTTATTAACTGGAGCCATATAAACTAATTCCAGACCTAGCTGTACCTCATGTTATTGTATATTCAAAGTTTCGTTACAATCCAACACGTAGTTTTAAAATGAGAACGAAACTCCGTTTGTATGGGAAGGTGAAATTCGGCCGAGCTTACTGCGGACTCTTAAGCAACATCTACGTCAACAATAATTGTGTCTTTCAAGGTGTTACGATCTTAACACCTGTGAGTATATTGTAAATTGAATACCTAGTTGTTTCCTCCGTGCCAATTTCAGCTTCACAGATATAATTTCCCTGTTTCTCAGATGCGAAGTACAAATTTGCTAGCGTTGTGCTATAAAATATTGTTTCAAGGGAGGGTGCGTTTGTGTTGCCACGGGTGGGTAATTTCTATATAAATTCCTAGTAATAAGCGTGTGATGAGAAATATTTGTTGATAGACTGAGGATGGCTCATATATAGGCGAAGTTTCTAATAAAAAAATACTCTTGTTGGAAAAAAAGAAGAGGTTATAATTATGTTCCACTGTATGTTTTTATTAATGTATGTTCACCGATTTATCTGTCAATTGTGGACCGGTTTCCAATATTATTATATTATTCGAAAAAGTACACTCCTGAAGTGGTCCCATTGTCACCAAGTCAGGATCTGATGATGGGATCCCAGTGAAATTGAGGGCAACCCTCAATTTTTATAGGCACGCGTGTAGTGATTTCGGTATTTTCTATTATAACTCGTGTATTTACCCTCGGAAATAGCAATTTTGGGGAAGTGGAACTGATGATGTAGCTCACAGATGATTTATGGAACTCCTCAAAGATGTACAGTACCTACGTCAAAGATTCTGACGTGATTCCGTTGAAGTAGCAACTAATGAAGTGTTAATTCTGAAATCCTTGAGGAATCGACGGAACTCCTCAAATATTATCAGCCCACATATAGCGACTTGAGTTTTTTCTGTAATAATCAACGCAATTGCTCTCAGAAAGCAGTTCATGCGGTAAATTGGAAAGGAAATGTGGAAATTTTAATGCACCCAGGCTTGGCAAAGTACTGAATTGAAGTCGGTTTAGACTTTTTTTTTTTTTAATAAATAAATAAATATTACGGGACAATCTTACACAAATCAACCTAGGCCCACGGTAAGCTCAATAAGGCTTGTGTTGTGGGTACTAGGCGACGATATATATAATAGATAAATACATATAGATACTTATATACATATATAACATCCATAACTCAGGAACAAATATTCGTGATAAACACACAAATAAATGCCCTGACCGGGATTCGAACCCGGGACCTCCAGCTTCGTAGGCAGAGTCACTACCAACTGGGCTACGGAGGCCGTTACTTTGTTTTTAAAGTAAATTATTCATGTTCAGTTCACTAAACTAGTGCCTATGCCAAATCTTGGGATTAGGTGTCAAAGCGGACCCCGAGCTCCTTTAGGAGCACAACCGGGAATAACGCTAGGAAGATGATGACTGTTCAGTTCACGATAAGTGTTATGACTAATTCAGTGACTGAAACGTTTATGAAAACCAAACTATGTTGCGGAAAACATAAATTGCTTGCTTAGAGTTTTGTTACTAGGTACTCTTCAAGTAAGTACTATTTACTAACTACTACTTGTCGAAATTTGGACAAGACTTCAGGATTGAATTAGAATTACAAAACGAAAAGAGGATCCAAGATTAGGTGGAACGATATACTGGAAAAGTCCACAGGGAAGCCCACAGAGAAACTAAGCTATTTCGCCCGTATCGTACCTAAGGCAAACAGTATTGGGTCGATTTAAAGCGGAGACCGTATCTGCCGGACGTCCGCCGGCTGCCGAGTTTCAGCGAAATTTCCACCAGATAAACCCATCAATACAAAAAAACGTGCAGGTCAAACTGTAGATGCAGGATTAAGGTTTCAGTTTACTTTTAGCTTCAAGTTTTAAATAAAGTTTTGTCCACAGCCGGGTATGTATATTATGTATGCAGTTCGGGTGTAGTTTTGTGTTTTTGGTATTGGATAAAAGGCTGTTTGGAGTTAGAGATGCGCTTTATTGGTGGTGAGAAATCTGTGACTTACCGGAACGCGTTCTTGCGTTTTGAAATTATATTTGAGACGTCTTGGTATTTCTACAAAGTACTTGTCAGCAAGATGCACTGATATTTTACGTAACTGATGACTCTGTAATATGGACACCATGCAACTTTAATGATATTTTATGTTGTAAATACAGCTATCATTCTTCAAAATGTAAACGGAAAAGGGGTTTGGGTAAAACTGTAGTATTTTTTTTAGGTGAGCGGCCACTCGTAAAAGTGATATAGTAGTTTATGTGACTGTACATAATGCCTAATTATGTACTGTTACATACACTACTTGATCTATCCACATATCATAAGCCTCCATGATTCAGGAGTCGCATATTATGACCGGCATCGCGGCGTTGTTTTCTGGCAGCTGTCATAGTATTTTTTTTAATTCAGAAACAAACTAGAGTCGGCGCTAACTGTCATATCGTTCGATATCTTACTTACGTGCGACATTTGTCAAATTTGTATGCAAATTGACGATTCATTTCGAACTAAACGTCATCTCGACTGATATTAGAATAGAGGTCAAATCAAATTGCTTTGTTTTTCTGAGGTGTTCGAAATTTAAATGTAATAAAAGCATCGAAATCGATGTTATTATTTAGCAATAATAACATTTTCACAGATAAGAAATTTGTTCTAACAAAACAGTCTATTTTTATGGTGGCCATAATGTGCGGTTCTTGAACGCATCATGGAGGGTTTATGATATTTGGATAGATATAGTACATTACTTACCTAGGGTGGTTAAACAAAGAATGTCTCAGATCGCAGGTATTTGACGCCCGAGCCGAAGGCAAGGGCTATAAATATGCGCTCTGAGGCTTTCTTTATTACCGCCCGTGGTGAGTACAAAATTTTATGTCTCTATCTGGCCAGGAAGTGGGGTTTTCCGCACGCATAGCTTGCGGTAATTCCTACTTTATGGCCAGGTATGACGTAACATATATTATAGATCTATTCAAAACAAACACATTTTGTTATCAAATGTAATACTCTAAAATGCATTATTTGCAATTTATATTTCCACAGGTCATATTGAAAAGTTATAAACAAAACTTAAAACTGAAATATATCGGCTCCGATATTGTTTAACGCGTTTAATTTTATATATCTAAGCGTATTAAGAGGTCCTCTAAACAATTATTAAAAACCGGCCAAGTGCGAGTCGGACTCGCGCACGAAGGCTTCCGTACCATTATCAATAAAAATATTTATTATATTTTGTTTTTAGTATTTGTTGTTATAGCGGAAACAGAAATACATAATCTGTGAAAATTTCAACTCTCTAGCTATCACGGTTCTTGAGATACAGCCTGGTGACAGACAGACGGACGGACGGACGGACAACGATGTCTTAGTGATAGGGGTCCCGTTGTACTCTTTGAGTACGGAACCCTAAAAAACATCCTTGGCCGCTGCAAAAAACAAAAACGACAATTTTTGTCATACAAAGTTGCCAAATGCCGTCTGCTCATTATGCTCGCTGTACGGGCAATTACGGTGAATTTATCACTTGATAAATTTGGAGGACTATCGGTTTACAGTGTGTACTTTGTTTTTAGTAGTGAGTAATGCGGCTAGAATTCCTGATGTATCAAATAAATTGACGGTGAGCGACATTACCTATCCGCTGACTTGGTTTCGGATTTTAAAAATGGTAGCCATAAAAGCTTTAAAAATTCAAAAACTAATTTTTGCTTGGAAGCTACGGTCTCCACGATCAGTTTGGGGTGTGAGAAGAACGTTACCAGAAGCAAGTGAGTGGTTAAGGTCCGTCAACCTACGTCTCCTATATAGAGTGTCGTGTTGCAGTTAGCAGTATTAGTTTACACATTTAGAGTAGGTACAGTCGGCTGTAGAGAAGCAGGGGTGCATACCAAACAACTTTGCTGATTGTACATTCTACTGTAACAACTGTGGATCCTTCTTTGATGATTACTTGGGTTAACCTGTGTGGACATTTGAAATTAAACCTTTTAATCGCCATTCGAAAAAAAAACAAAATGTAACTGAACTGACACTGGCGGTGGCAGATTAAGCCTCGTTTTTGTTTGGACTTTAATAAAAAGCTTTGCTATTCAAATAAACTCGCTTTTTGCTATATTCCGACACGACCAACGTTGTAGCCGTCACAGTTTTTCATTACTGTCTCAAAGCAAAAGTCAAACCAAAAGAGCACCGTTTAAATTAAAAGCACAGTGTAAAATGTATTCTATGAGCAGCCATTGCTCGACTTTTAGCTATTTTAATGACCCCGAGCAACACAACTACACAGCGGTTTTCAAAGATGTATTTACATGTCACATTCGGACTGAAAAAAAGTTCTTCTTTTACGGAACGAACGAAGCGCGGTAATTTTTAGTTTGAATGCTTTCCAGAATAGTATTAATTTCATTTGCTCTGTTTTACCAAAAAAATTTTTTTTTTTCCATGACTTAGTTTTCTCTGAATTCTGGTCCTACACACCAAAATTTTTGGTACAAGCTTTTATTGCCTACTGTACTTTTCTGCATACCATCTTTAACTACTCATAGAGACGATTCTAACGAACCCAAACTCGATGGGGTTGTGTCGTTTTATTGCTGAGTTCCTATGACCACCTTCCAGCTCAAGTATCAGATCAGCTCCAAGTCATCATAATATTGCATTGTCATGCGATATACATATGCTTGCAAAATTTTAGCTCAATTGGATAACGGGAAGTGACTGAAAAATGGATTGCAAATTTTGACGGACAAGTTACATACTTACATATTTACATACATACGAACAGTGCAAGTTAATAGAAACCTTGTTATAAAAAAAAATAGGCTACGAGCGTAGTACTTATTTATTACCTAGAGTGAAAAATTGGCAATGAAAGTGGTATTTTCATATCAGGTATTAATTATGCCGCTATCAATATTTTGATACAACCCAAATATGCCCGCCTACCAGGAATTTCAACATCCACCACAGCATCGATTGAGGTCCCGGCATCCTCCTTACCAGACCGCCCATAACCTGAAACATCATGGCTTCGGTATGAAGGAAGCTTGGAAAGCAGAGTGGCGGTCCAACGCTCCAGCCAGCAGTCCGAGCACTTACGACCCCACATGCAAACCTTGGGGCTTCTCAGCACCCAGAAGGCTATGGTGCCAGTTCAACAGATTGCGCACCGAACACGGACGCTGTGCGGAGTACCTGCATAGATGTGGTTGGCGCGCATCACCAGTGTGCGACTGCGGAGCGCCTGTGCAGTCGATTCACCACATAATCAACGACTGTCCGAACCGGAAATTCTCTGGGAATATCTTAGACCTGCACTCACCTGACGCAAACGCTACCCAATGGGTGAAGAATTTAGACATTACATTATAATAGTTAAGTAAAGCGACTCTGTAATTTAGTAATGCCATACGAATAAATAAATACAAGATACATTAAGGCGCGTTAACTATGTAGGTTTAGCGTGAGCATAATCTTGTTAGTGGGAAGTCGCGGCTTACTATACTAACATATACTCAAGACAAGAGGCGTGTCTCATCTAGATACCTACCTACGAGTACGTTTTATATTTTAAGACTCAGGTCTCAGGCACGTGAGTTAGACGTTTTTGAAGAGCGGTTTAGCGTAGTCCGTAGTGGGTAGTGTCCCTATATAATACAGCTCGATGACATATACATGCACGATGTTCCACTGATGTTAAAATCACACTGTTTAAAGCGTACTGCCAATCTTTTTACTCGAGCAGCCTGTGGGTAAGGTACACTAAAAAAGCCTATAACGCCCTGCGTGTATGTACAGTATAATTTCGTGCAGGATGCTGTTGGGACTACTAAGGTGGTGTAGTGCCTCGCTCATGTTTGCGGAGGCCCGCACAGACAGTTTTCAGGCACTTATGCGAAAGAAAATCGCCTCGCTACTGAACAGGCTTAGAGGAAGCTCCAACAGCATCCTGTGGGTCATTGCTGACAAGTACGACTGCCCTATTTTAATTACGGTGTGAAATGGGCGGATAACATATCAGACACGTACAGGTTGGAATGTGGGGTGAGGCAGGGGGGTATTACCTCACCAAAGCTCTTCAACCTGTACGTGAATGATCTGATTGTCGGGCTTAACAACAAACGCATCGGATGCAGTGTGGATGATGTTATCGTAAATAACATCAGCTACGCTGATGATATGGTGTTGCTCAGCCCGTCGGTCAGGGCGCTTAGGGAGCTGCTGGGCTCATGTGAGAAGTACGCTTTGTCGCACGGCTTGACGTACAATGTGAAAAAGAGCGAGTATCTGGTCTTTAAGGCCGTCGGAGGCAAGTTGCCTGAGACAGTGCCTCCCATAAAGCTAAATGGTGGCAACCTTAAACGAGTCTTCAAGTTTAAGTATCTCGGCCACTATGTAACCGATGACCTTAAGGACCAATCAGATATACGCAGAAGGCCATCAACGCCTATCGAGTCCAGTACAACAATGGCTTCAGGATGTTGCTGGGACTGCCGCGTTTCTGCAGTGCATCTGGTATGTTTGCGCTCGCGGGAGCGGACGACTTCTACGCCATTATGCGCAAAAAAACTGCCTCCTTGCTCTGCAGACTTTGCGCTAGTTCCAACTCCATCCTGAAGACCATAGCCGGGCGGTTTGACTCGCTTATAATGTGCCACCTTATACAGATGCACGTCAGCAAAAGGTGACGCCGTTTTGTATGTATTCTGAATTTGTATTTTAATTTGATTTATTTTTAATTTTATTAATTTTTTAATTTCAATTCTAACTCTGGAACGTAATGTAATTTAATAAAATCTTGTATGTGCTTAATTCAATTCCACACTAACATAACTTAAGCTGATTATTGTTACTAACAAAATACCTATGGACCAACAACAGTAGTCTGAAATAAATTATTTTTATTTTATTTTATTATTTTAATATACTGGGTCAGCCAAGTGAAAGCAGTTGCTCAATTTAGAGTTAAGTAGAGATAAGTAGGTACATACCTACATTTATATGAACATAACTAACCTAGACTAAGATTTACTAACATTATATGGATATTTGGAAATCTATACCTATTTATGGTCCTGGGTTGGGGCTGCGTTCCCAAATACGAAACTGGAATAGGAAATAAAGTTATATAGCTTCTTTACGACGTTTTCCTTCTCCAAAAGTCACATACTTTTATACATACTTACAGTGCCTAAAAATTATAAAACGTCTAGTTTAGTTTTACTTTTATATATTTTTGGGGCATAAAACCAGCGTCACGCCCCGCCCAAGGGACATAATAAATAATCCTTATGATAAAGCCTTTCGATCAGTATGATAAAGATACAGGGTAATTTTTTTTCTCGTGTAGCGGGTTCGATTCCCGGTTCAACCATGTAATTATTTCAAAATCTATGAATGCAGTTTAAATTGTCTTTTATATTAAAATAATGTCTTCTTTTAGTAAAATCTTCCATCTACAATATTCAAGGTACTTTCCCTCCATGGGGCATAAGCGTGGGACGCCCTGTATTATGGAAAAATCTTACAATAAACTCTATTCATGCTTGGCTGATATAACACCACGCAAGTTGTAATAGACAATCTCAAGCGTTAAGACGTTAGATAATTATTTAACTATAGGGTGTAAAGAAACCGGTAGAACTGTCTGTATCTACGTACAATAAGATAAACGTTATGAAACGCTTTAACCGTGATATATAAAGGGTGTTTGCTCCGTCGCCGGACGCCGAGTTCGCAAAAGTTATTTACTTTACTTTGAGCTCCAGCTGCAAAGTTCACTCAAACGAAAAACACAATTTAAGAAGTTTGGCAAAAATTTATGTTCTCCTCTTGCTAACTTATCCTGTTGTTTTCGGTCATTCTTTTTAAATTAATAAGCCTGTTATTATTTTGAGAATATTACGTTTTAGACAAAGGCCATGATAATAAAGAAAGAAAGAAAAAAAAATACTAGCGACAAAAACAAACTAGGTACCTATTTATTTAAAAGCAAAATGAAGAACCTAAATAAAACTAAACAAAAAAAATCGGGCGTAGTAGAACAATAGCTATAAATATTATACACAAGGGCTTACGTTGATGCGGAATTGGTAGTTATAAAATAATCAAATTACGGCTAAATATTTGTAAAGCTTTATTCCCGCAATATTAACAAACGTAACGATTTAATATCCGTTATTATTATTAATTATCAGATTGCTTAATTTACCTACGCAACAACATTATTTATTACATTATTAATTAAACGAAGTTTCCAAACAACATGTCACGATATCTTCATCATTTGTTATTTATTTCTCGAACAAAATACAATATACTTGATTGCCCTACTAATTACGTGACAGAATACGTATCCAGTTTTCCGTTTCGGGTGTGGAAAAAGCTACTCTTATTAATTTACACATTTACAATAACAGCGTTTTATTAAAGAGACGGTGCCGCCCCAAGTAAGCAATAGATGCCTCCTTAAATTGACAGTACTGTGATGACGTAATTTTATTAAGAATATTTGAGGGTGCAACATTTTTCTGTAGCTAGCTGCCATGGTTGACGCCTTGGCACTTTATAATTAAGAAATTTTATGCAGAGTTTTGTTGACGTTTTAAGCCCCCTTTCATCCGACTTCAAAAAAGGAGGAGGTTCTCAATTCGTCGGAGTCTTTTTATGTTTCCCCGATTACTAAAAACGCCTGGACTGATTTGGAAAATATTTTTTTTGTTAGAAAGGGTATCCTTCTCAGGTGGTCCCATGGTCATTAGGTCAGGATCTGATGATGGGATTCTGAAAAAATCGAGGGAACTCTTCAAATTTTATAGGCACACTTGAAGCTATTTGGGTACTGAATTGAAGTCGGTTAAAACTTTGTATTAAAGTTTATTTTGTTATACAACGACAGTGGCAAACAAGCTTACGGCCTGCCTGATTTTAAGCTGGTACCGTAAACTATGGACACTTGTGACTCCAGAAGAAACACATAAGCGCGTTGCCGACCCTTTATTCACTTGAGGATTCGCTGTGTTGGCAGGTTGTGTTGGTAATTATTCCTCTTGTTATATCTTCTAAACATGTTTGAAGTCCATGTTGCAACAATTTTTATAAGAAACTATATCATTGTGTCTCCTGGAAAACTCATTGGTTGACCCATTTTCTACTACACTTGTATGTTTTGCGTTACTAAATATTCGCTTTTCTTATATTTGTCAAGTTACGTGAACGAGGAGTCGACAATCAAGCACGGGAGACAAATTTATTATATCAAATGTTATGCTACACGTAAATAAGAATATAAACTTGTAGTTTAAAACACGATAAGAACATCCCCACAATTTTCCATTCATTAAATTAAATACTAACACATGTATTCTAACGGCTTCCGTAGCCCAGTGGGTAGTGACTCTGCCTACGAAGCTGGAGGTCCCGGGTTCGAATCCCGGTCAGGGCATTTATTTGTGTATTTATCACGAATATTTGTTCCTGAGTTATGGATGTTATATATGTATATAAGTATCTATATGTATGTATCTATTATATATATCATCGCCTAGTACCCACAACACAAGCCTTACTGAGCTTACCGTGGGCCTAGGTTGATTTGTGTAAGATTGTCCCGTAATATTTATTTATTTATTTATTTACATACATTGAGGTATAATGTACTAACGTACAGTCGCCATCAAATACATCGGAGCAAACAAGCAAGTCACAAACATCGGAACACACCTCTATTTTCAAGGCATTAGGGTGCATGTGCCGATGTTTTTGAACACCTATAGTGTACCTATGTATGTGATGGCGACTGTACTAGAGATGACACGCCGAACAAGAAGTTTGCGCTACGCGTTGCGGTCCATGGGCCGCACCGTCTCAGTGTATTATATGACAAGTTACTCGATTACGTCAGTTTTCGGACAAAAAAGCTGCATTAGAATCGGTCCATTCGTTTAGGTGCTTCGATGCCACAGAGACACACAAATACACAGACACGTCAAACATATATAATAAACACCCTTCTTTTTACGTCGGGGGCTAAAAAGACGCCTAAGCGGAAAGTAGGTACCCATTCAAGTTTGATTTATCAATCTCCCAATTGCTGTATCTCTATGCAAAGGTTTTTTCACGTGATTCCCTAAAGGTCGTTCAACGTAATGATATTAGAATTGGCTCGAATGTCACGTAGTGTAAATTTAAAAAGAAAAAGCCAAGAAAGTTTGCGCCATAATTCAGGCCCCGTAACTTTGATGGCCCAGCTGTAAAGCGCCGCCGTGATCCATCATTTACTTTGTGACGAAATTTTTAGAACACCCTGTGAACGACTCCTTTAATACTGGCGTAAAATCCGTGATTTGTTGGAAAATTTTACGATGTTTTCGCCTAAAAATGGTTTGTATTTGATAAAGCTTTCAAGTAAAAGTTTCGTTTTATTTTCCCCAATTAATAACGTCATGAAACAACAAGGTAGATTTCCATTTGCAATAATATTACGAGAATGACAGTTTAGACACTTTAGACAATTAGATCTCACAGAAACTTTGTCAACGCTTTCTTGGCCGACTGTACCACATTTTGCCCTACAATCTGGCATCGTAAAAACCGATTCCCGATTCCGTATTCTATATACCAATCGTAATAACCATCAAGGGGCCGATTTCTTCGAAATGGTCACTGCTCTAATTTCGAGTTGCTCTTTAGACTCGCTCTAACCTATTGTTTGTTATTCGAGTCACGAGTAGACCTCTTTATTAACTCTGTTGGGTAACTCAATAACTCAATTTGGTATAGAAGGGATGAGAAGGGCCTACGTACGTGTTACGAGGCTGCATTAGAAGGTATCGGCAAACTTGGTTATTAGCGGGAACTTTGTTGATCGACAAATTTGCAAACGGGCTGATACTGCTATAAATGTGCGCGTGAATTATTGAGGTTGTACTTGCGTGAAATGATTTATATAGGAGCGTGTTCGCGCTCGTGATCTGCAATATGCGTTCGGGTGTACAATTACGTTCGTTTTCTGGCCGCATCTAGTCACTATCTAGAATCGATTGTCATACCTAGCTCTATCTAATTATTAATACCCAATTACCCATGTGCACGTACCTATTGACTATTGATTGTTAAATATTATTTATCATTGTATTTTGAACCCATTCAATTACTTTAATTTTATTATAAATTAGTACGTAAGGTTTATCTGTCAGTGCTAATTATTACATTAAATAAATAAATAAATAAATTACAGTTCTCAAAGGGGTCCAAATATGTTAACCCTGTTAACTGATGCCACACTATGACTAACTCAAAGCACTGGATAATATTCTATGAAACTTGTACAAACATTTAAAAGTACTGGCCAGAAGAGGTGGAAAAGAAATTAACGGCGCGATTTATGTGACGACGCAGAAGTTTCAGCACCATCTAGTGGCAAATTAGACCAAGTTATATTATATCTGGGGGCACCGCAGTGCCCCCGCCAAGACAAGCCAAAGGGCACTACGTCCCTTTTCTCGATTTACGTTTACGACAATTGATACGCGGCTGGACACTATGCAACATTACTTGTAAAAAGTACGTATTTAAATCGTTTATGAGTATTCCTAAGCCCATTTGTCTTGATAAAAAACATTCTTAGATATCGAGTTTGTTTCATGTCTGCCATTCTGATTTTAAAAGACAGAGAGATGAAGAGGGATTCCTATGTCATGCCGGGGAACATGTTTTGAATACCTGTCCTGAGGGGAAATTATGTAACTTTACGAACGAGCGTAATATCGACAAGCTCGAGCAACGTTTGAATGAAGTCGCAGATCAGGTGTCACAATACTTCCGGAGCAATGGCTTGGTACTTAACTTAAAAAAGACCCATTTCATCCACTTCCATCTGGGAGGTAAGGTTCCGAGAAGCCTTGAGATTCTTGTCGATGGCACCAAATTAGAGCAAGTGCAAAATACTACATTTCTGGGATTCGAGCTGGACAGAGGGCTTAAGTGGGAATCGCACATCACTAAACTAAGTAAACAGCTGGGGAGTGCCTGCTTTGCCCTGCGACGCTTGGCGAGGATAATGCCCAGAGATGTAGTACGCTCGTGCTATTTCGCCACTGTGCACTCGCTTCTACAATATGGTACAGAGTTGTGGGGCCGCGCCGCCGACTGGGAGCGCGTATTTCGCATGCAAAAGAGAGCCGTACGAGCGATTGCACAGGTAGGCCAAAGAGTCTCTGCAAGACCTTTCTTCCAGTCCCTCGGGATACTCACGCTACCTTCCATCGTTATATTTCAGGTGGCTACATACGTGCGGTGTCATTTAGACGAATACTCGATACACGGTCGTAACCTGCGTAACGCTAACAAACTTGTTGGTGTTAAACATAGACTAGCGAAGTCTGGCAAACTAACACATGTCATGGGACCAATGGTGTACAACCAATTACCGGCACATATCACAGATGCACCATCACTGGCCAGCTTCAAATCACGACTCAAATTATGGCTTATCGAGCACACTTTTTATAGATTTAGCGACTTTAGTACGCAATAGGTCGCACTTTATTTGTGTAATGTGTACAATAGGCTTGTTGCGTGGTGTTAAAATTGATAACGTCGTGTTGCTAAATGGATAGTAAACCATCAAATGATTGTAATAAAGTATAAATTACAAAATATAATTCAAAACATAAAAAGATATGAACCTTGAAAGTTTAGAAATAAAAGTTTTTAATTTATTGTCCAAGAGTAAATATAAAGGTACCAATAGAATCCTTACGCTTTTATAGAAACAAATTTGTATGACAACTATGGACCTAAACGCAGTATTTCGCGAGCTACACAGCAATTTACTTCATTTTCCATGCAACGGTTAGTACAAATTGCACGGTGTGACGTCATACTTTAAAGCCAATCAGTATGAAGCGTTTCGGCTGCTGTCAGCGAGGTCCGTCTTTAACTCGATTTTTTGGGTTTTAATGTCCTTTAAATGTAGTTGCTTCCATACAAACATTTGTTCATCTACAAAAACTGGTTCGAATGGCATCGTAAACAAATTTAAGGTCACAAGCCCATTATGTATATACAATTCGTTGTACCTATGCTTTAATTTTATTTTTTGATTTTTATGATTATTTATTATTTTTACAATAGGCATGATGACAGTAATTAAAAACTACTAAAATACTATATTTATTGAATAAAACTTGAAGCTTGGAATATAAAATACGCATTGTTTTTTTATTATAAGTGTGATTAATATTTATTTTTATAAAATAAAACTACAAAATAAGGCAATCCGCCATGATATCTTGAACACCAATCAGAGCGCATGACGTCACGCTTGAGTAAACGCATACGCAACACGCACGAACATCTTGTGTTTTTATTATTTTTGTTTAGATACCGAGTATTATTTGAGTGTGAATATTATTAATTCGAATATAAAATAACACGAATCATGGATCAAGGATTTACTAAGGCAAACAGCGCTAATTTGCCTAGAATCGACATAATAATGCTGGGAGAGTTTTTGTCATCAAATAAAGACTTTTGTTCAGCAGAATTTAGAAATGTTAAAACTTCTATGTACGTATATTAATAATAATTAAAAACTTTATAATTTGAGTTATAAAATAATTCCCTAAAATATACTTTTAACGATGTATTCTTATCCCATCAAATAATATTCCATTATTCCATATCATTAGGTAACTGAAATATGAATAAAATACGTAATACATATCAAAGCAATGAGAGATGAAACCTAACCTCGAAATAGATTGTTTATATTTTTACATTTAGACCTCGTACAAAATATTATTACCAAATACTATATACTAGAATCTACAAAAGTATGTAAAAACTTACGTCAAAGTGATCTTCACAAAAATAAAGGTGAGTACTGGGCAATATTCCTTTTGAATCTCGCCTTGCAAGTTTAAGCCACTTGTTTCGTATTGTTTTATTTTGAGGAACGAACACAAATAGCTTATTAGGATATTTAATAACACAAAATAACTAAATTCTTGCACGAGCGCAGCGCGTTTACGTTTTGATTACTCAAACGTGACGTCACAAGCGACGCCATGACACTAACAAGCGTTTTAGGGAGAAATTTAAATTATTATTTTAAAATTGCTTTTTTTTCCTACTAATCTTTTAATTTCTGCAGAAATATCTTATTCATTGTAAATAGTATATATTTCTGGACATTATAGGTCCATTTTTCAATTATTGTCATCATGCCTATTATGATTAAAATATTGACATGTAATATGAAATATTATGAATAAATATGATTATGATTATCTTTATTTCCTTTCTATCTCAGATTAGGTTTTTACAATAACTATATAAAAAGTAAAATATAAAACTATACATACAAAACATAAAATCATTATAAAAACCTAACCTAGGGTGCCGCCGGCAGCGAGGCGGGGCCTAAGCTACCGGTGGTCAGGGCGACAGAGACAGGAACCTCCTGACTATCCGCGCAGTATCCAGGAGTACCGCCTTCTGTATCTGGCCCTTGATCCAGCCATCTAGCGAGAGTCTCTTGAGGTGATGGTCGAGACTCTTCGCTATTAAACCGTTCGCCGAAACGACTATCGGGACGATGATCGTCGAATCAACATCCCACATAGCAGTTACCTCGTGTGCCAGGTCTAGGTACTTGCTGGCTTTGTCCTTCTCGGCTTTCACGAGGTTCCCGTCATGGGGGATGGTGATGTCGACGAGCACTGCCTGGCGTTTCGATCGATCTGTCAGCACGATATCAGGCCTATTGGCAAGAATAGTCCTGTCCGTGATGACAGATCGATCCCAATAGAGCGTGGCACGATCATTTTCGAGAACTGGCGCAGGTGTGTACTTATAGTAAGGCACCTCAGAGACCACAAGACCGTATAGTAGAGCAAGTTGCTGGTGAATAATTCTGGCTACAAGGTTATGTCTGATTATTATTATGTATGTCTTTCCCGCTCACGGGACAATGATGTCCCGGACTTTTGGGAGGCGTGCGTGGGGCTAGGTACCTACAAAGTACCAACTGAGCCAACACGTAGAGGCCCTTTTGACAATTTAATGAAATGCAAGGAGTACACCGAGCGGATGCTGTCCCTGCCCGTGTCATGGGACGCATGCAGAGACAGCACCCGCTGGGGTGTATAGGGACTATTGTTGGTTGATGGAATCTAAAGAAAACGGGTTATTGGGTGAAAATGATGGACTAGTGGCTGGGCTATTGGGTGAAACATCGGACGCCTGCCTAATAAACTGTCTCATTTTTTATCTCTGGCAGACGGTGACTCGCCAACTGCTAGATGGGCCCATATTAATAGCGACATTAAAAAATGGCCTAAGGGCAACACCAGTCAGAGAGGCTGGGGGGGTAGAGAGGCGGCACTGGACTTTAAACATATAGCCAACTCGCCACTTAGGTGTCCACATCTACCCTCGAGCAACAGCTCTTGCGACTCCACTCTAGACAGCCAGTTAAGGCAAGCCAGAGGTGGGGGGCCTGTCCAACCAACCACCCGATCGGCTCAGCCTGACCACAGGACACCCCCAGGAGCACTCAGGTACGTAGGGTCGCTACTCCCTAACAGCCCGCCACAAGCTGCCTTACGTTGACTGATTGCACCAGAAATCTGGTGGGCGATGGGGCCGTCACATCCCTACGCCTTGATTATTATGATTATTATGATTATCACTCCCAAAATCCCCTACAAAAATTTACATAAGAAGGTCAACCTTACGTGCTTACGGTGCATTACGCAATCGACCGGCTAAGCTGCTAAAATCTGCTAATAAACCAGCATATACTTCTACAGTACTAAAAACTATCGTTGCATTACCGAAGGCGCAAGTAATCAAACCATTCCACTCCCCTAGATCTAATTTGCACGGCTCAGGTTTACTACACCTCATCTCTTGTTGGCAGCCAGTTTTACTGAGGCTGTTCGATGTCCAATCAAGCAAACTTCTTCGACGAGTCGTAAGTGTTCTACGGGTTGGCTTAGTAACTTTATGTACCAGTCACGTCTATAAATATAAGTGAGGTTTTTGGACCTTAGTGTTGAGGAATAGAGCTCAAAATGCTGCATGTTTTCAGAATAAACTGCTAGCAGTATAAATGCTAGCAAGACCCTACGTTGTAACGAGATGACTAATGTTATTAATTCATGATAGGTGTCTCAAACTTTAAGGAAGGAGTATTGCATTCATACGTACACGTCATACGCCTTTTTGAAAAGTTGCGTGATTTTATGTACGTTTAAGGAAAAATAAAAAAAAAATCTTAGCATATACTTTTAGCCCTCTACCCGGCAGTTAAATGTTTAAGAACCTGATAGTTTTGAAAAATATATGTTTTTTTTTTAAATTTAATTTTAACTGTTTTATTTGTTAAATAACCCCTTTTGGTACCTAGGTTGCTTGATTTATAGCGTTAATAGGACAAAATTAAAAATGACGAGTTAGGAATAAAAGTATTGGTGACAGATCTATATTAGAAATGAACATTTTATCGGCTTATTTAGGTAGGGGTAACATACAATAATATCTAAAACATCGTAATTAAAAATCAAATAGAAAATGAATTGTCTGATACTTAGGGCCCTTCATAATCAATAGAATTTATATATCGTCGTTCGGCCATTTTCCTGGCGGGACATTCAGTATCTCCTGTTTTATGGTTGTTGGGCTTATTAAACAGTATGCATGTTGCGCATTTGGGAGGGTCTGCCTTGTTAGGGCACTCCTTGTCCGAGTGCCCTATCTTGCAACAATGCCCGCATGTGTGATCTGGTTGCTTACATGTCTTGGCGGCATGGCCAAACTGCTGGCATTTAAAACATCTAGTGACAATCGTGAAGTCTCTCACAGGACACGATGACCAATTGATGAAAACTCGGTTCTGAGATATGAGCGCTTTGCGCACAAGGGCTGGAACTTCTATGACGTAGTTACACGTCTTGGCATCTTTTCTTCCCGACTTATGGCTTAATTTAATACTGGCTAAGATTTTGTCCCGAGTTAAGTTTGGAAGCTTGTCAGCAAGGTTTTGTTCGTATAAACAACTATAAACGTCTTGTTCTCGCAAAGCTGACGGCACGCCGACTATTACAATCCTGGGCCTGCGCTTGTAGGGCTCATCGACGGTGAGGTCCGGGGAAGTATTTTTAAAAGTCTGTTTCAATTTTTCAATGTCGTCCTTAGAATCAGTGCTAATGATGACACCGCCATTTTTAACTTTACGTAGCGCTCTGACATGCATTTGCTCAGGATTAATCATTTTTTGTACCAAGTTTTTCGTGTCCTCACTTGATTTCGATTGATCTTTAGGGTAAATTGCCACTGAGCTCAAGTTGCTAGGGCGGATTTGAGTTTTATTGTTGGTTTTCACCATATCGGCGAAGGAAAGTGCATCTGTCATAGGCCTGTTAGAGTTATCGATACTATCCTTTAGGGCTCGGAGACTGTCTGATAGGTCTTGTTTTTCTTCAAGGTCTAGGAGAGTGCATTGGTTGATAATTGCTTTCTGTTTGAGCGATTGGTATTGAACTGCCAAGTTTGCGGTGCCGTGAGTTACCTTACGGCAAAGGTTGTGGACCCTTAGTTTTTGTTCCGAGTTCAATTTACCTTCCGTCGAAATGCTGCAAATTTCATTAAGGCACTGCTCTATGGTGCTCATCCAGTTCTGAATCTCTGGCGTTGATACCGCTTCAAGTTTTGTCTGGTCTCTCGCGCTCGGCGGCGGTTGGGCGTTTTCATTCTCGCTGTTCGAAGGAGCAGGTGTTGATGGAGGGCTACGTTGCATTTTAACACTTTTGGTAAATGGGCTATTATCACCCATTATCATTCACTTGATATAACACTATAAAGTCATTGTGACTCACACTGCACACGCAAAACCAATACGTGACACAGATCGTCAATATCGAGGTCAATACTTTTTTGCACACGATTTTATATTAATAATTAAAACACGTCTATTCTCATCGAAAGTCCGACAATTCTTGATTTGATAGATTGACTTCATCATGTCGACGAGGAAGCATATATTCAATGATGTCTCTGTGATCAATACGTATAAAACCGGGAGTGATCACCGCCTGGTAAGAGGCATATTGAATATATGCGTCAAGCGAAAACGCTCTCGGCTGATGAAGTCTACGCTCCGTCCAGCATCCACCCAAATCCAAAACCCCGCGAGCTTTCAGCTGGAACTCCAAAACCGTTTCGATTGCCTTGGTAGCGATGTGGACGAATTCAACGACGGGTTTGTGGAAGCTGTCCGTGCCACTGGGTCTAAGTTCTTTAAGCCCCAGCGGGCCAATAGACCTAAAAAGCTATCTAGCTCCACTCAGAAACTCATGAAGGAAAGGAGTGAAATGACTCTGCAGTCTTCAGCCGATGCGACTTTCGAGTGGCGACCACGTACCGGAAGGCGTGGCGTGGGTAAAGCAAGGTGGACTGATGACCTGGTAAAGGTCGCGGGAGTCCGCTGGATGCGGGTGGCGCAGGACCGGCCATTGTGGCACTCTTTGGGGGAGGCCTATGTCCAGCAGTGGACGTCTTTCGGCTGATATGATGATGATAATGATGAGTCCACCTTGTCTACCCACGCTGGGCCTGCCGGTAGCTACAGTCAGCCTCACAAGGGGCTTAACTCCTTTGTACTGTGTCGCATTAAACGTCATGTTAAACTGCCATATGAAGTTGGCAAACGAGTGAATACGACAAGGCACTTAGGTGTTCAGCAACTTATAAGGCCGACTGTAAGTGGTCGCTACTCCAACCAAAGAGTAGGTATATTTTTGTAACCGACTCCGCACCACTAAATGAGGTGTATGTACTTTCATATGTCATGCTCCAGACGATTACATCATGAATGGGGATATTTCGCAGTGATAAAGTCCTGCACTAGAAACCAAACGATTACATCGTGAAGAGGGATATTTGGCAATGATAAAATCCTGCACTAGAAATCTATCTCAAAATTGCTCCAAACGATTACATCATGAATAGGGATATTTGGCAGTGATAAAGTCCTGCACTAGAAACCAAACGATTACATCGTGAAGAGGGATATTTGGCAATGATAAAATCCTGCACTAGAAATCTATCGCAAAATAAATAGATAGGCTTTCTAGTGTAGCAATGTAAATGTATACTCTGATATTAAATTTATATATTGTATACTGTTTTGGAAAAATGATACCTTGTCGAGTTTTTTACGCTGGTTCTTCTCAAGGCAGATGTTTTCACTCCGAACCGGTGGGAGTTTATTGATATAGCTGGTGCATGTAATATTTAGGCGTCAATTGAAGAATAAATAACTTTGACTTAAACGTTCTCGTTGCTATGGAGTATACTTGAACTTTGAACTTGACCTTTCTATGTATTTTAAATGTCTTTAATATTGATAGTGGAAATTCTATGAAAGTTATGAAACTTTGTTTGAAAGTGGTGAATAGGTAGTAATTAGAAAAATTTAGGCATTCGGTTTTTTAGAAGACTATGTTAGAGAACATCCCTCGTATATAAAGAAGGCTACATAAAAAAACATTGTAATATGGAGAGTATTGATAACGATCAATACTCTCCATATTACAGTGATTTTTTACCTATTACAAAATTAATAAATTTCAGGGTATCAAAAATATGTGTTATACTTAGATTATAACAAAAAGTCATCAATTGTGTAATTGTCTGCCCATTCAATAATATATGTTCGTAATATATAGCCCTACGTCGATTAAGATACTTAATTTGAGTAAAAGTATATAAAGAACAGTGTAAACTGAAATAAAGTAAAAACATATTGAAACAAAAAAACGTACTAAAATTTACAAATTGTAAATAATAGGGAATTTCTAAACTATGAGGGGATATTGTAGGCTAATTATTATAACAACTATTGTACCTACCTGTTTTGGTTGCTCTATAAATTTTTATACAAAAAGTTGAAGAACTAACGTTGAGTCTCCGTTGAGGATAACTTGCCATCTTACAAACTTACAACCTTAGCGGCTTTAGCTTCTCATAATATTAGTATAATATACTAGCCTACGTACCTATATTATTATAAATAGCTAAAGTAAATCTGGCGTTATAGTATTTTATGCAACTGTTGTATAAGAAGGGTCTTAAAAGGCGAGTGGCGTGGGTTGCGCAATTAAAGACGCCACGAGCGTTTTTAGACTAGTTATACACCGTTGCATACAATACTTTTTCTACGACAAATTTTAAATAAATAGCAGACTACAGAATAGTAAATCTTTTCAGGCAGCAAGTTTAAATATTTAATTTCTTCGACCATTTTAAAAGGAACGTACACTTTTGTCTTCACAAACACGAATAAAATCTTAATAGTTTAGGACTAATAGTTTATCATCTTTTGTCTTTTCATTTTGAACTATATTTTGGTGGGAAATCGAAAATGTGACAGCTCTTGCATATGGTTTGTTTTGTTTTTAATTTGTTTGCACTTGCCATCCGAACCAAACCGAATCCGGACCCGGACCGAATAGGGAACGTTCTGCCGCCAGAGGCAGCACTACCACTAATAGTAAACCAGTATAGAAATATAGGGATTCACACACACATGCACAATTGATTGTCAAATGAGTGACAAGGATGCTTGCATAGACAATACCGCAAGTGGGAACGAGATACAATGTCAACGCTGCTAGTGTCGCCACCTACGAAGAGTTTTGCGTAATGTTCCTTATTCAAACTGTTTATTTTTATAAATAATACCAAGAATTTATAGAACATGTAATTTAACACACAATAGATGATGATTTATTATTATTCTAGTAAATAATTTATAATATACAAACGTTAAATCGTACATAAATACTTTTATTTCGAAATATTGGTTTATGAAGTTGCTGCAATATAGCGGCTGATTTAAAAAAAGTTAAACAGTGCTTTTATGAAAAATGTATGAACCAAAAAAGTACGCTAAACAGTGCGTTTTTGGGCCATAGAGCATAGAGTTTTTCGAAAAAATCCATAATTCTCTCTAATCATAACCTGTTGTTCAATATTCAATACATATAATATCCTTTTCCTTAATACTTGTTTAATTCTTTTCTTCCCGTCTAATTGGTGTGGTAACATGACGGTAAAACGTTTGAAAAATTTAGCCGGTCGTTGTGTTGCCATACGGCAACTAGGATGTTTTATGTTTTTTTTTAATACCGTTTGTTAGTTAAGTAATGTTTATTTTATTTTATTTTTTGTTATTCGTTTTTTATTTTACGTCATACCTGGCCATAAAGTAGGAATTACCGCACGCTATGCGTGCGGAAAACCCCACTTCCTGGCCTGATAGAGACGTAAAATTTTGTACTTACCACGGGCGGTAATAAAGAAAGCCTCAGAGCGCATATTTACCTGCGATCTGAGACATTCTTTGTTTAACCGCCCTAGGTAAGTAATGTACTATTACTATTGTTTGTTTTTTATATTAAACTGCGGGTGTGTTGGTGTTCGTTACGTCATTCGTTTAGGTATAGGTATTTAAGTACTAGTTTTAATTATATCATAGTAGTAGTTTTTAGTAGGGCCCAACTGATAATCAGCGCCACGGTTTGTTGTTATTTTAATATAATTGTTTTGTAATCGTGTATAGTGGCTTTAATAAATAATTATCATAGCTTTCTAAAGTAGCCAAAGTTGAGTAATAGAAAAAACCTCTCCGTCTTGGGACCGAGTATTCAATTATTTACTAACAATTTGCCGTACTGTGGCCGCTCGCTGAGATTAGCATTGCGGTGTAGTAATTACAGTATTAATATCCAAGCAGAAACCTGATACATGGTCCCGGGGGATACCATGAAATGGACAGAATATTAATTAACGTTATATATCTGTTGTTTACCTCCACTTTAAAGATAATATTCGGTATTTGTCTCATATATTAAGTGACGCAATCTAGAGTATTTCAATTGTTCTGTATATTATTAAGTTTAAGTTTTTGTATATACTACTTGTTTACGCCTATTTAAGCAGCCGAGCGCCTGAGTATTCTTTTGTTTGGCTTAATGCTTGTATTTTATTCGTTTATTTTCTACCCACTTAGATTAATTATAAAACGATACTTACTGAACGAATGTTATAGGATAGCATAATTACTTATTTATTATCTTTGACTTCGTGGCCTATCGTAACAATTAAAAAAAAAACTTATTTAACTAAGTGACACCTATAAGGACGGTGAATCCTATTTTTTATTTAAAACATAGGTACTAATAATGACACCAATAAATATAAAAAACAAGAAAACAACATCATAAATAAAAATAAACTAACAAGCAAATAATTATAAACTAATTAAAAACTAAATTGACTTGCCAGTCATAGGAAGAAAACCCCGTCCAGCAGTTCCGTCTGCGGCATGGAGCCCATAACGCTGGCGGCGTCACCTCTCTGTATTGCTAATGAAATACGTTGCGAGAGGTAAGCGCCAGCCCTATGGTCCCCTGAAGCGTCGACGAGTCGTTTAGTCATTGCCCTCATAAATTATTTCTTAGTCTTATTTTACTTTATTAGTCAGGTACTTTAGTATCGTTGGCGCTTGATGCCATTATTAACGATGTTCCACAAATGCCTTGATTCACGGCGTAACAATAAAGTACCCTGTTCACGTATCAAGAGGATTAAGCCTCTGATATTCTAGCTTAGTAAGTTTTTATGTAGGGGTTAATCTCCGGGATCAGATATTACTGTTTTTTTTTCACCTGTGTAGAAAAAGGCTAAATATAGCCTATTAAACAAACAATAGTTATCCCGCGGGTTTGCTTGCAATACGCGGGTGGAGCCGAGCCGGGTGAGGGCCCGAACTCCATTCTACATACAGCTGAAAGAATTTTTGAAATCTGATTAGTGAGAGATGGACCCTACATACAAAGCTACAACCTCACAAAATCTTCCTCTTTATAATGTTATATAAATATGTAAATTAACCCAAGTTAGGCAATGAGAGTGGATAACTGTTTCGTAAGATCGTAAGGTAAAACCGGCAAACCTGATTAACAAGGAATTCGCCACTCAAAGACACACACGTGTACGGTAAAGTGTTTATTTTGGATTGGCATTAATGCGTTCCGAGCCGAGGTCAGAATACCGGATGACGCTAGAGTAATGTTTGCTTTCACTAAAAGCTGGACCGTGCACTACATGTAGGCCATTATATAAACGTATAGGTACATATGTACATACATGGGGTGATTAGATCAGAACGCTTAAGGTGGTTCGATTGCCATACAAAGCGTTATTTGACATTCGCAGGCTAACGGCGTGATATTTTAAGAAACTTATGTAACAAACTTTCATCAATTGGCTTCCCATTTGCGCCAAATTCCCCCTTTCCTAGAATAGACATGTATAAACTAGATTAATTTGAGAAATTGGTTTGGGACGTGATATTTTGGGAAAACAATTTTTCTCAAATTAATCTAGTTTATACATGTCTATTCTAGGAAAGGGGGAATTTGGCGCAAATGGGAAGCCAATTGATGAAAGTTTGTTACATAAGTTTCTTAAAATACCACGCCGTTAGCCTGCGAATGTCAAATAAGGTTTTGTATGGCAATCGAACCACCTTAAGAGGGCAGTAGTAAATGGGTCATTTCGTACATAAATTGAGTTATCCGAATAAATATCTTTGAATTTCTATTCACATCCAGGTGATTTTTTTTTATCTACCGAAGTAGTGCCGGAGATTTCATTTAAAATGACGAAGTTTAAAAAAAATTCCCATGGCGTGAAAATTATTTGGACTTATGATAATTGATAACGCGACTTCAAACTTGACAGACAGATTAAACGCTAATGAACGCACGTTAGGACACCTCTACTGTCATTTTTCCATACAAAAAGTGACATTTAGATCTACCTGCAGTGTTACGTACAATGCGTTACGTAATCAGGCAGCAGGTATAAATCTAAGTTAGTGTTGTTGTGTGAACGGTGAAGTCAATGAAAGAAAAACTATATCGTTTTGTAGCACAATGGCTGTAAAACTAAATAAAATCCAGTGAGAAAGCAGCTGCCTCTTCATTTATCCCCTCAGCCCAGTTATCCTCACTCCGCGCAGTTTATCTTCAAAGTGTTCCACTATATTAATAACAGACCACCTGCCTGAAATTCAATTTCCCAGATCGCGCGGAAAACATTACAGGAGCTCTCACAACTCTGTAATGGAAGTAGAAAATGCGGGCTGTATGTTGTTTTATTGTAAATAAAAGATTTCCTCTGAATCAAACCTTGCTGTAAATCGATTAGGCGGGTCAGTTTTCGCCGGTACTCCTACTCAGATAGATTACCAAAAGGTTTAGATCAGAGGAGGCCGCGGCACGGTTTTGGTGCCATACGATTTTGAAAAAAGTGAATGGATGATTTTTTGTTTAAATTCCTTGGCACCTTTAACACATGGAAGTCAGAGTAGGTTAGGATAAAGGTTACCTAGCTATAGGTTTACGCGGGTTTGGTTTCGGCAACTTGATGCCTAATATGCACTATTTTGCGTGGCGGATTGTTGGCAGAACTCGTACCAACCCAGTTTTACCAGGAAGCCTTACAGTCTCTTGATGCTGCCAACGACTTCAATTCAATTCAAATAATTTATTTGTCAAACACAGGTATACAATTACGACTAAATTAATGGTAGGGTATCAAAAACATGTCTCAGTGTGTTTTGCCACAAGGCATACAATTCAAATAGTAACCTCGGCGATCCGTGGTGTTTTGCCTGGTATGCTGCCACCCTAGGGCAAGTGTAAGATGACGTGGGAGGCTATTTTTACGTCCTCTAATACAAGCTCTGCAGAGAGCGATATCTGCACCTAATACCTAAGTTATAATCGTATTGGGCCAAACTGAATGCGTCAAACTGTACTTTGGCCCTCCCTGGAAGCGACATGGTTTTCGAGTTCCACATACCAATGCGTCAATGCGTTTCCCCGACATAAAAAATGGCTGCAGGGCGCGATATGTAGGAGCGAGGGCTTGGAGCTCGACCTCTCAAGAGCAGACATACTTCAAACTCTTGCGCTTCGTACGCACTTTCAAAAGATTAGTCTTTTATAAAGTCCGTGGCTTGTGAAATCTGAGTCAAAACTAAGGATATATATGTAGGTAATCAATATTGCAGCAGAATACCATTTCTAAGAAAAAATATTCAAATACGCGTGTTTGGAAGTCTGTGCCTTGACAACTTTTTCCAATAGATTTCTGCGTCTCGATTACTCAGATTCTCTATGAAACAAATTGAACTTAAAGGTTACGGAATACCTGCAGAAAGTAGCCGACTGGTTTCCTTTTACGGTAAATTATTCCGTGCTAGAGTTAGAAAATTCACTAGCTCTCGGCCATGTTGCAAAGTAAAGACGACAATTTCCATTTGTAAGCTTAGCCAAGCCATTTTGGCAGCATTTTTGCCGAAGACCAAGTGTGAGGTTTTCGCTCGCTGCGCGGAATAATAATAGTATACATTCTGAAGTGCTTGTTGAACGTTCAAATCTAACGCTGCCATGGCAATATAAAGTAGGTAAGTAGTGTGGTTTAATAGTTCTTTACTCGTAACCGTAGAAAAGTAGTGAGTAGTTAATGAAGAGAATTAAGTATCCCAAGGTATAAAAGGACGGCACTTTTTGGGGGAGGCGTATGTTCAGCAGTGGAAGTCTTGCGGCTGATATGAAAATGAAAAATAGTTTATTCAGTAACTTAACTTAGTTTAACTAAATACAGGTTGGTGTGTTTGAAATACTAAAGCAGTCAAGTCGTACGGCGAGCTGCGTTTGTGTGCATGTGCGTGCGTGCGTGCGTGCGTGCGTGCGTGCGTGCGTGCGTTCGTGCGTGTGTGCGTTCGTGCGTGTGTGCGTGCGTGCGTGCGTGCGTGCGTGCGTGCGTGCGTGCGTGTGTGTGTGTGTGTGTGTGTGTGCGTGTGCATGTGCGTGTGCGTGTGCGTGTGCGTGTTCGTGTGAGTGAGTGCGTGACTATGTGTGTGGTGTGTGCGCGCGTATGAGTGTGGATCTAAATATGTCGGTATATAGTGAGTTTTATATGATAATGATGATGAAGGTATACAAAATAATGTTCACCGTCCATTGAAAGCCATCCACCGATATCATTGAATATATATATATTTATATACATAGTTCTTTGTTCAAGAAGACTCAGGTAAGTTCGGTGACAATGACAACGCAATATTATGGTACAGTCGCCATCACATACACTTCAGGGTGTTCAAAAATATCTGAACATACACCCTAATGTCTTGAAAATAGAGTTGTGTTCAGATATTTGTGAGTAACTTGTTTGCTCCGATGTATGGAATGGCAACTGTACCACCCATTTGATCTGAAGGTGTAGACAGCAGGTGACCATAAGCTCCACCTACAACACACAAGTTAAATATCTCGTGTGTTCATTGGAATCCTCTTAACGAGTAATTGATGATTGTGCAAAAAAAGGACAAACGGCAACATAAATTTGAACTTAAAAAAAAATTGATTGGAACTTATGTTTATTCGCGTTATCACTAGAAAATGACAAATATACTGAAATACTCGTATGGCACATTGGCTACTTTTCTACTAGCATTTAAATCTTTACGTTTCCAAGTTACCGTGAACATACCGCCATGTAGCCTTAATGCTGGGTCACGATCACGACATCTCGCTTCCACCGCACCGCTGCCGCTGTAAGAGTGCCTATCCACCAGAGATGTGCTATGACATGCTATGCTATGTTTTCATACCTTTGCTATGTAGCTCACCCTACGGCTATGTTTAAAATGTATGAAAACATAGCATAGCATGGCATAGCACATCTCTGGTGGAAAGGCACCCTAAGTCGTAGCCGAGTCCTTAGAGTAGGGTACGTTAATATTGCATGTAATGTACCAGAGTGAGCAAAACTTTTATCACTACCATTTCCAGACTTGAGTAAATGACAAAAACCTTCTAAAGTGTTCATAATAGATAAGCTTTTGAGTTATAAACATAGTTCTCCGCCAAGAAACATAACTGTGTAAAAAAGTCCGCTCGCATTTGAGCAGAAACTGGGAATACCAAGGAACATCCAACTGTCAGTTTTGATAACAATTTCCTTAAAACTACTCGCCTTCCCGTGTATATTCAAGAGGAAGAAATTAAACTGCTCTCAGGGGGATAATCCTGACGGGGGGGAGTTTGTGGGCGGTCCAGTACTAAGTATATTTCATTAGTATTAATTAATTTTATGCGGCTTATGAACCCTGTCCCTCAGGACCAACTTTTGCAGATTACTGAGTTAGCAACCACTTACTAGTGCAGTTTTCGTTTTTCGTCCTAACGTTTTTGGAACGAACGAAGCATCTATTAGGAGAGGTTTTAATGGGGTACGAAATTAGTTTTAGAAATGTTTGGACAAAAATAGTTTACTAACGAGGCTTTTAATTTTACTGCCCCTTTGTGTTAATTTGATCCTTTCCGAGTAGCTTTTATTTAGTAGCTGAAGTCCATAAAGCACATTTAATAACTTAATTAAATTTTAGTTGTTACCTCCATTCGATTATAATTTATCATCATCATTAACTGTTGATGATGATGCATTTTTAACGAGAAGAAATTAAAACATAAAACTGCACGTGCGGATTATCCGGGCATCCTTATCGGGATTTATTTTGTCAACCGGATTTCTGATGTTCCTATGTATCAAAGCAAAACTGTGGCTCTGAGAGGTAAACACGTAACGTTTCGAATGCACGTTAGTACAACTCAACCGTCATATTCCCTTACAAAAAGTGACGTTTAGATCTAGACGCGCGTACAATTTTTTATATTTATTTATTGAGATAATTACTTATACAAAAATATAGTAAATAAATTAAAATAGCATCGTTAAACCGTTTGGTTTGTCTCGATGCTAGCGCAGTGACTTACTGCTAACAGAAAGATAAATAACAATCAATAAGTCTTACCACTTAAATTAGGCACATATATGACATATATCTAATCTTAACTTATTTCGTAATGACTCTAAAAAATTATATTTTAATATTTTGACCGCCGAACGTCAGATAAGCTACGATCATTTCTCAACTCAGTCATACATAATAAATAAATCAAGGTGTCATTTATGCACATACCTAGGCTGATATATCAGAGGATGTCGGGCAAAGGGTTAATTTATCTGTAAGCTTTCTAACTGTGTTAACATTTCGTTTTTCAGATATTTATTTATATTTATTGGGGTTATTTTATCCTTTAATTCTTTTGGGAGTTTATTTATCGTCCGTAAAAGTTATTGTATTCCGGTTTATTTAGCTTGCGATTTGTTACTTGTCTAGTAGCTTTTCAATGTGAAATTGGCTTTTGGATTTCGGCTCTAAAGAATTGTTCTTTTAGTATTTGATAATTAACTTTTGTATGAACAGGTAGCACTTTGCACGCATTAAAAAGATCTCCATCACATTTCAAACTGTTTTTAACATTAAATGGTACTACAATCTTGAGTATTCTAATCTGTAAGTTGTATATTTTGTCGAGATAGGACTTAAAGGTACGTCCATAGCTACTTAGACCGTAGGAGATGATACTTTCTACAAGCGCATTGTACATATCCAGTCTAATTTTGTACGGTATTCTATTACGTAGGATATACATTTTTGCCATAACAGCTCTTAATTTGGTACACACTGATTGAATATGTGCGTCCCAGTTAAAACGGTCGTCTATTATTTCTGTTTGCAGACTTGTTCTAATGGCGAGCATTTACAATTTTAACCATCATTTGGTCTAGAATGAAGGCACTGGTGGTCGTGACCTATAATGCTGACTGGTCGTACTGTTTTGGTATGGCTAGAGTGTATATGTAAAAGTTTGGTTTTATCTGCATTTAATACCAGGCCTGCGTCGTGGGACCACATTTTGTCCGCGGCAACTAGACACGTATCATCCGCAAACTGGTAGACACTACAGTTTTGAACACAATTGTTCATATCATTTACATAAGTTAAGTAATGGGGAGGCCCGAGCACGGAACCTTGTGCTGTTCCTTCTGACACCAGAACTTTTTCACTGAGGGTGTCTCCTATTTTCACACGATACGATCTGTTTTGTAGGTAGCTTGTGCACCACTTTAGTAGCGTACCACGAACACCGGAATCTTCTAAGTTTTGTATTAACGTGTCAAACGCCTTACTGTAGTCTATAAAGATGATTAATATATGTTTTTTATCATTAAGGTGTTGGTTAATTTCATCTGTAAATCTTGACAGTAACATGGATGTACTTTTATTAGGCTGGAACCCACATTGATTTAAATAGAGAATATTATGAGTTTTATAAAATGTGTGTATCTGACTACTAACGTATTTTTCTACTATTTTGTCTTAGGAAGGGAGCATTGTTATAGGTCTATAGTTTGAACAATTACTTGTATCGCCACCCTTGTAAATAGGTCTAACTAATCCTACCTTAAGCTCATCAGGAAATAAACCACAAGTTATGCTGCTATTTATGAGATGGGCTATCGCTGTGGATATTTTTTCTGCTACGAGCTTGAGGTCTACCGTTCGAACACCGTCTATTCCTGGGGCTTTACTACTATGGGTGTTCATGATTATTTTGTAGATATCTCTGGAAGTAGCTTTTTTTACTAGTATGGACTTGTCTATTGGTTTTCTATAGATATCCTGATTTAGTAGTGGTACGTTGCAGTTGGGTATTATATTTTGTACTGTTTGCTTAAAGCTATTTGCAAATAAATCGGAAACAAGCTTGTCAGATTTCAAAGTTTGGAAGGCCTTACCTATGGTATCGTTTATTGATGTTGAAATTTTTCCCGACATTTCATTTAAAATTTGCCAAAGTTTCCTAGTGTTTCCCTGCATTGCACATATTTTACGTTTATAATATATATTTCTCTGATTTTCCACTAATTTGTTTGTTTTATTTCTCTGTTTGTTATATGCTAGTCGGTAAACCATATTATTTGTATCTTTAAGCCAGTTTGAAAATAGTACATTCTGTTTGTATTCTACAAGAGATCCACGGCTGTTTATTTCTTTTTGAGTCATTGATTTTATGAATATATTTTGCATTATCCTGGATGAACTTGTAGATGGCAAGCGGACAATTTAGTTCCTCATGTGATGTCCAGTTGACATCCACGAGCTCTTTTTGGAGTTTGTTGTAATTAATTTTTGTTACATAGTTAGGAGCAGCCTGTACATGAGAGCCTCCAAGAAGTGCTACTACTGTCATTTTGTGGTCGGCCAATTTAGTGCAGAGAGCTCCACAGTAGTACACATCTTGCAAGCGGGATAGGGCGAATATGTGATCGATACAGGATTTAGTCACTTAGTTTTTTCGTAATTCTACTCTTGTGTTGCTCGTAATCCCGCTTACAGGACCGTGGTTGCTCATCATGTTCATATATGATTCCGTAACAATATCAATATCGGTTGATGTAAGATTAATATTCATGTCGCCCATAACAATAAGATCCGATCCTTGTGCGAAGTGTAAAGTTCGTTCAAGTTCATTTACAAATAGCCGTTTGTTTTTATTTGGAGGTCTATACACCGCACACACAGCTAAGTTATAATTTGACGAGGTTACTAAACTACCAGCAAGACACTCAAAATTTATAGTGGTGCGTTTTACGGGCACAAATTTGTGTTTTTTGTGTACATATACAATGATGCCACCACCTTTTCTATTTTTTCTCAGCTGTGTGTGCATTGTATAACCGGTCAGGTTAAACAAGTCACATATATTAGTATAAATATTGGCTTCCGTAACAACTATTATATCGATGGTGGATATACATGAGTAGATTATTTGTTGCAGGTTACCAAAGTATTTTACGAGTGACATTAAGTTAATATGTGCAAAAATAAGTTTGTTGTGTTTTACATCGTTACGTGTAATGCGTTACGTGATCGAGCTGATAACTGCAGAGAGATGTCAACATACCTCGTGATCGTACCTATATCAAAATTAGGCAACGATTTTATTTTATTGAAATGATTGAATCGTTACACCAGTTTTATTGGCGACTTCCGTTAATTGTTATAATTCGGTGCGAAGCGATTTAGCAAACTCCATTACATTGATAAGTTTGCCAACTGTGTGCCAACTTTACCCATTTGCCATATTGGAACAATCATAAGTTAGAAATTAACTCGGTCTTGCCGAAATCCATTATTTGCTCATACGTGGATTGTTAGCCGTCATTATTAAAGAGTTACAGTTTGAATGGTGGAGTTTTTCTTCATTGATAATAAAAGGGTGAACGTTATTTGAAATGACCTCTAATCATAGATTAGGCTTTTTACAGTATTCTTATAAAAGTAATATATAAAAATATACATACAAAATATAAAATCATTATAAGAATGCTAACCTAGGCAGCGAGGCCAGTGAGGTGGGGCCTAAGCTACCGGTGGTCAGGGCGACAGAGAGAGGAACCTGAATCTGCAGGATAAGAGTACCACTTCTGTATCTGACCCTTGACCCAGCAATCTAGCGCGAGTCTCTTAAGGTGTTGGCCGAGACTCTTCGATATTAAACCGTTCGCCGAAACGACTATCGGGACAGTGATCGTCGTATCAACATGGCGGTTACCTCGTGAGGTAAGGTCTAGGTACTTGCTGGTTTTGTCCGCCTTTGATATTTATTATTAAGTCAGTTTGTTCAGGCAAAAGTGATACAAAGCTTATCTACAACGCTGGCTTCGTCAATATTTTCAAACAGCAAACATTGGCATCATACTTCGTCAAAATATGCAACTAACAAATTATAAATTCACTATAGCATGTCAACTATAATTAAATTACATCGACCAGTTTTCACCGCTCTAACCTGGCAGGACGCTTTTACTCAGCATTAGGACGTACTCGTATATACTAAGGTTGATAATGTGAACTTTATTTTGGCTGTAGGCTGTAAGGCGACTTAAAAATCGTAAAACTCGGAATATTTACAAGCAGCTAGGCGCGGGTATCATTGTTCAGAAAATTGGCCAAAATAAAGTCAACATTTTATGACAATAAATATGTGTATTATATTCGTCATTCGTAGTGACAATATTACGAGTACATACTTATGGTGGGTTACACCAAACCTTCTGTAATAGGAAGCGGTGTCTATTAAAATCGGAATGTTTAGAAAAGTTGACAAGTTTCTATGGAGTGACAGTTATTGGTGCCATATTTAACGTCGATCGGTCTGTAATCGTAAGTTGGAGCAACCCGCACTGCTGGTCAGGGTGCTAACATGGCACTGCTGCCTAAATAAGCACATGCAAACAATAGGACAGTGTGACACAAGGCAGTGCACTATGCTTTGAAGCAGAGGAGACGCATACACACATCCTAACCGATTGCCCTTGCCTCATGCGCAGTCGTAACTCCTTTCTGGCAAACACATCATGTGCCCGGAGAAGATCAAATTTCTTGAGGTCAACAAAATCCTGGAATGCTTTGAGTTAGCAGGACTTGACCAAGAATTGTAGTAAGTGGCGATCACAATAGAACAGCAATGGTCGCAGTGGTACAAGGGCTCGGACAGCTTGGAAGCCACTACCAGAATAATAATAATAACCCGCCCTTAGTCGTAATTTAAGTAAAAGCGAGGTAGATATTATGTGCTTGTTACATATTGATACCTACTATGTGGACAGAAGACAACGTCCATAAACTCTTTAAATAACGAATAATCGATCCGTATCCGAGCTGTCTTATCAACTAAGATAGATAACTTGGAAACATAACACTGCACGAGCGTTAAATCAATTTGCTTCTAACAATTTCAGTATCAGTTTAACAGGAAGCCTTAACTCGCTACATCATATACAACTCGGTAAATGTTGTCTATAATGTTAATTAGCTCGTGAGTTGGCATAGCTTCGGTAATCTGTTTTGCAAACAAGCGATATACCGAAACGGCTCTGCTTGGGACCAATGTTTGTACAAATGTTTGACGAGCGATATACTAATGTAGAAACATTTCCAGAGTAAGGTTGACGTTAGTTAAACTTAATATCTGGCAGCGAGACGCTACCGAAGCTCTAACAATGTTTACAATTATTAACCACTTTAGGAATAACTAAATACAATTTTAAGTTTATATTAGTAAGCTATCATTGTCAACTGTCAGTCAAGTCATTAAATATTTAGACACTAAAAATAGTATTTCATTGGCGCGGGTTGCCCGGAAGCGAACGCAGTACTGCACAGCGAACAGTCCTTTATAAATTAATTGAGTTATTGTTAATAAATAATTAAGCTACAATACTTTTCATTTCTTTCATCATATCAAAAATATATAACCTATACCATAATATCGCGAGTTTCTAACATCTAATAATGACCTCTAAATCTTATTTAAGTTTGAATTGGTTAAAGTCCGTCGTTACCCGACCGATAGGACCCGAATAGTCAACCCCAACGAGAGAAAAAGGCTGTACCTAAACGTTGTTTTGTTGTTTATGAATCTGTTAATTTCTCAATATGCAAATCGAAAGCTTAAGCAAATGCGTCGGGGCTCTCGAGCGATTCTACAGCGTTTCCTTAACGGTCCCTCCCGCGCTTATCTCGATCTCGGGTAATTTGCTAAACGTTTTGTATGGTAAATAATTGCATTAGCCGACTCACTTGAGAATATTACCGCTTCGCTGAAGCTATACTCAGTTGATTTGGTAATCGTCTGTGTTTGTGTGATTGGATCGTATAGATCATTGCAAAAAAATATTAAAGAAATTCGAACTACGAATTTAACACAATACAGATACTCTTTATTGCACACACCTTTTATAGATAAATCAGGTACCAAAGAAGACACATATCCGTAATATACACAATTTTCTTGCAGTACATTAAAATACGTTTTCATACATTTTCTTCGATTTCGCTCTTCAGAATATTATTAAGCACGTTTTACTGTATCGTTAATCTATGCTAAAAATGTTAATAACCTACCGAGGTTACCGACAAGAACTATTTCAAGGTACCGATGAAATCTAGTATAATTACTTTCAATTGAATTTCTCTAATTTGAAAAAAAAATATTCACACAAGTATGCGTTTAATATTGAAATCAATGAATTATAGGTATTTACTTGTTGTAACTACAATGATTCTATTTCGTTTTGTAGTTCCATTATATTTGTTTGTGGCGGAATAACAAAAAACCAATTAAAATCAGATTCCCCGGGCTTTTCATAAAGCTTCCATCTTCCAAAAATATCTTATTTGGAGAAGATTCTCCAAGTGTTTTCAGTTTGCTTAAAAATAATTTAATGCTTGAGCTTGCGGCATCGTAAAACGTTTGAAATAAATAACTGAAAACTTTTTCAATTCCATCCCGCGATCCGCAAATTGTGTTTTGCGTTTGAGTAAATCGGGAAATGAATAGGTAACAAATTTGGCTTCCGCCAAACGGAATTAATTAAGTTTCTTTCAACGCCCTGAGCATTGGAAGATTTGGAAAGTGCTTTTGTTGTATTTAATCACTCAATGCTTGTTTCAAACTGTATTATCATATTTCTAATCGCATTTAGAGTGATTATTGAATATCCGATGAAAAGTTAGAATGAAAATAAAATTTAGGTAATGAAATGATATTCCTATTTCGGAACACCAGCTATTCTTTTAACTCAATCAAACCCTAATTGTCGAATTTGATAGTATGTTAGGCGTAAGAAAATAGGAAGTCGTTCCTTTTTTACGAGAGGTTTATTTGTCAGTCAGCTACAGTCATGGAGTGCCCCACTTTATTTTCTTTTTAGTAATATGTATGTAGGTAATTACTTACATAGCAGCACACAAAATACATCTAACTCTACATTTTACTCATGCAGGCCTTAATGTTAGAGTAAATTACGTACAACTTACGAACAGACAGAATGACGGCCGGAAATAACTGAATACGGTATTTGACAAAAATCAAATCAGCTTCTTTTTTGAAACGTGAAAAACGCTCCGTTCGTGTGGAATTTGTATGGATTACTATGTTATGATGTCATAATCAAACAACATCCTTATTATTAGTTTTAATGAATTTAAAAATCTTAATATAGCAAACATAAATGAAAGCTTGATACTTTCCGAGTATTTTCGTAATATTTAAAATACTGTTTTATCCGGGTCTAACGCGATATTTATTTAGCTTTATTCGTTGTAAACCCATATCTCTGCTGACAACTTGCTGGGACGACAGTTATCTGCGACCATGACCGGTGCAACCCGTGTCAAAACGTCAGAAATAAAAGTAAATAAATATCGCGTTAGACCCGGATAAAACAGTATTTTGAATATGTGTACAAAGCGCGAGAGTTTTACGTGTTATATTTTCGTAATGTTTATCTGTTGCTAATGAAAAAACAATAATTATTCACTGTTGTCAAATAGCCAATTATAAGGGTTCCATTTTTAGCAACCTTAAAAACGTGTCAGGTGGAGTCAGGTTCACCCCTGTTCACAGAGATGTATTTTCACTGGTCTGTAATAAACTAGCAACTGAGCTTTATGAAACAGGTGACGTCACCCCCTTACAAAACAAGTTAAAGGGGGTCGATTTCAAACATACATTATAATTTTCGATTTGATTTGATTTCAATAGGCTTTGCTACTAGCAGTGGGCGGGGCACATTGCACGTAGAACCGATGGCCGTTGGGGTGGAAGGGTTCTCGAGTGGCGGCCACGTACCGAAAGGCGCGGCGTGGGTTGGCCCCCCACAAGGTGGACTGATTACCTGGTAAAGGTCGCGGGTGTCCGCTGGATGCGGGTGGCGCAGGACCGGTCATTTTGGCGCTCTTTGGGGGAGGCCTATGTCCAGCAGTGGACGTCATTCGGCTGACTCAATCAAAAAAAAAATCAAAATCAATTATTTATTCTGCAAATAGGCCACAAGGGCACTTTTACATGTCAAATGGTGTTCTACAATATAATATTAATAATCTTACACAATAATCATTTTAAAATTGCAGATTTTAACTAATTAGTACCTAAATGGTTACAAACTAAATGTCACTGAATGAAAACTAGAACAATCCAAAATTGTAAAATATTATCAAATACATTTGATATAAGGTCTGTATCAGAATTAACAATAAGTTTATGATATAATTTAGTACCCCAGAGATGTATAATGTCTCTGAGCATCCAAATACAATTAATAATTATTCTAATGTTCTTGTAGAGATGTATACTGTCCCTAAGCGTTAAAACAGAAAAAAAAGGATCATTAATGTAATATTGTCAGAGATGTACAGGGTCAATAACAATAAAACGTGTCAAGAACAGAATGATGTCTCTCGTCAAAATAATGATAATAACACTAGTATTTAGGTAGTTACTATGCCCTTGCAAGACTCTTCAGTGAATGATTTTTTTTCCTGGGTTAGTCAGTCAGAGTCAGATGGCAGTCGCTTTCGTGAATCTAGTGCCTACGCCAAAACTTCTATAACTAGGAAAAGCGATGATGATGATGATGAGCTTATTTTTACCCGACTGCCTCAGAAGGAGGGTTAGGTTTTTCTAGCGTATGTATGTGCGTATGTATGTGTGTGCGCAAGAAAATTGTATTTCACGGGCTACAGTCCAAAAGGCTTGATGGGTTTTGACATATTTGAGGTGTCGTTGGATTCCTCATAATCGTGTAAATGACATAGGCATATATTTGAAAAAAGCAGTTAGGTTCTTGAATAATCTTTTGATTTCACTTGCGTGCGTGAAAACAACTCAATAAAATCTAACTCAAATTCAAACGCATAATGTATTTCTCGAATCGATCCCAAGGTCCTTGCACCGTCAGACGTCTTGCGTTGCCGTTAACCCGAACAATACGGGGCGGTCCCTGGGGGCCCCACAATAGATAATCAAGCCACAATTTGTAACATTCAACAATAATCAAGCATGAAAACAATGAGGACTTAATCGAACGAGCCGTTCGACGTCGAACAATGTCCAGTTTTGCATATTCAACAGCGATTAATTCAATTTCGAATGGCGGTTTTCACTCAGCGGAGTTGATTTTGGTTCATTTGTCACTTTTCACATGAATGATTGTGGAATCTCGGTTTGTTCAGCGGTACTTGTGAGCTTAATTCGTTTTTTTGTCTGTCCGCTGGTTTATTGGGCAAAAACGCAGCTTCATAACGGTAGTTTTAGTCTTTTGAGGTTAAGAAATCTCACTGTAGGTGGCAATTGCAAATAGTTCCGCTATAATCGATATTGGACTGACCAAAATACTAACCTAAGTCTTTAATTTTTTTTGTTACAAAAAATATCAATTTATTTAATCGTATGGCATACATTATTTTGGCCTTTGAGTTTGACACTCTTTAGTACCACCCAGGGGACACGAAATAAATATAAATTGTTGAGTAACACAAGAAAACCATTATTTAATCTGGTTTACTTTTGTCATGTAAAGTTTGTAGGATTTTCTCATTAAAATAGGTGCAGAAAGCGTAGAAAATATACTCTAATGATCTTATACATAAAAGTCCATCAAACCTGAGAAAGGAACTGTAGGTCTGCTAAGTTTTATGAATAAATGAGTAGGGCTAAGGTGATTGCACCGCACCGACTATGCGACCTGCAGGTCAATGACGTAACGCATTATAGGTACGTTAGGTAGATCTAAATGTCAATTTTCAAGTTGTCCTAACGCGCGTTGGAAATTTTACGTAAGTACCCCTCAGATTCCGTTATATAGTGACCACCTGAAAGACTAGGTTTCTTCGATTAATAATAATACTCTGCAGACATTTAACCCATTCAGCGCCCATGAGGATACATTGCTCAGAGCGCTACGAGCGCTTTCCGCTCCATACGGAGTTTAAGCTGCTACGGACTACGGCGTAGCGTTACGAGCTTAGCGTGGCCGTGAATGGGTTAAGACATTCAGTTTCAAAGATTACGCAGTGCTACGCTCGTAGCGGATACCGCGGTTTTCTTGCTTTGTAGAGGAAACCCACCTAAATAGCGAGCTCCTGGCACCGAAAGTGTTAATTAAAGGCCGAAACGCACAGACAGCGGTGGCGGCGCTGTGCGGTGCGGCGCGGAGGCGGTACCGGTTGCAATGTTCGAGCTAATATGATAGGATCCGCATAGAGTGGCGCGGTGCAGTGCGGTGCGGCGCGGTATTCTTTGCGGACTATAACTTATTTATTTAATTGAAAAAAGACAGTCTCGCGAGTTCTGCAGCTCACAGCAAATATCCATCCACTTGACCAACTTGTCTAAGTGCTCGCTAACCGGCGCAATGACTCTACACGTTATGTAGCTGCACTGCAATGCAGATTGGACGTTGTGGCTAAGTGTTGGAGATTGGCTGTATCGCAGTGAAATGCACCGGTTGTTTCAATATGTGAACATACTAGCTTTTGCCGGCGACTTTGCTCGTATTGAACTCGTTGTTACCTAGTTGGTATTAAATATATTAATAAACGCATAATAGTGGCTATGTGAGCTGTTGTAGAAGTCGTGTGCTTGTCTTTTTTAGGGTTCCGTACTCAAAGAGTAAAACGGGACCCTATTACTAAGACTTCGCTGTCCGTCCGTCCGTCCGTCCGTCCGTCCACCTGTCTGTCACCAGGCTGTATCTCAAGAACCGTGATAGCTAGAGAGTTGAAATCACAGATTATGTATTTCTGTTGCCGCTATAACAAAAAATACTAAAAACAAAATAAAATATTTTTTTAAGGGGGGCTCCCATACAACAAACGTGATTTTTTTGCTGTTTTTAGATAATGGTACGGAACCCTTCATGGGCGAGTCCAACTCGCACTTGGCCGGTTTTTTTTTCCTTTTCAAATTTAGAAAAACTGAAGTTACGATACAAAGTATATAATTATAAAAACTTGCTTACAAAATTCCACAAGAATCGGTTTAGAAATGCGACCTGTAGAGGAGCACGGCTGGACAGACAGATGCCGGACACACGAAATATTTTTTGCCCAAGCTGAAACTGAGAACTTCGCTTCGCTCGATCGTTCAATCAATGCGAAAGTAACTCTGTCTGTCTGTCTGTTACTTTTACTGCGTTTAAGCTGCATGAAAAGGTAACAGGCATAATATATTTAAGCATAGATCACATTTCTGGAGCTGTCATTTTAAGTTGCATTCATACTTATAATTATTACCTTAATATAACGGGTTTGATTTCCAGATTAGGCACGAAAAGTCTTTGACCTAATTTTTAATATTTAAGTGTGACCGTTAAGTATAATTATCTAGGTCTACTGTATACCATTATTAGGAAAAGTCATTAAGTTAATTAAAAAAGGTTTTATTCACACGATACAGTGAAAATTATATTGATTACGATACTAAATTATTCATAGCCAAGGTTTTACCGACGGCCGCCACATATGAACATATTAATTAAAACAAGAATTCCATGTCGATGCTAGTAATTATGGGCAATTACCTTCAAAGTATCACTTACTTTAATAAAAGTGTGAAAACAGGAAGCTTTCATTCGAAGAGGAATGGTACTGACTTAATAATATGTAATTTTATTTTTAAAATTGTCGGTAACTTTTTTGGTGCTATATAATATATTTATATACATTGACGATCGGTTAGCCTAAGTGGGTAGTGACGCTGCCTACGAAGCTGAAGGTCCTGGGTTCGAATCCCGGTAACTACTAATTTGAAAACCGGTTTCCTTTTTCTTAGTTTAAATACTTTTATTTGTAATAATTGTTTTATCAAAAAACATGTATCTGTATAAAACTTGGGAAGGCTACCCAGACTGGCCACATTTCCTCGTTGGATTGCAATTCCAATCTGTTGGCCGAGGAAGTAGCCAGCCCTATGATCAACCGTAATTTCACTTTTTTTTTCTTTATGGCTTTATATAGCCTAGAAGAAGGAGAAGCAAATTAAACACGCCGCCATTACCTAACGCATAATTTCTCCTGCCATCTCTGCAGAAGACAATGCTGCTCCCGCATACACAGACATTTTAAAAGTTCACAACTACCAACTCACAAATCGGTACATAACATAAAACAATGTTATTTACCTTGTTCAGTGATGATATGACACATTATGATTCTTTTTATTATTATTATTTTGACAACTCTGATCTTATATTGTTCTTGATTATTATTTTTAAATGTTTGTTTTTAGGGTTCCGTACTCAAAGAGTAAAACGGGACCCTATTACTAAGACTCCGCTGTCCGTCCGTCCGTCCCTCCTTCCGTCCGTCCTTCCGTCCGTCCGTCCGTCCGTCCGTCTGTCTGTCACCAGGCTGTATCTGACTGATACAGTGATAGTTCCAGTTGAAATGTTTACAGATGATGTATTTCTGTTGCCGCTATAACAACAAATAAAATAAATATTTTTATTGATAATGGTACGGAACCGTTGGAGCGCGAGTCCGACTCGCACTTGGCCGGTTTTTATTATTGTATATGTATAACTACATGGATTGACTCCTTATTCGCAATAAAGAAACTTTATTACTGAATCGCTGCTTGAATCGTCTGATAAAGACGTAGAGGCCAATTATGCTCTATTAAATATACTAGCGACCCGCCCCTGCTTCGCACGAGTTTATTTGTATAATACATGCATATGTAGTTTGTATTATACATATTAACCTTCCTCTTGAATCACTTTATCTATTAAAAGAAACCGCATCAAAATCCGTTGCGTAGTTTTAAAGATCTACGCATACCTACATAGGAACAGACAGACAGACAGCGGGAAGCGACTTTGTATTGATATCGTCGTCTTTCTTCACACAAGCCTTACTGAGTTTATTACGGGAGTAATTCGGTTTGTTTCGTTTTCTAATATTAATTATTAATTATTAAAAACGTATCAGTGTAATAGACGGTATAAGAGTAAATGACGAGTCAATAAAATGCCTAGGGTAGTTTGAAGATATTTAATATTATATGGTTCATTTCAGTTAGCCAGCTTTTGCATATTTAATACGAATAGCCGCATTGTATGAGTGCTAGACGTATCGACAGACTTGCCTTGCTAATCAGTAACGTCTGATGTGTATTGTAGATTCGAACACATTCGTCTTTTTTCCGATGAGAGAGGCAGAGCTGCGATATTCTCGGCTAATGCCTGTCCAGGAATAATACGTAAAATTCAATGAGTCGCTGATTATGGCCAGTGGAAATTTCAGGGATTACATTTCGGGTTCAGTCTATTGCGATGAAGCTTTGATCGAGCTTAATGATGAATAATAATGTTGAAAAATATCAATTGTTGAATAGGAATTAAAATTGTACTATTTATACAATATTTTACGTCACACACGTCGTACCTGAGGGGTAATCAAATCACGTTACTATCCGAGAGCGCGTTAGGACAATCCAACTGTAATTTTTCCATATAAAATTTGACATTCAGAGGGGTAATCACGTAACGTTCCGAACGCGCGTCGGTACCATTTAACTGTCAATTTTCCATATAAAAAGTGACATTTAGAGCTACCCGACGTTCGTACAATGCGTTACGTGATCGACCTACAGATCTTCCTAACGTGCGGACAATGCGTTACGTGATCGACCAGCTGTAGGTCAATCACGTAACGCATTGTACGCGCGTCTGACAGTAAAATCACAATCTAACTGTCATTTTTCCATATAAAATTGGCATTTAGACCTTACAGACGCGCGCAAGAAAGTTACGTGATCGACCCACAGGTCTACATTAGGTGAAACTAAATGTAATTTTCTGTGGGAAAATTACAGTTCATTTGTCCTAGCACCCAATCGAAACGTTACGTAATTGCTGGCTAAAACATTACATACGGATGATGACTAAGATTTTTTTTACGATGCACTTCGTACCAGTTTTTGGAGAGGAAAAAATGTTTGCATTGGAGCAACTAAGTACAATTAAAGAACATAAGTTCCCAAAGATTGACATCGCTGGCGGCAGGCGAAACGCGTCGTACTAATTGTCACACGGGTATGACGTCACAACTGCTATTTGTACTAAGTAATCGTTATATGGAAAATCAAGTAAGCACTGTTTTGGTTGCGAAATACTGCGTTTAGGTAGGGTCGTTTCGCCGGTTAGCGACCACTTAGCCGAGTTGCTCACTTTAGATTAGTAAAAATATACCTATTCAATTTACACACATAATAGATGGTATTCGTAAAGGCTCTGAGCATAGTCAAGTTTTGAAACCTACAATAAAATATAGCACTTTCATCCATAGATTAGGAAAAAATATAGAAAAGGTTACAAAATAGCGAATTCGCTAGATAGCGACCGCTTTAGTCGGTTGGCGACCACCTGTTAGCTAGTTGGCGACCACTCTTGCAAATAGTGTTTAAGTAGTTAATAAAACGATTTATCATCATCATCATCATATCAGTCGAAAGACGTCCACTGCTAGACATAGGCCTCCCCCAAAGAGTGCCACAATGACCGGTTTTGCGCCACCCGCATCCAGCGGATTCCTGCGATCTTTACTAGGTCATCAATCCACCTTGTGGGGGTATATCCACTCTGCGCCTCCCGGTACGTGGTCGCCATTCGAGAACCTTTCCGCCCCAACGGCTATCGATTCTACGTGCAATATGCCCCGCCCACCGCCACTTAACTTTAGCGATTCGGATGGCTATATCGGTTACTTACCTTGGTTATGTTGCGGATAGCCTCATTTCTGATGCGATCACGCATAAAAACTCCCAGCATAGCCCTCTCCATTGCCCTTTGGGTGACTTTTAGCCTTCTTATAAGGCCCATAGTAAGCGACCACGTTCCAGTGCCATACGTCATCACTGGCAACACACACTGGTCAAAGACTCGCCTTGAGACACTGCGGAATATTGGACGAAAAGATGTGCCATAGCGTAGCTTCCCGAATGATACCCAGACGAGTCGGATTCGACGATTGACCTCTTTCTCTCAAAGTTTGACCTACCTAACTGCCCTTATACCACTATAAATAGGAGTGTAGACTAACCATTTATTATTAATCCAAAAAAAGAAGACAAAATGATAAGCCTAAGTGACGATAATCCCATTCATATATCTCCAAAAATTACGAAGCTACAACCGTTTTAATATTGCTTGTTAGAGAGAGAAAACGCTAGTGGATCGTGACGTCACAATCCCCGAGCATCAAAGTAAATGACAATCATTTCATATGAAGGTGCGTTTTGCGGAAAAGGGATAGAATACACCCCCTCTAAAAATTTTGGATACTATAACTTTGTGATTACTTAATCCCCTGCTCTTTTTTTTGCCATTTGACGTTACATTTAATCCTTTTTCGAGAAAATTCATCATTATAGGTCATTTTATTTAGTGTCTACACCCCTAAATTGTTACTCTTCTAAATCTACTTTACATTGCTGTGTCAATGAAGAATAGAATCGAAAAAAGCGCGCCATCTCGCTCACACCATAGTGCTTTTATATATATTGCTATTACAGTCACACATGTCATTCATAGTAGGTATCTAAATGCCACCTTTTTACAAGCTTTTATTTAACTTTTAGATTATATTCTACTTACACTAGCGTCTGCCCACGACTCCGTCCGCGTAGAAATCGTTTATATCGTAGCTTTATACAAACTTTCACCCCCTTAGGGGATTATTTCGGGGATAAAAACTATTCTAGGTATGTCTCTTCCCGGGACTCAAACTATCTCCATACCAAATTTCATCAAAATCGGTCCATCGGTTTAAGCGTGAAGAGATAACAGACAGACAGACATACACACTTTCGAATTTATAATATAATCATCTCATATAAATTATTTATTATTATATAATATAATATATAATTATATATTATTATTATATTATATATACTATGGACATAACATGGATTGGCGCGGCTTAAATACCGACTCAATTTGCTAGCCAAGCTAAATATCGCGGGTGCCGCATAAGAATCCATAAGGAAAGAAAAAGAAAACGATGTGGTCGCTATCCGACTTCTTTGGTAATTATGTATTTGGGTACGCGACCACCCCATTTTATTTAAATCTATTTTAAAATATGCCGAATCTCAACGAAATTATTACAACAGATCAATCATTTAAACGATCAATTAACTAATTTCAGCATAATAATAAAATTAAGTGACGTAACTAAAGTTTTCGCGCCAACTGTCGCGTTATTTTTTTTACAGATTCACTGCACGTCAACACTTTTCGGAAGCAATGTGTGAAATGTGTGAATTGAGGTTATTTTTTCTTGCTTTGGATTAAGCTTTGGGTTTTAAAGTGTATTTATTCTTATTCTGACACTATTCAAGAATAGTTAATAACTAATTATTTTTCTGTTGGGTTTGTAGAAATGTTAATATCTTTAATTGAAGCAGCCTAGTCCGTCAAGTGGTCGCTAACCGAAGGTGGTCGCGTTACCGGCGAAACGACCCTACATAGTTGTATTACAATTTTGTTTCTATAAAAGCGTAAGGATTCTATTGGTAGCTTTAAATCTGCTCTTGAACAATAAAAACAATGCATATTTTTTCTTAACTTTCAAGGTCCATATTTTCTTATGATTTTAATTATAATTTATACTTTATTACAACAATTGAAATGATGATGTAATATAAAATAAGTAATAAGTGGTGAACGGTGTTGGCCACACATATTGTATTTATTTATAAGGCTAATAATTTAAGACTCCCTTGTAGTGGCTGTTTGTTTACCTAAATAAAAAAAAAAAAAAAAAAAAAAAAAACAATTAGATGGTTAAATTTAGCAACACTTCTTTATCAATTTTAACATGAGGCGTTACGTCCTGGAATGATATAAATATAAGTAAACCACAATTTACCTAATTTATTAAAATATACTTAATTTAAAATAGTTTACTTTTATATTATATTTTATAAAGTATAAAATTATCAAAATCGGTAGCCTCATTTTTTCTTAAAGTCGTCCCATCCCAGCTTTAAGTACCTAACCTAAGGACACTGGCTGGTAGTGTACAGTACAATGTACAGGTTTCCTTTGAGAATCTAGTGATTAATAGGGAATCTTTAGACTAGTCTCTTGACCTGAACTTCCATCAAAACGCTCGCAGCTAAAGCCGCTCGGCTGCTCAAAGTTAAAAACAAGTAACTAGGTTTTTGCAAATTTTGCAGGAGTAATAAGAAAACGTCAAATGTCTTTTTAACCGACTTCAAAAAAAGGAGGAGGTTCTCAATTCGGATGTTTTTTTTTTTTTTTTTTTTAATGTTTGTTACTTCAGAACTCCGTCATTTATGAACCGATTCGTACAATTATTTTTTTAACTGAAAGTATATGCTTCCAGATTGGTCCCATTGTTTCCAAAACCCCAGTTGGATGATGGGAACCATGAGGAATTGAGGGAACTCTTCAAATATATTAGGCACGCGTGTAGTAATTTCGGTATTTTCTATTATAACTCGTGTATTTACACCCGGAAATCATAAATTTGGTGAAGTGGAAGTGATGATGAAGACCACAGATGGCTTGTGGAACTTTTCAATGATGTACTTCAAACTACATATGTACGTCACAGATTCTGATATTATTCCGTTGAAATAGCAAACAATGAAGTGCCAAAGGTTATTCTGAGATCCTTGAGGAATCGACGGAAGTCCTCAAATATTATCGGCCCACATACAGCGATTTGGTTTATTGGTCTAAAAATCAACGCTATTGTTCTCGAAAATCAGTTCATGTGGTAAATTGGAAAAAAAAATGTGGAAATGCTAATGTGGCTTGGCGGAGTACTGAATTGAAGTCGGTTAAAACTTTGTTTTGAAAGTAAATTATTTTCCTTAAGATTTTTACCTATGAAAAATGAAAATGAAAAAAGTTTATTGGACAAAAAAAAAGATACACAATATGCTAATCACGACCCTGCGTCCTGAGCTAGGAAACCCTGTGTTACAGGACTCAGTTTCGTATCAAAGTTTTTATACAAGTATAGTTAGTTTTAGGTACGTTACATCAACTTTGCTTATTTTAATATTCCTTACAATTTTGTTTAACATTTTGTTTACATTATGTGTGTGTGTGTGTGTGTGTGTGTGTGTGTGTGTGTGTGTGTGTGTGTGTGTGTGTGTGTGTGTGTGTGTGTGTGTATTTGTGTGTGTGTGTTTGAGAGAAAGAGTGAGAGAGAGAGAGAGAGTGTTAAGGTGGTTATATATACATATATGGTAAGGGTTATAATACTTATAATATATTTATAATTTATTACTGTAACAATACTTATTTTGTCACGACTAGCAGCAGTTCAGTTTCGTGGTAATCTAGTTGCATGAGCCACTTTGTCAGGAAAGATTTACTGGGGGGCCTTGTGACATGGTGGAGCTTACTAAAAGTTTTTAGGACTAGTGGGGAAATGAAAGCGTGGAATTTTTGGGCAAATGTTGTACATGTTTTTGGGGTTTTCCAGCGCTGACGTCGTCTTGTGTCCGCTAAGAACATTTTGTCGTGCAGTTTGCTATAATTGTATATCACTTTTCTTAGGAACAGCTGACGAACAGTGAGAACATTAGAGACCTTGTAGAGTTCTTTGGTGCTGAAGCGTGATGGTTTTCTAAAAATAACTTTAAGAAGAGATCGCTGTGCCCTCTCTAAGCCAATTAAATGCGTCTTTGCCGCTCCTCCCCAGACCGCGTTGCAATAGCCCAAAAGGGATTCACAGAGAGCAAAATATACGGTTCTCAGCAATTCAGGGTACGTAATATTCCTTAAAGTGCGAAAAACAAACATGAGCTTTCGAACACGACTCTTGAGTGACTCAATATGCTGCCGCCACGTGAGGTGAACGTCTAGTATTACACCAAGATAGCGTATTGTGCTTGAACGCTCAATAAAGCTTAATCTGTTGTCAAGACTGTAGTTAGACGTAGAATCAATCTGGTGTCCCACTTTAATACTAAACATGTCGTCAGGCTGGCCTTTAGCATTTATAGAGAAACATAAATATTTTGTTTTTTGGACATTTAATGATAGTAAATTGCTATCCAGCCATTCCACAACTAATCTTAAGTTAGACTCTGCAACACTTTGAGCTTCAGACCAGTCTTTTCCACGTATCAAGATAGCTGTGTCATCTGCGAAAGAAATGGTTGTAGCATTTGCTAATTTGAGTTTACAAAGTCCATTTATGTAGATCAAGAAAAGAGTCGGCCCAAGAACGCTTCCCTGCGGCACTCCGCAATCCACGTCGGAGAAGTCGCTGGTGTGTTCACCCACACGAACACATTGCTTCCGATTCAGAAGGTACGATCCAAACCAATCCAGTGCAAGACTCCTAATACCAAGGCCCTCGAGTTTTGATAATAATATCGGAATGGAAACCGTGTCGAATGCCTTGGCGAGGTCTAAAAATATTGCTAGGCACTTTTCACCTTTGTCTAGACAGTCCACTATTTTACTGACAAGAAGATCAACCGCTTGTTCAGTCGATCTGTTTTGCCTGAAGCCAAATTGGTTAGGAGACAAGATGTTGTTACGCTCAAGATAGTTCAGGAGTTGGTGATTTGTGACCTTTTCAATGAGCTTCCCAATAACGCTAAGTAGCGAAATTGGCCTATAGTTGGTAACTTCAGCTCTGCTTCCTGTTTTGTGGATTGGTGTTACTGAAGCTACTTTAAGGGTATCGGGAAACACACCTGACGTCATGCTTAGATTGCACAAGTACGCGATAGGTTCTGTGACGCTGTTTATTGCCGTTTTTAATATGTTTGCCGTAATTCCGTCTAATCCTGGTGAACTTCCCGTTTTTAACTGTCTTATTAAAGAAGCAATCTCGTGGGTATCCGTAGGCCTAAGAAAAAAGGATGAGAGTGGAGAGTTTTTACCCTGGTTCGTTCTAGCCAGCTCCGCTTCGCTTACCGCCAATCTGTTGAGTGTAGCTTCAGCCAATTTTTTCCCAATAGAGCTAAAGAAGTAGTTAACTTTGTTCAAGGATTTAGAAGCGCTACTATCCAATTGGAGCAGTTCAGAATTATGGTTATGCGTAGACGTAATATTGCAGGCAGCCTTTACTGTCTTCCATGTCTTTTTTGCATCGAGCCGTGCCTCCCATAACTCGCGTTGATGATGTTTGGCCTTAACGTCTTTCAACAGGTCGGCGCAAGTTTTCCTATATTTTTTGTATTGATTTTGCAGAGCCTCGTCAGATGGATTTTTGTCTGCCTGTAGATGGAGCCAGCTTCGTTTTCGTATACATTTAAGAAGTCCTGGTGTAATCCATTGTTTAATCGTTTGCTTTGAGCTACTAACTGCCACGTATTTTTTATGTTTGTTAATTATAGTTGTTAGTGAACTACAGAAGAAATCACTTGCTATATTTATATCGTTCATTTGATAGAGATTTGTCCAGTCTAAATTTGTAATGTCTGATTTTATAGCATTGTAGTCGAATTTACTAGTTACTTTTGATAAGCATTTACTTGTCCTATAGTCAAATAGCGTCATAATAAGGGCGTGATCAGTGATGTCCTCATTACAGATTATAATATACGTTTTTAATTTAGATCTTACCATGACATGGTCAAGACAATTATTTTCGCGAGTAGGTAAAGAATTACCCGTGTAGAACCCGTTCTCTGCGCACACATTCAGATACTCGTCAGCACCAGTGTTGCACGCAATCGGCGTAATGTTAATGTTTAGGTCGCCTGTTATAATAACATGCCCACTGTGTTTAAAGTGAGATAAAAACATGCTTAATGAGTTTGTGAAAGTTGTGGGATTTGTATAACTTGGTGATCTGTAAATTCCTAATATACTTATTTCGTTATTTATTGTTATAAATAAAGCATTTGCCTCTTTTATATCAATTTTACGGACATTCACTTTTAATTGTTCTTTTACAAAGATAATAACGCCGTCATTTTGCAGACAGTGTTGTTCAGATGCAAAACAATTGTATCCATAAAGAGTTGGTAAGAGAGGACACGCTTGTAGCCAACATTCCGTTAGCACAATAACATCAGGTTCTATATTAGCTCGTCTCAACACGCACCTGAAATAATCGAAGTTACATTGGTGGCTACGAATGTTTTGCGTTATCAGCATAAAAGGTTTTTTAAACGTATTTCTAATCACGATGCATTCTTCCAAACAAGAAACCTGTATATTGTCGCACAGCTTGGTCGCGTCGATATCGTCAGCCACAGTATTTAAAGTGCCCATGGATAAGTAGGTATCCGAATCTTGCCGCTATATTTTTCATGGAAGAAGTTAATACTGTGGTATTTACTTGCTAAACGTGCATGATGACACAAAATTATAATACTATACATAACGTTATTACCTAGATGCCCCTTTCCTAGGGTAGTAATTGTAATATAAAAAAAGTAATTATTATTAATTAAATCGAATAATCGTGTGTTGACAGTGTGAGTTTTTTGTAAGTTTTGTGTACGTTTTTCTTTGGAAAAATATAGGAAGCGATTGTCTATATAAGATTTACATAACCAAGTATGAATTATGTTTATGCCATAATGAATACAAACATTTAGATTGTGTGGCTGCCGGAGCCGAACGATGCTAATAGGCGTAAACTGATAACAGCGTTTTTTGTGTTGTAGCGGGACAAAATAAACAATAACAAGTCCAAGTAACAGTGAAAAGTGGAAGTTTATCGATAAATTTATATTATTTTTCATTACGGCGTGTGATTCAACATTATACGTACAATACATACACAGTTTTTTAGGCGAAATACAGTATTTAAGTAATAACAAACTTATACCAACCTTTTTACAAGCGAAAATTAATAGTTACTGGCTAAGGCACGTGCATTTTTTTTTTATTAAAATAATTAACCTACTTAATGTTTTTCAACACATCCTCGTCCTTCACCCACACGTGCGGCAGGCCCTCCGATTGGCGTAGGTATACTCGGCCGTGCTTGACCCAAACAAATTTATATCCTTTTTCCCTAGCCCTGAGTCTTGCTGCTGTATGCAGGGCCTTGGTATCCTTGGATAGATGCTCCGCGACGTATATGTTGGGTTTGTTTTCGTCCGCTATGCCGAGGTGGCACGAGTTTAGCTTGTCATTGGCATGCTGCTTATTGTAATTACGGCTAGCGGCTAGGAAGCCGTCTGTGATGCGAAGGGATGAGAATTTCACTAGTATGGATCGAGGTCTCGGGTTATCAGGGTTCATTTTAGCGATGCGACTGCATTGGATTATTTCTGGATCTTGGACCGGGTGCTCGATGACCATTCCGAGTTGCTGCACGAGGAGTGGCAGGTTCTCTCTGGCATGCTCGGGGACGCATTGTATCTCAATGTTGCTGGCGCGGGTAAGCTGTTCCATCTGGTTAAGACGGGTGCAAAGTTGAGATACCGTGGATTTCAGATGTGTGTTTTCTTCGGCTAGGGCCTGAATCTGAGGCTTAACACATATAATATCTCGTTTGAAGTCCTCGTACTGTTCGCTAATAAAGGTCACGGAAGTCTCGAGGTCACAGATTTTCTCTTTTATTCCCCTTAGTTCGGTGGTTATAATGTCTGTGACACTTTCCTTTATAGCACTACGAATCTCGTGCCGGACAATTTCGGATATATCCTCGCGAGTCAAGGCCGAGGGTTTTCGCACAGTTATGTTGTCCGTAGGCCCGCTATCTTTCCGTACGGGAGTGTTGTCATTGTCACCTTTGGGTCGTTTATAACATTTGGGGCATGCCCATGCAGATTTTTGGGCTGTACTCATATCTTTTAGGCTTATGCTTGCGCATAATTCATGGTAGTTGCCTTCGCATTTGGTGCATTTAAGCGATTTTGCCGTCGACTTCATTTCTTTTAAACAAGCTGCACAGTTGGTGGTCATCTTAGGAACGTATATTTTCACTTTTAAACGGTCCTCAACGTGAATGCGAGAAAATAAATTACAATAATCACTTAAATTTAAAAGTGGGTGATATGTGCTGTAGGTACATATAATGGCTTATTTCGCCTGTATCTGAAGCGGTTATGAATATGCAATTCAAAAATATTTTTAGCTTGGTAATTTTCCCAAAAATATTTTCGTGCTCGTGTGGGACGCCACCTGTGTCGACACATTGGCCCCATCCCATCTCCACGGAACATCCTACAGAGCCGGTGCGGCTGCAGAGGCTGCAGAAAAGGCCAAAGTTAATAAATATAGGGGTCTCGGCGCTGAATACTGCTTTGTTCCATTCGGCGTCGAGACCCTTGGTCCATGGGCTCCCAGCGCACTCAACCTAATCAAAGAGCTCGCCAAAAAATTAGCCGACACCACCGGGGACCGAAGAGCTGGCAGCTTCCTCGCTCAACGCATTAGTATTGCGATACAGCGGGGAAATGCTGCCAGCATCTTCGGCACCATGCCGCGGGGAGACCCCTTAGTTTAGTCATAAGTAGTTTTATTTAGTTTTATTTATTCTTTTTTTTTCTGGTTTTTAAGTTGAATTTGTTACTGTACCTAGTTAATTACATTATTAAATTTTCAAGATAGTTTACGTTGACAAGTTTGACATTCCGGTAGTTCGGACAATGACGTTACTGTCGCCAGACAGCGCTGTCGCGTTCAGCTTAAGCAATGCGTCCTACAAGCACCGTCACACTCTTCACTTTAGGTCTCTCCGGAAGATCAGCGCCGGCTCTTGAATCGGCATTATAAATGCTGAGGCGGGACCTTTTCGTGACATTAGTTTTTTTTTCCATTGTATTACTCTCGAATTAATGTTTTTTCTTTCTTTTCTTTCTTCCTTTATTTCTATATTAAAAAAAATTATAAACCAACAAGTGATTCAAATAGTCGTTTTGTGTTATTTTTTAAACTAAAAATGGACACAGTGGCTTTGTTTAGTATTTATCGACACCTTGAATGTAGCTCGATATTTTCATAACTTTATGGACAAACGAGTAGAACTGAAGTAACTGTAACATTTGAGTTGCTTGATTCCCTTTATTTTGCTTGACATACCTACTTGGATTAATCTTTTGGGTACTTACATATACACTTACGTATACCGGAGTCGAACGGGACAAAGAATGGAATTTTGAAAAAAATGGTTTACTTGTTTTTAGCTTTGAGCTTTGTAAAGCTAGTCAAGTACGTAGGCAAAATTGCAGAGTGAGAAGATAGTGTACATTATACAGTCGATGTGTATTTTTCTATTGCGTACTTTTTAACGAGCGTTAAAAAACGCAGCTGTCATTTTCTATACAAAAACTGCCCTTTAGATCTACCTAATAACATACGTCCGAGACGTTACGCAATAGACCAGCAGAGGGGTGGTAAAGCGTAACTTCGAAGGAACGTTAGGACAACTAAGCTGTCATTTTCCCATACAGCATTGTACATGTACGTCAGGTAGATCTAAATGTCACTTTTTGTAAGAGAAAATGACAGTTGAGTTGTCTTAACGTGCAGTCGAAAAGTTACGTGAACACCCCTCTGGACCCTTACCTTACCTCATGTTATATTATAAACAAAATCCCTGCACACTCAAAAAGGACGATAGTATGCATCATTAATTTAAAACACACTGAAAGAAGAATTGCGGTTCGGGAAAATTCAGTGTTCCACTGCTGTGAACAAAAATTGCTACAAGTATTCATAATTTATGAGCTGCTAACTAACCTTTAGCAATTTACACGGCGTCCGCTTTGCATTTTTACACCCGGCTGTGTCGTATTAAAATTTATGCTTTAAACCGATTATTAAATTTTCAAATTTTATGCATAAAATTAACGCGTGTACCGAGCTCCAAAACCACTATAATAGGTACGGGCTTTAAGCTGTGTTATCCTTTTGGATGATGGTTCTATTTTTGTGTGGTTACTATTATATTAATGGATTTGAATAACATTCACGTTCTGTTTCAGAGTTTAAATTACATGTAGGTATAAATCAATTAAGGTAAATAATTTCAGGTTAAGGTTAAATCTATTTACAATTACAAATAACTAAGGACTTAAATGTTGATTTTCTACTAATTTCTTTTTATTATATATTATAAAAAGAAATTAGTAGAAAATCAACATTTAAGTCCTAATAACACTAACGATGACGGAGTGTATTAACGACTATTTCTAAAGTAAATACCTACAGTTAGATTTATAAAAAAAGAAATAGCGTGCCACCCACGCCATGCAACAAATTGCTCGTAAACAACTGTCAACTTTGTATTGTCAAATGAAGGTGCATTTTATTTTGAATTTTGTGACTTGATATCAAGTCGTGGCGTGTGGGGCACGAAATGTTCTGACTTCATATTAAGTCATTGGCAGCGAAAAGGTTAAGACAATTTTCATGTAGGTAATAAACCAGCATGGCAAAATTTTACTAAATAATGAAGATATATTACAACGCTGGATACGATACATAGAACAATTATACAACGGAAATGGTTTAACAGATAATGACATAGAGAGAGAAATGGAAGTAGATGAAAATAAACTAGGTCCTGGTATCATTAGAGAAGAGTTTGACAGAGCATTAAATAGTATTCAAAATGGTAAAGCAGCAGGTGATGATCAAATATACATTGAACTCATAAACAAATTAGAATGTGATTTTATGAAAGATGAAATATTTACAATAGTGAAAGAGATTTACATCACAGGAGTGATTCCAAAAGATTTTCAAACTAGTAAAGTGTTAAACAGAATAAGACCAATAACGGAGAGCTATCTGGGACCTGACCAATATGGGTTCAGGCAACAAAGAGGCACAAGAGAAGCTATTCTTGCTCTTCGACTCATCGTAGATAGGAGAATGGAACTAGGCCTGAACACTCATATAGCCTTCATAGATTTAGAGAAAGCCTTTGATAAAATAGACTGGATAAAGATGATGAACATTCTGCGTACAATAGGAATAGATTATAGAGACAGTCGAATTATACATGCACTATATAAAGATCAAGAAACCATAGTAGAAATAGGACAGGAGAAGGGAAAAGCCAAAATAAAACAGGGTGTAAGGCAGGGTTGTCCACTCTCGCCTTTGATTTTTAATATTTTCATTGAAACCGCCATTCGAGAAATTTTGGGATCAGAAAAAGGCGGTGTTAAAATTAATGGAGAAAAGTTTCACTTTATAAGATTTGCTGATGACATCGCAGCGGTAGCCGAAAATTCTGCACAGCTTGAACAGCTCGTAACAGAAATGGACCTCATTTTCACAGAATTTGGACTAAAAATAAATATAAATAAGACCAAAACATTAATTGCATCTAAGACAAACCAAATCATAGATCCCATAAAAATTAGAGGTTCAGCCATTGAACAAGTCAAAAGCTTTAAATACTTAGGCAGCATTATAACCTGTGACTCCAGATGCACTTCGGATATCATCGCACGCATAGCCATGGCCAAAAAAGCTTTCAATGCCAAAAAGCAAATATTAAAGGCGAAAATATCTCGAAAGATCAGAAAACGTTTTATTAAGACCTACATCTGGAGCATAGCGTTGTACAGAAGTGAGACGTGGACTCTAACCCAGCGTGACAGAGAGAGACTGAACGCATTTGAAATGTGGGCATGGAGAAGGATGGAAGGTATTTGTTGGACAGAAAGAAGAACAAACGAAGAGGTTCTAAATTTGATAGGAGAACAAAGATGTCTACTAAAAACTATTGAAAACAGAAGGGGAAATATGTTGGGGCACCTGATACGACATGACAATTACATAAAAACTATAATTGAAGGAAAAATTGAAGGAAGGAGAGGCAGAGGAAGGCCAAGACGTGCGTTTATGGACCAAGCTAAAGAGAAAGTTAATGTAATGTCGTATCAGGAGCTCAAAACAGTGGCAGAAAGAAGAACAGAATGGCGATTACTCCACCGACAAGAGCCTGGCTCTTAAATTTATGATGATGAATAAACCAGGCGCTGAGATTGAAAGGTTCAATATTTAGTCAATTATGATTTACGGTGTCTAAAATAACTTACCGTCTGGCCCTTAGTCTGAGGGGCGACCGCGTCACTTATCGAACGCACGTTAGGACAACTTAACTGACATTTTTCCATACAAACAGTGACATTTTATCCTATTCCTAGCACCTCATACTATCTCCATAGCAAATTTCATCTTAATCGATTCAGCGGTTTAAGCGTGAAAGTGAAACAAACAGACAGACAAAGTTACTTTCGCATTTATAATATTAGTATCGTATCATTTATTTAGTTATCTTTGTTTCGAATTAACACACTGTTATTCCAAGGATATCAAGGATAATAAAGCCCTATTTTGTACCCAAAACGTACATCGAGGCAATATTTCTCCAACTCAATACAGAGAACATAAAACCACATCCATCACGGGCGGATTATTACGGGAAATCAAATTGAAAAAGCGTCTCCATTTACTCCGATAATCGATCTCGCAAAGCGTATATTTACGGTGTAATTTGGTGTAAAAACAGGATTTTATTTTGACACAGAATGTCGTAATTGCAGCGACGTGATCCTTATCGCCGACGCTTTCGAGCCAAATTAGGAAATTAACCTGAAACTCGACGACCCACTTCGCTTATCGTTTCCACATAGAATTCAACTTAACGTGTATTAATAAGTTGTGCTGCTACTTTATTTTAAGTTCACAAAGCAATATTGATAATGGTTTGCGTGGTTGTTTCGATCAGTGTTTTTCAACCTTTTTGAAGCCGCGACTATTAAATAAAATTAAATGTTTTGCTGCCCACTCTTTGCTGTTTTTAGCACCTTAAATATATCAAATCCTTAATCATCCTTTAACTTTTAAAAATATATACAGCTGTGACCCCCTCCAATAGGTTATGAGACCCCCCAGTGGATAGCAACCTAAAGGTTGAAAATCACTGGTTTAGATATTTATTTACAAGGCGCAAATATAGGGGCCTCGATACCAACTACAACTTTGTTGTTTTTGGCGTCGAGACCCTTGGTCCGTGGGGCCCAGCCGCACAGGCACTCTATCGTGAATTGGCAAAACGGTTGGTGGACGTCACAGGGGATAGAAGAGCTGGCAGCTTCCTCGCTCAACGCATAAGCAGTGCTATTCAGCGAGGAAATGCTGCCAGCGTCCTCGGTGCCTTGCCACGGGGGCTAATTTTCGAATTTGATTATTAGTTTTATTATTTCTACTTGTATATTTTTTTAGGCTAGCTTAATTTTATGTGTATAATGTGTTAAGTTGTTATTTTATATTCATAAATAAATAAATGTAAATTAATGAATTAATTACATAAAATATAGTGTAAAGTGTTAATTTATGGAAATAATAAATATTTTCGCAACTGGTCTAAAAAAAAAAATACTCTAAATATAACTCAATGCGTGATTCATTTGAATATTTAAATTTTGCATTCCAATTCGTTCGGCGCTTGGAAGTGACGGTGGTTGGCGGCGGTTGGTGGTGTACAAAATAGCGATATAATGTAAGTTGCGAAAGTGTCAGATTGCCCCCCAGAATAATATTAGGCTTGCAAAATCTGTTCCTGTCTTTCAGAATAGAAATGATACGAAGATGAATAAACTAGATATTCTTTAAACATTCCTTTTAACAGATGGAATCGTAGCCCTAAATTAGCGTAAAATGCTATGCGTCAAAATCACAAACATTTTTTGTTTTTTTTTTATTGGAATCAAAAAAAATACAATTTTAGTAACTTAACCTAAAGATTCGCCAAACTGCAAAGCAGTTTGTTGGCGATTCGCTCACTTAAATAAAAAGATAATATTATCGCGGTACATCGAAACACTACACTACATGAAACATGCACTACACTCACCTTAGACGAGTCGTGCTGTAATCGAGGTATCGACGTATATTTCTAGGGCGTCATAGTTCCCTAACCGTATAATTAGCAGCGTATCTTTAAATGCACACATTTTTCGGTCAACTTGCATTTTCTTTTAACAATGATTTTTTTGGTTTTATACAGCGCGACCGAGACTTTTCGATTTTGTTTACTGCCAAGGTAAAGGCTAATTCGTTTATTTATGGCTAGGTTGAAGCTGCAAGAAAGCTAGACATGTCTGCGCAGACCTGGCAGTCCTGGCACCGGTAGAATGGCGGTACCGGGTAATTGCCAATTGCCTTAAATAGCCTATTCTATCTTTAGATATCCTTCCTGACAACGCGTGACTAGCAGGGAGTCAATTGTAGACTGTAATGTTTAGGGATCGGACGATCGAGTGCAAATGACATAAGGAACAGGGCTAATGGATTAGAAGTCAGTGTAATGTGTTTATGCAGTCGACAAATTTGTCGATGTCGTCGTTGATACAATTTCTACATACCTAATTATTTTATCGTTATCAATGGTCATAAATTTCGTCTATAAAAAGAGGGTATAAACTTATATGTATATTGGAGTGCATACATTTTATTGCTCCCAACGCGAGTTTGTGACTCTGAGATTGCATTTTTAATGAAACTGACTACAATACGATTGATGTTAATCTAACCTATTTCGTTATATAAACCGAATGCGACGCGGAAATAGTACAACAAAAAATTTATATAATTGTGCTACATATATTTGTATTGCCAGTGATGACATATGGCACGGAAACGGGACTGGGCCTCATAAGAAGGCTAAAAGTCACTCAAAGGGCAATGGAGAGGGCTAGGATTTCTCTGCGCGATCGCATCAGAAATGAGGCTATCCGCAGCAGAACCAAGGTAACCGATATAGCCCTCCGAATTGCTAAACTTAAGTGGCAGTCGGCGGGGCACATTGCACGTAGAACCGATGGCCGTTGGGGCGGAAAGGTTCTCGAGTGGCAACCACGTACCGGAAGGTGCGGCGTGGGTAGGCCCTCCACAAGGTGGACTGATGACCTGGTAAAGGTCGCGGGAGTCCGCTGGATGCGGGTGGCGCAGGACTGGCCATTGTGGCACTCTTTGGGGGAGGCCTATGTCCAGCAGCGGACGTCTTTAGGCTGATTTATGATATGATATTTGTGCCAATGAACGATAAATATTTGATTATGACGATGCTTGTGATTTTTGTAAAAATATGTTTTAATGCGACTATACCTACCAGTTTTTTATTTACACTATTGGTAACGATGAAATAGTTATGTAGACATTTTATAAACGACGACATCAATTGATTTATCGACGGAATACAAAACTTAACACTGATTTCTACTCCATTAGTCCTGTTCCTTATGTCATTTGTACTCGATCGTCCGATCCCTGGTAATGTTCCAGAGTGCCACATAAATATTAACCCATTCAGGACCCATGATTCCACATATTCGCTTTTTGCATGTTCGCGCTACAAAACCGTTGGCATTAAATGTGTTACGTTTTGCTATGTTTGTGTGTGTCCTACCTCGGAGGTGCAGCGTAGTATTTCAGGTAATTGTTCCGTCAATAGGTCGAGATTAGGTGAAGGAGCATTGTGCGGGATAATTAACATGCATTATTCCATAATTATTAATTACACTAATTAATCGGATCTACCTCATAATCCGCTCTAATAGGTATTAATTAAATAAATTATCATCCTAGCGTTATTCCCGGTTGTGCCCTAAAGGGGTCCGGGGTACGCTTTGACACCTAATCCCAAGATTTGGCAAAGGCACTAGTTTTACGAAAGCGACTGCCATCTGAACTTCCAACCCAGAGGGAAAACTAGACCTTATTGGGATTAGGCCGATTAGCCTACATCAAGATTAGCTACTATAATTAAATAAATATTGAGCTAAAAGCTTGTATCTGAATGTTCCGCGTTCATCCAAAGGAAATGTGAAATAAAACCGTTTATTTCCCTTTGAAAATTATGCATCCTTAAAATTCAAAGCGAGCAATTATGACCTCGTCGTTACGATTTTAAAAACTTCCAGAACAATGAGTTCACAAAAGTACAAAGAAAACTTGCACGTAGAGATTTAAAAGCAGCTGCAACTCGGATACAGCTTTGGACTGCAAATTACAGTAGAGATAAACAGTGAGTGTGCGCTGAGGAGGTTCGGCGAAGCCTCCCGCCAGTACGTAGCGACGCTCGTAGCGGACGGACGTAGCGCGTAGCCCTCGTAGCACCAGCTACGCCAGCGCGGCATGTACGAATACATATCGTACTCACAGTGCGGCAAACATAAACAAAAAGTGATATGAGTTGTACTTCCCCAAGCGGAGTATTCAGACTGACTCTCCTAATACTAACATTCGTAGTCACGTGCACGTTCGTAGCCAGTGTCGCGTGGTTGTTGCAAAAAGGCTCCGCCAGCCAATATGAGAACTATTACTTGTCGAGAATTAATATAAGCGCCACCAAGCCGGAGAATAACACGCCAGTGTCAGACCATTACAAAGACTTGATTAAAATAGAAATTGCGATGCGCCGTGTGGAGGAGAACAGTCGTCGGTTGAAAGAGTATACTAAGTCGTTGTTGTGGGACAATAAGGACAAGTCGCTATGGTGTGTTTTGTTCAAAGACAGTGAGAGAACGGAGAAGCGAGAGAAGACTAGACATTCTCTTGACGAGGATTATATAAAGAGTCTGAGGGAGAAGATGAGGGGTCCTGTGATACACTTGAGACACCGAGGGACCCACCACCGACATAGGCCTGATCTCCAGGGACCGCCCTACATCAAATAGGACCCGCGTTTCTGTAAATATATAACAGCTGTATGTAAATTGGTGTGGGGTGTCGGCGTGTACATATATTTTTATAAGTGTATAGATAAGGAGATGAATTTGTTGACTTCAGACAATACTGTAATAAAAAATCGGGATGTATTTTGAATGTTTCATTTACTGCCACGGTGTACTTTAACCCATTCAGGGCCCATGACGACACATATGCGTCAGAGCGCTACGAGCGCTTTTCGCTACATACGAGGTTTAAGCTGCTACGGATTACGGCGTAGCGCTACGTGATTAGCGTGGCCGTGAATGTGTTAAATATCAATACAAAATACTGTGATTATACTCATATTTGGATCTTACAGAGATTGCGGTTCGGGTTTTTTCTGTGGACATAGCCTAAGCTAGGACAATAACGCCTAGTTTTTTGTCTGTAATATGATATGAAGTTAATATAGATCGATACTTAAATGTACAACAGCTGTTAGCTATTGGCCACACGAAAGAACTCTTTTTTTTTTGTGGTTTGCGTGATAATATCGAGGAAATTGAATATTTTGCAATTTTGGACTCTATGTAATGGCATTAAGTTTCAAAAGTGACAAACCTTAAAATTCCGTGACTGTATATGAAAAAAAAAGCGGCCAAGTGCGAGTCGGACTCGCACATGAAGGGTTCCGTGAAATAAATTGCGGTTTACGATTTATGACGTATTAAAAAAAAACTACTTATTAAATCTCGTTCAAACCACTTTTGGTGGAAGTTTACATGGTAATGTACATCATATATTTTTTTGAGTTTTATCATTCTCTTATTTTAGAAGTAACAGGGGGGGGGGGGACACACACATTTTATCACTTTGGAAGTGTCTCTCGCGCAAAATATTCAGTTTAGAAAAAAATTATGTTAGGAACCTCAATATCATTTTTGAAGACCTATCCATAGATACCCCACACGTATAGGTTTGATGAAAAAAAAATTTTTAAGTTTCAGTTCTGAGTATGGGGACCCCTACAACTTAATGTTTTTTTTCGTTTTTTGTGTAAAAATCTTAATGCGGTTCACAGAATACATCTACTTACCAAGTTTCAACAGTATAGCTCTTATAGTTTCGGAAAAAAGTGGCTGTGACATACGGACGGACAGACAGACGGACATGACGAATCTATAAGGGTTCCGTTTTTTGCCATTTGGCTACGGAACCCTAAAATGTATTTAATTAAGATAGTCTCGTAAGTAAGTGTGACAATATAATCGTTTTTAAATCACAAAAAATATGTATAGCTTTCTCATGTTGAAATTTATAATAATATGTTGCAATATGAATAGTAAACAATCAAATTATCGCAATTCAGTGTAAATAACAAATTACAATCAAAACCATAAAAAGATATGGCATGGCTTAAAAGTTTTGAGTTTCCGTTTTTTTTGTAATAAACAGTAAATTCTATGGTAACAATAGGCTTGTTGCGTGGTGTTAAAATTGATAACGTCGTGTTGCTAAATGGATAGTAAACCATCACATGATTGTAATAAAGTATAAATTACAAAATATAATTCAAATCATAAAAAGATATGAACCTTGAAAGTTTAGAAAAAAAAGTATTTTTATTTATTGTCCAAGAGTAAATTTAATGGTACCAATAGAATCCTTGCGCTTTTATATAAACAAATGTGTATGCCAACTATGGACCTAAACGCACTATTTCGCGACCGAAACGGCAATCTACTTCATTTTCCATGCAGCGGTTAGTACAAATTGCACGGTGTGACGTCATACTTTAAAGCCAATCAGTATGAAGCGTTTCGGCTGCTGTCAGCGAGGTCCGTCTTTAACTCGATTTTTTGGGTATTAATGTCCTTTAAATGTAGTTGCTTCCATACATACATTTGTTCATCTACAAAAACTGGTTCGAATGGCATCGTAAACAAATTTAAGGTCACAAGCCCATTATGTACCGGTAATATTTCAAGGCCAAAACAGAAAACTTACTGAAGTCTGAATTTAAATCAAATTGTTGTCTTTATAAATAATGTACTTACTCCACTTGAAATTGGTCATAAACAAAAAAATCTTCTCAGGAAACTGGTACCAATGGCATCGTAAATAAAAATCTAGCTTATCGTCTACGGAGATTTTCAGGGACCTAGATACATTTTGTCTCGGGGCTTATTACCAGGGATGAAAAAGGGTTGAAATGGCGCTGAGAGAAGATGAGAAAGTTAAGCGCGCGGAGCTGTGGGGACGACTATAAGCCACCAATCATGGATGGTAAGAGTAACAGAGAGCGCAACAGATGTGTCTCGTTTGCACATTTTATGGCTTTCAGCGAGCGTTTTATAATAGTATAGTATCTTAATATAATGCTATTTTTAAGCACATAATTTACCCTGGCACGGGTAATTCGAGTCGAGATAAATTCCACGAATAGGTTAATTAGGTGTGTATATTTTATTTAAACCCACACATATAAATTAAAGGAAAACGTATTTTGCTCTTATTAGTATGGAATGAATACGGTGAGCTTTATACCTATAAGTAGATACAGTGAATATAACATATGTCGCACACGCCCTGAAGCGAAGGACGTCTAAAATCGCCTCCAGCTGTCTTACCTACAGTGCCAAGAACAACTATAGTTATATAGATGTGGGCGTTTAAAATACGACGCTTTAGCCTAGTTGGTAGTGACCCTGCCTACGAAGCAAGAGGTCCTGGGTTCGAATAGATAGATAGATAGATAGATTCATTTATTTCATTTTGAAAATTTACATGTCATTTTTATAAGTTAAAATAGCATGAATTCACAAAAAGATCGTCAGAGTGTATAAGAATAACAATAATATAAATAGTCAAATACAAATAAATCAAAACAAAGAGCAAAATTAAAACAAACAAAACAATCATAATATTAAAAAGGTACAATGTCAAGGAAGTAAATTGTTTAAATGTCAAATTATTAATAAAAGCTAGGGCATCCTAGTTATAATTTGTCAAAAGTGGAAAAAATATATATCTATACAAAATTCATATTAAAATAATAATTTCATTTTAAAACTAAACATGGCATTAAATAAAGATACAATACAATTTACAATGTCTGTTCGTTGTATTCCTTTATGGAATACAACGATTTTGATAATAAAAGTTCCTTTAGTCGGCGTTCAAATATGTCGTTTGAGGTCTCATTTTTTATAGTGGCGGGTAGGCGCTCGTACATCGACGGGCCTGCCACGCGCGGGCTCCTGTCGAGCAGCGCGAGTCGCCGCGATACAGGCAATAATCGCCCCGTCTGACGGGTGATTCTGCCAGGCATATTCATTCGCTTAAATAAGTGAATGTTTCGACGCGTGAACATAATTACTTCAAATACGTATAGTGAATAATGTGTCATCATCTTGTACTGTTTAAATAGTTCTCTACACGAGTGACTCGAATTTACCCCTGCCAATATACGTAGGGCTCGTTTTTGTAGTTTGAATACTCTATCAGAGTTTGTTGAGTTCCCGTACAAAATAATACCGTAGGACATTAGTGAATAGAAGTATGCATAGTAGATCTGAAGTAGTGCGTCACAGGAGACAATTGGCTTTAGTTTGCGCAGTGCAAATACAGCACTACCGGTAAGGGCATTTATTTGTGTGATGAGCACGAATATTTGTTCCTGAGTCATGGATGTTTTCTATGTATTTAAGTATTTATTTATCTATATAAGTATCTATATCGTCGTCTAGTACCCATAGTACAAGCTTTGCTTAGTTTGGAACTAGGTTGATTTGTGTAAGATTGTCCGCAAATATTTATTTATTTAAAAGTTTTATGCTTTTAAAAATGGCTCAGTCTCTTGCACGTGATTGATAATTTAGTTTTTTTTACGAAATGCAACTAACGGGTTAAAATTAAGCCATAAAGACACGTGGTTTTCAAGCGAAAGGGCACGCGACTTATCTTCAAATAATTAAATAACTAGACTTTCAATCTGGCGATCACGGATAAAGGAAAACATCGTGAGGAAGCAGGTCTAATCCCATCAAGGTCTTATTTTTCCCTCTAGGTTGGAAGGTCAGATAGCAGTAGCTTTCTAGTGCCTACGTCAAATCTTGGGATTCGGTGTTAAAGCGGTTCTTCAGGGTATATACAACCGGGAAAATCTCTAGGAGGAAAATGAGTCACAGAATTAAAATATGTTTTAAGTAATATAGAACCGATCGTGAGTGAGTGTATGGTTTACATAATTAAAATATCACCAATCAACATGCGGTATCAGTTTTGTAATAAAACTAGATTCTTACTCAAACATTTCTCCCTCTTATGAATTATTCCTTTACTTTGGAATTCATGAGTGATTATTATTAAGGTAAGTATATTATGTAAGGGTTTATTAATTAACGAATTATTTTGGTATTTTTTGCTAGCACTTGCTCTAATAAGTTAGTGCGGTCACTCACATTCTCGAGTAGGTACCTACTCTGCTCCTCTTTTGTTTTTATATACTAAGGAGGATAGAAGATTTCATATAATAGAGTGCCCGAAAGGGATGGAGGTAAATTAACCTGATTTTTGATATTTCATGTCCAATATACTTACTTTAGTCAATACTTTAGTTTCAGTTGAGATTTGACATATCTGGTCTGGTACGAAAAAGGCCGATCCCACTTGTGTTATTTAACCTATTCATGGCCAGTGACGACACATATGCGTCAAAGCGGTACGAGCGCTTTCCTCTACATGCGAGGTTTAACCTGCTGTCCGTAGCAGGCGTAGCGCTACGAGATTAGCCCGGCCATGAATGTGTTAATTGTCTATGTCCCTCTATACGCATTTTTTCTCTATGGTCAGATAGATATGAATCCAGCGTGTAAAAATACAATACTGATTTCAAATTCAATGCACGTGCTAAGAGCCTATGAGACTTGATAGTCTCATAGGCTTTTACCACGACCGTGTACTCAATAAATTTGGATTAGTGCCTGAGTGATTCCAAAATGATCAGTTCAATTACCTACGTACACGGTAAAGTCCTTACCAGCGTAACGAGCAAATTGCGTGATTGGGGAAAATACATAATTGATTGGAAATCGCTTGAGGACAACGCCGATATAGGATAAGCAAGGCACTAGTCTCACCAAAAGCGAGGAAGCGATTAGCTATCGACTATATTCTCGCTCAAGAAACGAACAAAAGATATAGATCCCGTGTCGGTTAAAGAGAGATATTTATAGTTGATCGCTGGGTGTTCACACTAGTGGCGAGGACTCTCTCTTCACTTGTCGATCGCAGCGATAAAAGTTATCAAAGATAAAACTCGCTCAGTGGTACTCGTGCAGCGATGCTCGCTTGGCAGGACTGCATGCTCGGCGACCCCGCCAGAGCGAGTGGTGCGAGTAATCGCCCGTCGCCCTCGAACACTCGCTTATAGCCGAGCGACAAAACTATCTGAACTACACACTCTCTTCTCGCAAACTCGTTCCTTGTTTCTAGCTCTAATCGCTTCTCGCTAGCCGTCGGCGGTGGGACCCGTGCCTAAGGCTGAGTATCTACCAGAGCTGTGCAAGATAGCGAAGTGGCGTGTAAGGACAAAATCCATTAACAGCATTGTTAGCCTTGCAGATGCATTGTTTCCTATTGGTGGACGTTTTTGTAGCACACCGCTCCGCTCACTCGCATACCTCTAATGGATACGCACCCTAAAAGAAGGTACTGTTATCACAGTGCCTACCCCCAGTGAGCACCCCTGCGGGATAGAAAATATAAATAAAATTTGGGAGGCAACCTTCCATAAATCCAACTAGCCTCTTGCAAGCCTTATTGAAATAATACAAGTGTTATCAGTACTAGATGAGGAGGAGTTCATGGATCGGTACAATATAAATACAATATCCTAAATGAGTCACACAGATTGAGTAAAACAAAACTTGTCTTCCCCGTAGTTAAAGCCTTCCTCGCGTATAAAAAATGTTTTGATGTCATTTAACAAGAGGTGAAGCCGATCATGCGGATTAATAGTCATAAATAGGCTTTATACCTTATAGCCTAACTAGCTAATTTCCACAACGTTTACAGAAGAGACGCAAACTTAAATCTCTGAGTGACTCAAATGTACCCTAAAATGTCACTGTAAAATTCCACTGAGGTATGAAAACCCCATAGACTTTTTCACTCAATGGAATCCAGTTGTAGGATACTTTAATAATTTGTGCGAATGCTGTACAGTTACGTGTTATAATATGCGTGCATACAACTTACTCATAAATATTTGCAGATAAATAAATAAATAAATATTTAATACATATTTTTACACTTCACTGTACAGAAGCGTAAGCTCTTTTTTTCTACTCCTGTACCGTTATCTGTCATCTATATAGGCTGTAGCTCAAATTTAATGACACCACTAATAAGTCGTCGAAAAACTCTATGCTCTATGGCCCAAAAACGCACTGTTTAGCGTACTTTTTTGGTTCATAAATTTTTCAAAAAAGCATTGTTTAACTTTTTTTAAGCGGCTGCTATATTGCAGTGGTGCCAACTTCATAAACAAATATTTCGAAATAAAAATATTTATTTACGATTTAAAACTTGTATATTATAAATTATTTACTACAATAATAATAAATCATCATCTATTGTGAGTTAAATTACATGTTTTATAAATTCTTGGTATTATTTATAAAAATAAACTGTTTGAATTCGGTCCGGGTCCGGATTCGGTTTGGTTCAGATGGCAATTGCAAACAAATTAAAAACTAAACAAAGCAAGAGCTGTCACATTTCTGATTTCCCACCAAAATACGGTCCAAAATGAAAAGACAAAAGGTGATGAACTATTAAGATATTATTCGTGTTTGTGAAGACAAGTGTACGTTCCTTTTAAAATGGTCGAAGAAATTAATAACTGCACTCCTGAAGAAATTGCGTGAGTAGCAAATGTACGAATAGAAAACTTGCTGCCTGAAAAGTTTAACTATTCTGTAGTCTGCTATTTATTTAAAATTTTCCGTAGAAAAAATATTGTATGCAACGGTGTATAACTGGTCTAAAAACGCTCGTGGCGTCTTTAATTGCCATGCTTGCCAAGGCTCGCATCGCAACCCACGCCACTCGCGTTTTAAGACCCTTCTTATACAACAGTTGCATAAAATACTATAATCTACCCACTTTTATCCGATACTAAAACAAAAATCGATCACAAAATAAAATTCTGCCCAATCGCGGAAAAAACAAGTGAACAACCGGATTGGCTTATGTTTTCCTCTATTTTATTTCCTTTAACGTGTTAACGTACAACTTCCCTGCTTTTCTTTATCACGGAGTCAATTCAAAGAAGAAATAAGGGGCTAATTAAAATTCCTCGTAGAAAGGGTAGATTCCTCGACTAAGGAATGGACGGACTTGTTTTATTGTGTGTATTGGTTTGTAAAGGAGTTGGAGGCATCGCTGGAGTACCTTGACATTTCATTGTGGAACTTGTATAATTGCGTCTCATTTCTTTGTCATATAACGACTATTCTTCGTACGAATACGGGTCAATGCACGGAGTCTTAAAAGTAATGACTTTCAGTAGAACTTAATAGTTTATACTTGAATATTATTTATTTATTTATGCCTTGAAACTACAGTACGGGATACTTCAAGAATGGAGTGTATATATGTTACCGTGAGATTATCAACACCGTCAGTTTATAATCTTACTAGCGATATTATAAAATGTCGAAAAATTTTAATATTTAAACTATCAATGAGGGATCGTTATATTGTGAACTGAACCAAATTGGTATGATGTTTTTTCATCGAGACATTTTATTTCATTTATTTCGTGATCCAGCAATTTCGACGGAGCCCCGCTGTGCCTATTTCTGGGCGGTTTGCCCTTCGGGCAACTGAAGCTACCTATCTAACCTCACCTACCTAGTCTTTGTGTATGCGGTCCGTAGCATGCCGATTTGACCTCAGTTGACAATTTGATGATTCGACATTGATAGTTTATAAACTAACGAAAAATAATGCGTTAAATTGTAAACGGTTTTGACAGTTCACAATTTTTCATCAGTTTATAATATCGCGAGTTAGATTATAAACTGACGGTGTTCACAATCTAACGGTGACATATAGATTTTTTAAGATTCGGCAACGTGCATGTGACACTTTTAATCAAGCGGGTCAGACGTTTGTTTGTCACCGACGTAGTTTAAAAAAATCTAATCAAAATTTGTCTTTTGGGCGGTACGCGGTATGTTTTTGATCAGGACTTTACTTGATGATTTTATATAATTTACCGAGAGCTTGGTGACGCCGCCCAAATTACCTTAATTAACGGCATACTGTCAGTATTACATTTGCTTAAGTAGAAGTATATTTTGCGGTGACGCTGCACGTGCTGTACCTGCCGCATTCGTACTGTCCCACTTCCGTACATCCTTCGTCAATCAGAAAGCTCTTATTAAAGGCCGAGATGTGATGTATGAATCCTCATACGCCATATCACACCGGATGCTTGGGCGTGCACATCTATTACGCAGACGCATCCGGCGTGACATGTCGTATGAGGATTCATATATTACAACGCAGCGGTCTACGTGATGCACCTTAGCCTTTAACCTGCTGGTCGATTGCGTAACGCTTCGCACGTAGTTACGTCAGGTAGATCTTAATGTAATTTTTTGGTTAATTGTATGTAATATTTGTCTTTACGCTCGTTCAAAAAGTAACGTGATTAATCCTCCGTGGGCTTAATAATAACAGGACATAACACCTTGAACAGACACCTCTATAAATAAATAAATAAATAAATATTACGGGACAATCTTACACAAATTAACCTAGGCCCACGGTAAGCTCAGTAAGGCTTGTGTTGTGGGTACTAGGCGATGATATATATAATAGAAATACATACATAAAGATACTTATATACATATATAACATCCATAACTCAGGAACAAATATTCGTGATAAATACACAAATAAATGCCCTGACCGGGATTCGAACCCGGGACCTCCAGCTTCGTAGCTTCCAGCTTCGTTCTATAACTTAGGTATCACAGACAGCCCCATGTGCAGAGCGTGCATGGAGGCAGCAGAAACGACTAAACATATACTTCCGGACTGCAAGCAGGTAGAAGTATACAGAATAAAGCACCTAGGTTCTCCAGACACACTACGGCACGCAGTCAGCAACACCAAGGCACTCACCAACTTTCTAGACGGAATGGGGTGGTGGAGTACACCGCCGTTTCACGCAAAATAGGCACAATGGATGTCAACTTGCGGAAAACGCCCAGTATAACTAACTAACTAACTCCTTCGTGTACATGACCGGCACACATTCCACTGACGTCGTATAAGGTAAACGTCCTGGTACGCGCGTCTGAGTGAGTGTGTCAATTTGGATGTTTGTACGAGTTTGTTTTACTGCTTTAAGCTTCTACTGTGATTTAGCTTATCTGACATAACTAGCTCGACATTGGGTCCCAATAGGGCCTACGCAGACTTTGTTTTTTTCACGCGCCCTTGACGCGCATTCTCATGCTATGCTACAATCTGCATGGTAGTAGGGGCACGCGCATCGACGGCGCGTAAAAAAAATACACAGTCTGCATTTTGTTTTTTCTAGATTAGTGAAGGCAAGCAAATAAGTAAAGAAAGTTTACTCCCTGTGGGGACAAAAAAATACTAAATTTGCTCTGAAAACAAAAACCTAAATTCACGATATGCAGTGCCAAATTTAATAAACCATTATTTGAAAAGCTTCGCTTTCAAATTATAGCCGCCGCCTCGATGGGCTTACGAAAGTTACTAAACTTAAACTACAGAATTTGTAAGTCCTTCTCGTAAAACAGTCTGCAAAAAGCTTTCTCAAGTCTTGTCCTGTCTGGAACACAAATTTAATAGGTCGGTGCTTTAAGAAGACGTTAATAGTGAACTTTTGAACTTTACAGGTTCAGCATCAAAAACGGTTGAAGTGAAAAATTATCTTGATTAGACCCAAAATTAATAATATTCAATATCTTTATATCGAAATAGCGAGCGAAGCGTATGAAGTTCTATGCTTCAGCTTGGGGCGAAAATCGTTTGTATGTCCAGTCCGGTGTCCGGTGTCTGGAGTCCGGCATCTGTCCGGCTGTTCTCCTCTACCGGTCGCATTTCTTAACCAATTCTCGTGAAATTTTTTGACCAGGTTCGTTAATTATATAGATTTTTTGGGTCGAGCCACTTTTACAAAATCAAATATAAATCTTTATATATATATTTTTGTAAATAGGCAGCCTTGCGAATTCTACAGGTCACAGAGCCACTTGTTTTAGTTTTAATGCATAACTACAGTCCCCCGCGGCTATGAAGTCAATCCTGACACATTGCGCAACTATGAAGTTTCTGAATAATGACAATGTCAACCATAAGAAAAAATTACATATTCAACCCTAGAGGCATGTCTCAGGATTAACTTCATAGCCGCGGGGTACTATAGCTTTATATTATTATTATTATTATTCATTTATTTCGAGCCATTCGGTCCATACACACATTACAAACATTATAAAATAAAATAAGAATTGAAATTACAAATATGCATTATTATAAACATTACCATATAAACAAAAACTAAATAAACATTTAAATCTTAAAATACTATTGGATTATTAGCCATACTCGTATGCATGGCGTTCCAACGTCCCACCATCGGACAATCCAATCTGTCAATAATGGTATTCAGGAGGCTGCTGGGACTGTCCCGCACGCGACGCATCAGGGAGGCTATATATATATCTAGCTTTTGCTTGTGACTTCGGCCGCAGATACTTGTTAATTGCCTGAAGGGGTTTATTTTACGCCTGGACGAAATCTAATATCAAATATGCAACTAGACTTCCCACAGACCCAATAATCGCTCATCTACTCCTCTTTGCGGGATTAAAAGTACCTTATATCCCAGGGTCTCAATATTATATCTATACTTCATTCCAATTTACACTTCCCCGTGCGTCAAGCTTTATTTGTCTGAATGAGAAGGCAACAAATGTCTATATAAACCTACCAACCTACGTCTAATCAAATATATTTTTTAACAGTGAGAATGGTTATAAGAAAATGTATCTCATGCCTGACCATAAAGAGGCAAACATGTACTTGTCCTATTTGTCAAATTACCTACTCAACGCCTAGTCCATTTACAGCTCCAATCAAAAGAAATACATACAACTCCGTGTTCAACCCAAACGCATCAACCGGTCTATACTTAGCTTTATCAGATTTTGATAAAGATTGTAATAATGGGGAAACAAGAAACAGCACCTCCGCCAGTGTTATCGACGTTCTATTGAGTAGGGTACCTGACAGCCCTGATGGATTGCCTGTGATATTAAAAAGTAAATGAACTGTTTTTTAAACGCACCTCGGAAGCAAAATTACGGGGAAGGAGGGTTGCAACTGATAAGTACTTTGAAGAATGGTGTTTCGTGAATTTCCATAATTCTTTTTAAACTGTAAATTATCATACAGGGGCTTTAATTAAGAACGCGGTACTAAGGAACCGAGTCCCAGTAAGTCGCGGCAAATTTATTAGTTTCGTACCGTCCGCGTGGCTTCGTCCGCGTATTACAGATAATCAAGGCAGAGCCACTAGATAGGATATAACTTATGACCATCCAGAAAGTCCAATCTATACACAGGTGAAGGATTTTTTTAAATCAGATGATTCGTTACAACGCTGCCTCACAGAGTTTTCCTCTTTACAATATAAGTATATTTCTTATATGGATTTACTATTAACCAAACATTTACTTTGACTGAATTTCGAACAATTCCAATTGTTTGCGATATTATTCTAGCCTAAATTTGCGTGAATGAATAGCAATTTCATTAATACATTTATTTCATCACAAATTTCGTAGGCCGTATTTGTTTATGAATTCATTTACATTTCAACCGGGACCTTTCCTAATAAATCGGCCATTATTAAGTTTTGGAAAGACGCCGCCTTTGTCCGAACACAATGGGTGGGTAGGTACTAAACGTTGGCAGGTAAGGTACATTAATATGTTTGGTACCTACTTGGAATTTAGGTATATTTTAATCTACTTAACCCTTTTCTTGGCATTGTATCACCCGTGATACATATGAAATAAAAAAATATTGCAACCGTACTTTTCCTAATTAAACATTAAAATTTGTATAAATAGAGTGAAATAGGCAAACAAATTTTTAAATCAAATTGAAATCATCGAAATGTCTAATATAAGAAATAATATTATAAGAAAACGGTGAACGATTTTTATGCCGCTGTTATTTGGTATTTTGGTTAAATCTTTACATCCTCCGACTAAAAAACATAATAATTTATAAACTAGCATGCGATGTGATGGACATACATCGTTCTTATTTATATTTATTTTTGCGTAAAACATGAAATGATGTTGTGCATTGTGTTTGATACATTGCCAATCCGTCAAAGAAGTTTAGTTGTATCACATTTAATACAATGCCAACACCTCAACAAAAAGGTATAGCTTACTAGCTTACATGCATATATGATATAAAGCGCAATGTCCAAAGTAAAAATAAAAGAAAACCTAGTCAAATTCCAAATTACTTTGATTAGCAGTTTTGGGAATTTTAACCTTGAATTATTTTTTCGTATTTTTTTAAATTTGATTAATTTTACAACCGACTTTCTAATGCACTGTAGCCAATATGGCATCATGCATGAGGAAAAAAATGAGAACTAATTAAAATTTTACTTGTTAATGTTAAACTTTCAAACGTTTGAATTTGCACATCGAAATTGTGTTTATTTGTAATTTTCAGTTACAATTTAATTATAAAACGGTATATAATAATATTTATAAAGAAATAAAACTCAACTAAACCTATATTATAAACTAAAACTATAAAAAGTAAATGCCCCCCAGGTCGCCGTCGTTGGCTATGGTGCCCAGAAGGCTGGCAGCGTTACCTCTTTGGATTGCTAGGCTAATCCTTTGGCCAAAATAGCTGCCAGCCCTCTGGTCTCCGGATGTTTGGATGAGCCGCTCTGAAATTTCTTTATACAGGGCCTTTGCGCCCGGTCCCCACGGCCCCAGGGTTTCCACTCCAAACGGCGCAAACATGTAGCCCTTGCCGAGGACAGCATATTTGCGCCGCTTATGTTGCTATGCCGTGGTGGCCGCAGCTCCGGCTTTGGAGGAAGTCGCTTGGAGATGGGACGGAGCTTGTAATTTTTGATAATAAATTTCATTGAATACTTATAAGTTATTACTAAACAAAGCATCGCTTTAAAGTGATGCAGCATTGGCAATGTATCAAATATGATACATACAATATTCCAAAAATGTGAAAGCTTGGGTTTTTTTTAATATTTTTGTGACATTTGAAAGTACAATTTTATTGTAAAAATTAAAAAAAAAATTTTTTCACCGTGCCAAGATAAGGGTTAAGATATTATTCACCTTCATCTCCACTTATAATAAATCTCTAAATTAATCTCCACTTATAATAAATCTCTAAATTAAAAAAAAAATCGGCCAGTTTGAAACTAAGCTTTGTGTGGTACGAATGTTCTCAGCATCCCATGAACGGAAAAATATGAAACATTTTATATAGGTACATTATTATTCTAGCTGCAACTTAGGATAGTTTTTATCCGACTGCGACAATTAATTAATTTTCCGAAATATACGACTTCATTTAATTTTTCATTTATTTTTATTGAAATCAAACGTTGCTCCAACCAAGCCCCTAAGGTTAAAATAGGTAGCAGATACGTATACCTTTCACCTACTTTCGTACGACGTACTAACGCGTCAGAAAGAGATGTATATGCATTTGTTATTCCTTAATTTGGAAGGTTGTCACAAGTTTGTTCCTGCGCTGGGGATGTACAGTGTCGACTGCTTATATCGATAAATTAGTCAACCAAATTATAAATTTAGATTTTAATAATTCACATTCACTGTGTGAAAAAAATATGTTTATGGAGAAGGCAAAAAGAAAAGTAGAGTCTAACTAACCCGGATTAGTGGATTGAATAGAAATGTCATAACTAATAAAAAGAGAGCAAGCGTCTAGCTAGAGAAAGAGAAGTAAAGGCCGGTGAAGGAGGTGCGGGTGGAGTGTGCCGGATTAATCGACATAGCCGGCTATTGGAGTGACGGACTGATGAGACTCTACTGTAGTAGCAAAAACCAAAGTAGCTTTTGTCAACCTGGATGCGTGGCGTCCTGCAAAACCAAGGTCATTCATATCCCTGTCACAATCTATCTTATAATATCGCACTCATTTGCAGTACGTCATGCAGGACTGCCTGGACGCTACTACTTATGGGAAATGAAAGAATAATTTTATATTAAGACCATTTTTTATTTAGTCAAACTTAATCCGCCTTCAATAAAATAGTTATGGCTAAAACTTCTTATTTTTCTTAAGGCACACGTTTCTATTCAATTTTGTGAAAGATCTGTTTGCTTCCAGTCGCTTCCATTTAAATTTACATTTGGTACAAATAATCTGGTGACGTGTTTGAAATAAAAATGACTGCTTTTCCATGTCAGATTCTCCTTCTTACACGTGTGGTATCCATTCCTTTTAACATATTCGTCCTTTGGAAATCTAAAATCAAAAAGTTGAGTTATTATTATTATGTCGATAAGTTATTGTGCCGAGGTCGATAAAAAAAACTACATCACTATGGGAAAAACATAACCTCTTCTACTTATCCGAAAAAGTCTTATTTTCATGCACAATCTGGTTTTAATTGAACAGATAATGATATTTACATAAATTACCAATTACTATTATTAATTTTAGGTGAGCTCCTTCCATGAATAAAATCAAAATCTATAGAAACTTACCAATACAAGCAAACTGCTCCATGGTTTATTTATGTCCCTCTTGTATGGGATTTACAGCCTTCAATGGCACAATACATTTTATCACAGGAAACAATCAAGTCTCGCAAACATGAACAATACATTTTTTCAAACATTCTCGGTGGAATAACACCAAAATAAATTATTTTCACACACAGGAGCCGCGATGTTTTGGAAGTAATATGATACGACCAAGTCAAGTTGTAAGGTAATGACACCTTCTACCAAACAATGATGACATATTGCATTTTGCTGGATTAAATTACATCCAATTACATCCATTAGACATTTGCCCGAGTTGATTTTAGTGACAACCTACGAAAATGTGAAACTGAATAGGGATTGTAGTCTCATTCCCTCTTAGGCCAACTATAGATTTACGCAAGTGAATAAGATAGCTGTTACCAAGCTCTTATTTTAACGTGGTTTCTATGCTTTAGTACAAATTCTTTGGCTCCAACTATCAGCTATAAGAAACGTCAAATTTTCGTCAAAATGGCGGAATTGCTTTGCCTTTCACTTATTAATAATTTAAATCCAGTCTACGATAGACCTTTACGATACACATGCCAAAAGTTAAACCATAAAAAAATATTCGATTGTGATATGAGAACTTATACGCGCAAGTGTCGCATTATGGCGTAATTTCAAAAAATGTATTAACAAATTTGAACAATATAATTAACACGAATTTGGTTTTTTTGAATGGCAATGGCACGCGCTCTTTGCGCATTCTGCCAAAGTGCCTGCGGCGCTACCACGAAAACCGAAACTCGAAGTTCGTATAACTGCATCCCTGTCACTCGAGTAATGTTAGTGCGATAGAGATAGAGATACCCGAATATTTTCGAATTCCGAAGTTCGTGGTTATAGCTCAAGAATCGAAACTACACCCCGTAAGCCGCGTCCGCTGCGTCATGCTTTCATGGTTTTTAAACGTCAAACATGTTTTGCCAATCAAAACAAAACCCTATTTGTTTGCCGAACCTGACGGAAAACATGTTAGATGTTTAAAAACATGGAAAACATTGGCACAGCGGACCCGGCTGTAGGTAGACACTAAATTAAATAATCATAATGTATTTTCTCGAAAAAAGGATAATAGAGATAAAATCAACGCAAGAGGTTATATGTATAGGTAATCACTAAGTTCCAAAGTTTTATGTTCTGTCCCTTTTCCACAAAACGTACCTTCATATGAAACGATTGTTTTTTACTATGACGCTCGAGGATATTGACGTCACAGTGTCCGATCGTTTTCTCACTCTAACTTTGAATGGGATTTTCGTCATCATTAAAATATATTTGAATGGGATTTTCGTCATCTTCTATCTATCTATACCTACATATAAATGCCCTGACTGACTCACCCACTCACTCATCAACGCACAGCCGAAACTACTGGGGTTAGAGAGTTGAAATTTACACCAGAACTACCTTTTAGAACGTAGGCAACGGATAAGAAGGGATCTTTGGAAATTCTACCCCTAAAGGGGTCAAATAGGGGTGCAAAGTTTGTATGGGGGAAACTTTATTTTTTGTGCTAGAGACTTAAAATTTTGTATAAATATTACTTATTAGAATACAAATAAAATACTTTCAACATAAAGGAAAATTCTGCCCCTAAAGGGGTAAACAAGGGGTGCAAATTGTGTATGGGGGGAAACTTTATTATTTTAGCAAGAGACTCAATATGTTGTAGAAAGCTTACTTATTAGAATACAAATAAAGTACTGTCAGCGTTTTGGAAAATTCAGCCTCTTACGGGGTTAAAAAGGGTTGCAAAGTTTGTATGAGCGAAACTTCTTTTTGAGATAAGCTTAAAAGTTTGTAGAAAGATTACTTATTACAATACAAATAAAAAAACAGCGTTTTGGAAAATTCCACCCCTAATGGTATGAAAAAGGGGTACAATGTTGGTAAAGGGGATTTTTTTGAGCTAGAATCTCAAACCTTTTCAAAAAGATTACATAATAAAATAAAATAAAATACTTTTAGCGTTTTAGAAAATGCAACGTTTGTAAATATATTTTTATAGCAAGCGGCATACATTTGTTGAAAGATTACTTATTACAATACAAATAAAGAACTTTCAGCGTGTTGGAAAATTTCACCCCTAAGGGTGATTAAAACAGGTGAAAACTTGTATGGAGGAAACTTTTTTTTTTTTTGAGCTAGAGACTTGAAATTGTGTAGAAAGATTATTTATTAGAATACAAATATATAGGTAATTTATTTTCAGTGGTTTGAAAATTTCTACCCGCTTAGAGGGGGATAAAGAGGTGCAATATTTGTAAAGGAAAACTTTTTTTTAGGTAGAAACTTAAAACTCTGTAGAAAGATTAAGTACCTACTTATTAAAATACAAAAAAATACCTACTGCCAGCGTTTTGGAAAATTTCACCCCTTAAGGGGTTAAAAAAGGGTGCAAGGTTCGTATACGAAACACTTTTTTTTAGCTAGAGACTAGATAGTTAGTAGAAAAAATACTTACCTATTACAATAAAAAATACCGTGTGTTTTATTTTTAATTTTTCCCTGAAAAGCGTTCAAAGTTTGAATGGAGAGCAAGACAATTTTAAAGTATGATATTTGTAACTTCGATCTTAGCTTGTTTAGACTGCAAAATTTATTTTAGAATTTTTTGAAATATATCCCCTAAAGGGGATTATAAGGGTGTTCAAAGTTTGTATGGAGAGCAAGCTATTTTTAAAGTAAGGGATTTGTAACTTCGGTTTTAGACTGTTTGCTAAAATACTACAAAACTTATTTCAGCGTTTTTTTAATTCATCGCCTAAGAAGGTTAAAAGGGGGTTCGAACTTTGTATAGAGAGCAAAACATTTTTAAAGTAAGAAATTTGTAACTACGGTTTCAGACTGTTTACTATGAGGGTTCAGAGAGGGTTCTTAGTTTGTATAGAGAGCAAGAGATTTTAAAGGTAAGAGATTTGTAACTTCGGTTTTAGATTGTTTTCTAAAAATTAATTCCAATGTTTTTTTTAAATTCATTCCTTCAACAAATATTTAGACGATAACATGTTATACGCGGACGAAGTTGCGGGCAACAGCTAGTCTTTAATAAAGGGGTTTTCGCGTGTGCTCGGCTAATATTTTTTCAAGTGACGTATTTTGTACCATTTTTATGTCACCGGTAAGGTGATTAAACTCTCGTATATAGCACTACTAGCTTCTGCCCGCGATTCCGTCCGCGTGGAACTCGTTTATATCGCAGCTCCATACAAACGTTCGCCCGCCATTTTAACCTCCTAGGGGATGATTTCCCTATGTCCTTTCCCGGGAGTCAAACTATCTCCATACCAAATTTCATTGAAATCGGTTCAGTGGTTTAAGCGTGAAGAGGTAACAGACAGACAGACAGAAAGACAGACAGACATACACACTTTCGCATATATATATATATATATATATATATAGTATCATTAGTATATAAGTATAAGTAAGTATAGTATATATAGTATGGTATGGATATGGATTGTATGTATTTTTATCATCAGGCATCGTAAATTTTGTAGCATTTTCGGTGGGAGTACGGTTGTGTTCGCGGTATTGGTATATACAACATCAATCAAAATTGTTAGTTAAGGTAAATATCAACATTATTAACGCTAATTAAGCATTATGGTTGAAATAGCTTAAACCAATTCCGTTAATAACACTGCGCTTTACCGAAAATGCTTCAAAATAACAATGTCTGTTTATCGTACATTTTATTTTTAAACAATTGCCATTTCAGATTGAAATTGGTGTTTAAAATAACGATGTTCAAAATATCGAATAAGTAATTGCACATTAAATACATTTCGGTACTTCGAGCAACTTTATTTTAAGAATGATAAAATTATCAATGTGACGAAAGATATACGTATAAATGGTATCATTTCCACAATGCAGGTTTTCGTCAATATATCCAAACAGCAAATCGACAATCATCTACAAATCATAAATCCACCACCGCAGGTCGATCACGTAACGCATTGTACGAACGTCGGGTAGGTCTAAATGTCACTTTTTATATGGAAAATTGACGGTTAAATTGTACCGACGTACGTTCAGAATGTTACGTGATTACCCCTCAGTATGGGTAAACACGTAACGTTTCGAACGTGCGTTAGAACAATTCAACTGTAATGTTCCTATACTTTTAGTGACATTTAGATCTACCTGACGCGTACGCGCGTCAGGTAGATCTAAATGTCACTAAAAGCGTTACGTGCAAGGGGGGTAAACACGTAACGTTCCGAACGCGCATTCGTACAATTTAACTGTCATTTTTCCATATAAAAAGTGACATTTAGACCTACCCGACGTTCTTACAATGCGTTACGTGATCGACCTGCAGAGAGGGGTAATCAATCACGTAACGTTTCGAATGCGCGTTGGTACAATTTTACTGTCAATTTTCCATATAAAAAGTGACATTTAGACCTACCGACCCGACGTTCGTACAATGCGTTACGTGATCGACCTGCAGGTAAGAACCGGGCGGACAGACCCGTTCGCCGCCTCTATTTTAATTACCGATATCATAGTTTTCGACCCTCGAATACGAACTTAACCTTATTCCAGACGACCTTGGTCTCCGAAATTGCCGTTGCTGGGTATCATTTCCGTCGAAGTCTAGTGCTTAGTCATTATTACATTAAAGTTAGTCACTAACTTTTCCCGCAGTGCTATTACATCATTTCTTTGGACAAACAAATTTATTTGGAACTATATAGAATGGTAAAAAAAAACAAAGAGCCTAGGGTCAAACAAATTAAAATGGTGGTTTTTTTTTATATCTGTATTTTACGTAAAGATAGCGTTTGGAACGCCATTAAGTATATTTGCTTGGGAATCACCCGGAATTCCATCGTAATGTGATTCTAATGGGGAAGGCCGGTGAAAGCTAATTGTAGATGGCGCTCTTCTAGATTCCATACGACGAGAGAGACTAAGACAGAAGATCCATTGTACCAACTATGTACGGAAACCATATCTGGGGGCACGGCAGTGCCCCGCCAAGTCGAGCAAAACAAAGAGGCACGGCCGTACCATCCTTTTCTCGAAGCCATTCAGTGCTGGCTAAAACTAGAACCCTGAATTTTCAGGAACATGTAGGGCATAATATGGCTAACATATAATATTAATAACTTGCAATTTGAACTTTTAGTTTAAGAACTATTGCCACCGCAAGCCGCGCCAGTGTAATTTGGGCCTTAATTTTGTCAGTTTTGACGTTAACCTTTTCTTACGTATTGAGTTTGTTTAAAACAAAATATTGAACAGAAACAAAATACCATCATCATCCTCCTAACGCTATAGCGTTATTCCCGGTTGTGCCCCTAAAGGAGCCCGGGGTCCGCTTTGACATCTAATCCCAAGATTTGGCATAGGCACTAATTTTACGAAAGCGACTGCCATCTGACCTTCCAACCCAGAGGGAAAACTAGACCTTATTGGGATTAGGCCGGTTTCCTCACGATGTTTTCTTTCACCGAAAAGCTAACGGTAAATATTCCGTACATAAGTTCCGAGAAACTCATTGCTACGAGCCGGGATTCGAACCCACGACCGCCGCTTGACAGCCGCATGCCTGAACCACTAGGCTACCGTAGCTTAACAGAAACAAAATATACCGAGACTAATATATTGCTGTTTCGATAACGTTATACTTAAATGCGTGAAACTAATATAAACTGTATTATTGTTTAAACTTAGAATGAGGAATCAAAGTATATAATCCGTAGATTTTGAAAACAATAGTCAGAAACCTAGACACGTGGCAGTTCAAACCTTGAACTGGCGACACCGACGCGACGTTTCTACGAAAACACTTAGAAAGAACAAAAAATTTCATCGATTTTGAAAACAATTGTCAGAATATAACCCATCTGGCAATCTTATAATGCTCAGGAAGAGTGTGAGGTTGTCTGCTAATTCGGCCCTAGTGTTATTTGAATCGCATAGTAACTGGTGTAACTTCACCTACACGTGTGTGATGCTTTTACCTAATCACATAACGATTGGTAGCTTCAATTTAACCCCAGCCGACCTTTCGCAAGGTCAAGTGTGTGTCACAGAAAATGACTTGAGTTATTAACAAGTTACAATCTTACGTAACATAAGGCCGTGAATACATTAAGGGTAAGTCATAAAGGGTATCCACCCTTTATGACTTACCCTAGTCTCTACTACTCAAGTCAGACGAAGATTTAGGTTCGCGTCTGTCCTATGGACATTGAAAGTCAAGCCAAATTTTTAGTTTGACTCTACATTCGCATGATCGGCGTCCCCTTTTCTATAACGTGTGCTCTTAACTATTGACCACAGAAAATTATACTTCTTTTGTTTTTTTTATGTTTATCCCTGTTATGTTACTTTTCTGTTGCTAAAACCTGAAGCAGGAAGCAGGATTAGGTGAATTTTGCTGCAAAGATGGATTTAAGACGTCCTCATGTGTCGTGACTTAGAAAAAAATTAAATGAAATGAAAATGATTTATTCCGGAAACAAACTGGTCCATATACATCTTCTATACATATAATAAAGCTGAAGAGGGTCGAAAGTCTGTACATGAAAGATATTCGAAAAAAAATGGCTAGGGATACTTAAAATCGATAACAGAACACGTTCCAACAGTTTTTAGAATTTTTGTCTGTTTGTCTGTTTATCTGTTTGTCTGTTTATGTGACCGCGCATCACATGAAAACGGCTGAACCTATTAAGATAAAATTTAGTATAGAGATAGTTTGAGTCCTGGGGAAGGACTTAGGGTAGTTTTTATCCTAAAAATCAACCCCTAAGGGGATGAAATGGGGGGTGGAAATTTGTATGGAGCTACTTAAACCGCTGCACCGATTTGGATAAAATTTGGTATATGATTAGTTTAAGTCCCGGAGAAGGTCAAAGGATAGGTTTTATCCCGAAAATCTTCCCTGTAGGGGGTAAAATGGAGGGGTGAAAATTTGGATGTAACCCATTTTGATAAAATTTGGTTTAGAGGTAGTTTAAGTTCTGGGGAATGACATTGGATAGTTTTTATTCTGGAAATCATCCCCTAAGGGGGTGAAATTGGGTGTGAAATTTTGGATGGACTCCGTTTAGACCAAATTTGGTAGGTAAAGATATAGTTTGAGTCCCGGAGAATGACAATGGATAGTTTGAATCCCGAAAATCATCCCCCAAGGGGATGAAATAGGGATGAAAATGTGGATAAATCTCATTTAGTTAAAATTTGGTATAGAGATAGAAAAAGTCCCAGGGAAGGACAATGCATAGTTTTTATCCTGAGAAATCATCTCCTGAGGGGGTGAAATGAGGGGTGAAAATTTGGATAGAACAGATTTAGAAGAAATTTGGTATGGAGATAGTTAAGAGTCCTGGGGAAGGACTTAAAATATTTTTTAGTCCAGAAATCATCTCATAAGGGGATGAAATGGGGTATGAAAATTTGGATGGAACCCATTTACGGGTAAAGCGAGTTGGAGTCTTGAAGAAGGACATAGGATAGTTTACTCCCGAAAATCATCCCACTAAGGGGGTGTATTTGGGGGTGAAAATTTGTTTGTGACCCATTTTGATAAAATTTGGTTGAACGATAGTTTGAGTCCCTGAGTATGACAACGGATAGTTTTAATCCCGAAAATCATCCCCTCAGGGATGAAATAGGGGGTGAAAATTTGGATAAAACCCATTTAGATGAAATTTGGTAAAGAGATAGAAGGAGTCCCAGGGAAGGACGATGCATAGTTTTTTATCCCGAAAAATCATTTCCTGAGGTGGTGAAATGAGGCTTGAAGATTACGATAGAACCCATTCAGATGAAATTTGGTATAGAGAGAGGTCTCAGTCCAAGGAAAGGAGGAAATCATCCCCTAAGGGGGTGAGAAATGGTGGATGAAAATTTGGATTGAACCCATTTACGGTATAGCGATAGTAAAAGAAGGACAAAGGATAGTTTTATCCCGAAGATCATCCCCTAAGGGGGTGTAATTGGGGGTGGAAATTTGTTTGTGACACATTTTGATAAAATTTGGTTGAAAGATAGTTTGAGTCCTGGAAAAGGACATATGATAGTTTCTATTCCGGAAATGATCCCCTAAGGGGGTGAAATGGGGGTGAAAATTTGGATGTAGCCCATTTAGATGAAATTTTGTATAGAGATTGTTTGAGTCCTGGAGAATGACAACGGATAGTTTTTATCCCTAAAATCATCCTCTAAAGAGGTGAAATAGGGGGTGAAATATTGGATGGAACCTATTTACGGTATAGCGGTAGTTGGGAGTCCTGGGGAATAGGAACATTACATAGGTAAATATATGTATGGGACGTTCCAAGGGTAAAGGTACCTTATGGCGGTAGTTTCGAAGATGTTTTCTAAAACGGGGTAAAAAAGACGTTTTATTATGGCTATTTTGAAAACTATTCGATGTAACATTTTGTTGACGTATCTTTATTTTTAATATAAAATATTTAAATTACAAGTCAGTTAATTTAGTCCTACGGTTTAGTAGAAAAGGTCCTTACGGCCGTGTGATATGAAAATATGCAAAATAATACTGAAAAAAGCCTACATGCATCTATTATGGTGAGGCGGGTCATAGAAACCAAGTTTGCGGCGGAGTCTATTTTGTAAAAAAAGGCGTTCGGAGTAAGGTAATCTATAAAATCATGCAACTCAGCCATAATGACCCTTTCCTTCATACAATCTATACTAATATTACAAATGCGAAAGTAACTCTGTCTCTCTGTTACCTTTTTATGCTTAAACCGCTGAACCGATTGAGATGAAATTTGGTATAGAGATACTTTGAATTCCGGGGCATTTCCAAAGAGTCCTTACTAAGGATAGTTTTTATCTGGAAATTCATCACCTAAGGGGGTGAAAAGGGGGGAGAAAGTTACAATATAAACGAGTTCCGCGCGGACAAAGTCGCGGGCAAAAGCTAGTGATTAATAATTGCAAATACATTCAATTAAATTAAAACATTATAGGTATAAATTGAATTGCACTAATACCTATGGAAACCTTTGGACCATCGCGGCTCACCCCGATCCCGCGATAACCAACCTATGGTACTCCATCCAGCGCTCATGTTGGCGTTCCACTCTCTCACCACCGAGAGCAGCATGTTGGAGGAAGCATGAATTGTCTTTCTAGCGGTGGCGGTCCTCGCGCGCAGCAGCGCGGGCCAGCCCGGCGCGTGCCCCTCCGCGAACATCGCGCTCGCGAATAATATATGCTCCACGTACCATAGGGTTCATTTCGAGACTCCAAACGGGATGAGTAGGTCCGGAGATTAGGGGGTAATCTCCGGACCTACTCATCCCGTTTGGAATCTCGAAATGGGGATACAAACTTACATTTCACAAATTATTTATACATCTTGATAATATAAGTATAGCTGACCATGATTATTGGTATTTTCTCATGGCACTGATGAATATCAAATTTTACCTTAGACCTAAAATAAAGCTCAATAAGTACCCTAAGCATCTTATCTTATCTTATCTTATCTAGGTGAGGGCCCTTTCGGATGCACTTCGACCCAGTGGGATCTTTTGTGCATTTGCCCTCTCCTTTATACCTGCTCCTAGGCTTGCTCCATCATTTCCACAAAGCGGATGATGCAGTTCACCGGGAGCACCTTGAATTCCTTTGGTTGCGGGTAACCGTAACCTTAAGCATACTCACAATACATTATCGTAGTAATAACCAGTATAACTTTTGACAGATCTTCATAAAACCTATTCAAGGCGTAAATTCAGCCCCTCACTTTAAAATCGCCGTAAACTTCAGGAAGTCTACATAAGCGTTCGTTGGAATATCGCATCGATGCATGTTTTTTGAAAGCGTCATAAGAATTTTCCATTGGGTAAAATGCTTAAAGGATGACTCATGCTAGAACCGGCCGAACCGTGCTTTTAAATATTTGAATATCCGTTCACCGCGAATTTAATTTTAGTTCTTACCAGTCCTCAACAATAAGGTATGAGAAATCGTTAATGTCCGAACGAATTAAGGATGACTCACGCTAGAACGGGCCGTGTCCGGCCTGGGCCGTTTTCTAAGAAAAACGACGGCGTTTTTGCGCGGCCGAGTCATACCCAACGATTTCTCATACCTTATTGTTGAGGACTGGTAAGAACTCAAATTAAATTCGCGGTGAACGGATATTCAAATATTTAAAAGCAGCTAATTTTTGAAATATAGGGCTCACGAAATGTCATCTTGCTCATATTTGGAGCAGCCTGACTGGGTACATACCCCTATCGTACAGAGAACCGCAGCCGTAATAACACCACTACTTACTCTATACGTGGTGTTGCGATCCCAAATCCGGCAGGCAGTATGGTAGTTTACCACCTTCAAAATATCACTAAAAAGTTAGTTTAGGTTACAACATACTTAAAACATAGTCGTTGTCTAGTCGAACGAGCGAGCGAAGCGAACGAAGTTCTATGCTTCTGCTTGTGTTCAAAGTCGTTCGTAATTCCGTTGTCTGTCACGCTTTCCGGCTGTTCTCCTCTATAGTTCGCATTTCTCAACCGATTCTCAAGAAATTTTCTGAGCAGGTTCGTAATTATATAGAATTGTTTTACCGAGACTCTTTTCAAAATTAAAAAAAAACATTAAAGTTAAAGACGATAAAAAAGCTCTGTAGAACGCGTGAGCCTGTCTTTTAATCAAAATAATTGTTTTTAAATTTCGTAAAACTGATACGACAAACATATTTTATAGTCATTATTGAACGGAAGGAAAACGGAGATTTAAAAAAAACAAGCAAAATTTGTTCCGACGCGGCAGTGTAGCCGTGTCCTAACCTTAAACACGTACCAATCCATAATGCTTGCTAACTCACGTCAATCTTAGTAAGAAGGCGTGAGCTTGTGAAAAGGTGCGTTAAAATACGGGGGAAAATGCTTTTAATGTAATTTGTTAACTTATTGGCCAATATTTTAGGAGTGAATTAGTAGCTTACTTAGCTAGTAAGTACATAAACTAAAATAGCTGATTGAATAAAATTACGTCTTTTTTGGTATGTTTTAAAATAAGTATCTTACGATATTTATTGACTCGATATTATAGTCTGTACGATAACTTGTTTTCGAAAAGCAAGGCCCTAAATTCCGAAACGCCTGTTTGTGTTGAGAGCGTTTTTGTAACAAATAAATGCATATCATGATAGTTTCATTCAGTGGCAATCGCTACACACACGCTTCAGAGCGCTACTAGCGCTTTCGGATGTGATGATCTACGTGTGCTACGCTGTGTGCGTGTGCGGCGCGTAGCCGCATTTTTCCGCTTTGTAGCTTTTTGATATTTGAGTCTTAAGCTGCTACATGCTACGGCGTAGTGCTACGAGCGTAGCGTGCGCTATACATACAAACTTATCACCTCATCATCTTCAATCACAGAGACTTTCGTCTTTACAATACTAGTGGGTATGTGAGGTGTATAACTCGCGAACCAGTATTATTTCTTAATTTTTATATATTTTTTTTGTTTATAATTATAAAAAAAAAAATAAGTATGTAATTATTGAACCTGCTCCCAAAAGTACACGAGAATCGGCTGAGAAATGCGACCTGTAGAGCTGAACAGCCGGACAGAAGCCGGACATACAAAATAATTTTTGCCCAAGCTGAAACGGAGAACTTCGTTCGGGGCAGTCCATATAGTTACGTAATTTCAAAATAAAACTATTTAAATAAAAGTATTTTGATATACAGTTTAATACAGCATACGCCAATTACTCGTATGGCTGTTTCAAATATGTAGAACCATAGTTTGTAATAAATAAATAAGGTATTTTCGACAAGATTTACGAGTAGGTATCTCATTGACGAATGTGTGTCCACCATTGCATGGCAAGTCTGCCGTATAAAACAATAATCATGAAGTCGATATTTATTTTTATACTTATCCTTTTTCACGAGTTATTAATCATGTTCGTGTGTGTCTCAGGTATTTCTATGGACTGCGGTGATCTCTCATCCATGTCCCTTTTGACCTTGGCTAAAAATGATCTCCTACACATATTACGTAGATAACCTGTGATGTAGGTAAGTATAGCTTATACTAATATTATAAACACACAACGACTTGGCTGCGGATAGTAATCACTAATGTCTTTGATGGGCATTTTTAAAAATTCGTGTACCCAATTAGCGTGACTTGTTAAATAAAAATTAACTCAGTGTCAGTTTTCTAACGAAAGTTAAGCATACAAATGATGTCAAACTGAACTTTTTTCGCATTTAAATAAGGTCTATATGCATATGATTTATATCTTGAAAAGAAAAAGTAAATTTTTATACAAACTAAATACTTAATTGTCGTTACAAAACTGACACTGAGTTAATTTTTGTTTAACAAATTATGCTAATTGGGTGCACGAATTATTGAAAATGCCCTGATATGTTTGATCCACGCATTACTTTTAAAAAGCCCTTAACGGACGTCCTCTTCTCTACTCACCCTGAAGAGTTAGATATTAGTAATTTAACTCTTGGTTTAGATTTGCCTAAGTTCGTTTTAGCTGTTTTCATTTTTGCATTTTGGACTTGGAGGCAATTTTAAGTGATTTATACTTACTTAGTGATTAAACGTATGATATTAATATTCAGTGGATCTGCATTGAATATTAATATCGTCGCTGTTCCGACTTGGCTGAAATAGAGTAAGATAAATTAATCATATAATGTCCTACCTTATTGAAATAATAAATAGTTCTTGGAATTAAACCTATTTAGTCTTTTTTTTATACGACGTCGGTGCCTAACAAGCTTACCCACCTGATGGTAAGTGATCCCCGTAGCCTATGGACGCTTGCAACCCCAGGGGACAGGGGGGTAAGACATGCGCGTGTCTTAGTCGACTCGACAATAGTGCTGTATACCGTGACACAAAACGCCAATTACGAAAAGAGAGGCCTAAACCTTCATACGTGTACACCTATATATAACACAACTGGCCAACTCTACTGACCCCCATGCAATAGAGTTTTTAAGAGTAAGTTTGGCCTAGCCAGCCACATCAGGGCTCACAATAGGGCAAATCCGTAACTGCTATGGTCACCGTCATCGAAATCGATGAGGAGGACTATATATATATATATATATATACACCATGCTGTTGATTACATGATGCGCTAACTTGCTGATCATGCTGTGTGCACTTGCTTTTGATGTCATGCTAGCTATTCATAAAGAACCATTGTATCTGACAATGTATGATGCTTGTAAAGTGTACCTATTAAAATAAAATACAGAATAAAATAAATAATCATGTTCTGTTGGCTTGTAGCTTTGCCAGTTTGTATGGAGGGAGCGAGGGAGTAATCTCCTGAAGTTTCAAAATATCTTTCATCTGTAGGCTTCGCTTTGCTCGTGGGTTTGCCTTCGTTCTTTGCAATACGCGGGCGAAGCCGCACTGGTAGCTAGTATACAATGAAAGTACACTGGTGTTCGCTTTCAGCATCCCTGGAGTCATCCTTGGGTGGCCCACAAGACCCCCAGAGAGGTTATCCCATAACTATATCTGTTACTGGCCGCACTGCAGGTCAAAGAGGAGAAAAAAAAAGAAAAAACCGGCCAAGTAGGAGTTGGACTCGCGCACGAAGGGTTCCGTACCATTATCTATAAAAACTATTTTATTCTGTGTTTTTAGTATTTGTTGTTATAGCGGCAACAGAAATACATCATCTGTGAAAATTTCAGCTGGAACTATAACGGTATCAGTGAGATACAGCCTGGTGACAGATAGACGGACGGACGGACGGACGGACGGACGGACAGCGGAGTCTTAGTAATGGTGTCCCGTTTTACTCTTTGAGTACGGAACCCTAAAAAAACGCCACTATGACGGTAGATATCAAGACGGCCGGACGTATGTACCGCAGAGTAGGTACCTACATACCAAATTTCTCGTGCAAAAGTAATGCCTGTCTAGAGCCAAGAAATATTTTTCTTTTAGTTTCACGTTGAAGTGGACATTGTAAGCTAATAATGCTTTAAGATAAGTATCTACGTTAGAAGATCGTTTCTGAAATACTAAGGCTCTTTAATGGGCTGGTGATGTATAAAAATATTATCCTTTGCAGGCCAGTCCGTAGAGTATATCTTTGTTGGAAAAGGTGGTGTAGAAGATTTTAGGTAGTTAGTAGTAGTTTTTAAGCTTCTGCGTTTCAATTTTGAATTTAACTATAGGTTTTAGCTCCTCAATTGTAGGAATTTACAGAATCGACAGTAATTTCAGCATTAGTATCATCATAACTGGTAATCGAAGAGCTGGCAGTTTTCTCGTGCAACGCATCAGCATTGCAGTTCAGTGAGGAAATCCGAGGCACTCGTGTAGAGAAATATTTAAAACATTGAAGTTGATGACCCACTACTCACTTTACGTATATGAGGTTATTATGTTCACACGTGGAAATATTAAATTATTTAAACGGGCGAATTTCCCTGGCAGAATCACCCGCCAAACGGGGCGACTACTGTCCGTGCCGCGTCGACTTGCGCTGCTCGATCAGAATCCCCGAGTAGTAGGCCCGTTGTTTTATGAACGCCTACCCACCAGTCTCAAAAATGAAATCTCAGATGATAAATTTGGGCACCGGCTGAAGGAACTTTTATTGTCCAAACCGTTATATTCCGTGAAGGATTATTTATTATATTTTGACATGTTACCGTTGTATTTTTATATTTTGATATTGTACCTATTGATGAAATAACTTATTTTGACATTTGACGTTGCTTAGGATATCCTAATTATGTATACAAGTTTATTGACATTATTATTTTTCTTTTTGACTTTTACTTGTGACATTTTCTATTGTTTTTATAATGTCAAATTATTATAGGTACATATTGACGATCTCTTAGTGAATCCATCTTATTTTTGATGTAAAATAATATGTTATTTTCTAAAAGAAATAAATGAATCTATCTATCTATCTATCTACCGCCAGCATACTCGGTACACTGCCTCGGCCTTTTTAGGGTTCCGTAACCAAAATGGCAAAAACGGAACCCTTATAGTTTCGTCATGAATGCCCGTCAATCCGTCTGTTCGTATGTCACAGGCATTATACTCGAAAACTATAAAGTGTATTTGAATAAAATTTAGAGGATAGGTGTATTTTATTAGCCGCTACATAATTCTAAAATGAAATGACATAAAAAATATTCTTTTAGAGGTGCACTCCATACATATAACTGCAAGTCAAAAAAAAGAAAAAACATCGTATGTCCACGTGTGGCACATCAATCGACAGGTCTTTTAAAATAAATATAAGGTTTCTCAGCAAGCTTTTCGATTAAGTGAAAATAGTCGGAGATAACGTGTGGGGTATCTATGGATAGGTCTTCAAAAATGATATTGAGGTTTCTAACATCATTTTTTTCTAAACTGAATAGTTTGCGCGAGAGACACTTCTAAAGTGGTAAAATGTGTCGTCGTCGTCCCTGTAACTTCTAAAATAAGAGAATGATAAAACTAAAAAAATATATGATGTACATTACCATGTTAACTTCCACCGAAAATTGGTTTGAACGAGATCTAATAAGTAGTTTTTTTTTTAATACGTCATAAATCGTAAACCGCAATCTATTTCACGGAACCCTTCATGTGCGAGTCCGACTCGCACTTGGCCGCTTTTTTTAAAATTAAGGGTGAAAGTGACATGTATTGGGTCCGTGACGAGCACTAGGTAGGACGTTTAAGAAGTACTTTACAGCTTCTGAATCACGAGTAGTATTTTCAGGGTTATTACAAAAAATATTGTTAATTAATCCATAAAAAAACGTTGAGTTTGGTATTTAGAAACAATTATTAGTTTTTAGAATCTGATTTTTATTTAAAATTGCGCAAGTTGTCATCCACGGGCGAAGAGCACAGCATATCGAGCTAACATAAGCGAGCAAGTGAGACAAAAGTATGGGAGCTACAGTTGCCTTAATGTTTTTCCTCCATTCTTACCCACGAACCAAATGTATTAAACATTTCCTTGAAAAGTAATGCTTTTAAAGCCTCATTATTTTTCAGGGGTAATTTCACAGAAACTTCCCAAAGATAAAAGTAACAAACACTTCACGATTGTGAGCCATGCCTGACCGCTTTACTTCACAAAGAATACTCTCAACCTTATTAAGACAGTAACGTTATATTTAATTTATCTAACTGACGCGAACTCAGTAAGGCTCGGTTGTTACAAAACAAAAGTAAACATAAGTTACGTCCGTTAAAGTTTCCGTTAAGATTTTGACAGTTCTCTATGAGATGACAGTTACATGGTGGCGCCATATTTACGTTTACCGGTCAGTAAAGAGTAGTCGAGTAGGAGAAAACTGTCGGAAGTCCTAAGTTACGTGCGTTCAAATTTATTTGTATGAGAATATGACAGCTCACTAGCAACACAATTGCCGGTGCCATATTTAACGTTTACCGGTGGTTTTAGTGTCCATGCAACCCGCCCCAAGGCGGAAAGTTGTTTTCTGTAATATTTGAGTTTGGGTTTCTCCGTCCGCGCGGTAATGTATAATTAGACGGTGACAAGGGTCTGACAGTCGTATTTGGGACAAGAAAGCACGATCTCACTAACAATTTGGAAAGGTGCACCTGTGAGAGGAGTAATTTTATTGCCTTATATTTCTTCGCCACTTATTTCGTAAATGGTATGCGCGAGCAACGTGTTAAGTTATTAAAGGAAAATACAAATAACCGGGTATTTACAAAATGCTGAGTCAATAACAAAAACGTTGGATGTAAATTTAATATATCAAGAGCGCATCTGTACAGTCATCGGCATCAATATATGATGAATCAAAGGCCGCAAAAATATCTGACACGCTCTTACGGCTCTAGGAATAAATAGAGTTGTCATCAGATATTTTTGAGGCCTTTGTTCCATCATATATTTATGCCGGTGACTCTACCAGCAACGAACTTAGAAAAAGTGTGTGGTATCGGAACACACCCCGAAAATGTGTAATTTGTACCCATCCATGCAAAGTTGTATGTTTGTTTAGTCTTGTGTATGTTTGTTTAGTCTTGTTCAAATCAAATATATTTTCATTCATACGCTGGCGCTCCCCCTAAATTTTAAAAATATTAGCTTAGCAGAGATAAAGGCAAACTCAGGTTTCGACTGCATTTTATAAACAAAAAGGAACAATGAGATTTTAAGACTGGAACGTGCACGCAATCGCAAAGTCGATTTGGCGAATAAATAGGGAAGGTGCAATGCGCGCGTCCCCAATATGTATTTTATTTATTAATCCCCTGAAGACACCGTTTCAGCCCGTTTCAATTAAACCCAACCAACGGTTCGTTATTACCTACCGGAGGTTAAAGAAGAGTTTTGCTTTAATATTTCGCTTTATATTTATGTTTGTGACTGCATTGTGTATATTTTGTGTCTAATGTAATGACGTAATAACTGACGACTCACCGAGAGCAATGGAAAACAAAGGGGACTCCCCCTTTGCCCAGCACTGGAACACATCAGTCTTATAATATACCAAATATAACTTTTGACTGAAATAAAAGAATGTGGCTTACTTTCCTTAATTTTTTTCATTTTTGTTATTTCTTTCACTGTATGTTTTTTTTAACTTTATGTTTACGATTTCTCTGTCAATTATCGACCGATTTCCAAAATTGATTTTTCATTCGAAAGAGTATACTCCTGAGGCGGTCCCAATGACAACAAGTCAGGATCTGATGATGGAATCCCAGGGAAATTGAGGGCAACCCTCAAATGTTACAGGCACGCGTATAGTGATTTCGGTATTTTCTATTATAACTCGTGTATTTACCTTCCGAAATAGCAATTTTGGTGAAGTGGAACTGATGATGAAGACCACAGATGACTTATGGGGCTCCTCAAAGATGTAAATTACCTATGTCAAAGATTCTGACATGATACCGTTGAAGTAACACTTACCTAATCAAGTGTTCGACGGAACTCCTCAAATATTATCAGCCCACATACGGGGTTTTCTGTAATAATCAACGCATTTGCTCTCGGAAAGCAGTTCATGTGGGGTTACCACATGAACTGCTTTCCAGGTTATGGAAAGGAAATTTTCATGTACCTATAATGTGGCTTGGCAAAGTACTGAATTGAAGTCGGTTTAAACTTTGTTTTTAAAGTAATTATTACTGTATATTAATGTCAATGGTTATTTTATTTAACTGTAAAGGGTAGCGGCAATAGCATTCATAATGTCATCTTATTATGCGTTAGTATTGTAATTAGAAGCTTATGTTATTTGGTATTGTGAAACTCACTATTTTATCTCGCTGTCAGGAGTTACAAACACGAACAGTATAATAATTCCCACAACATTATAACTATCTTGATGTTCGTGGCCAGTATTCCTGGTATTAAACCGACAGTAACAGCCATAAAGCAGACACTTATAGCTAACTACCGCTTAGCTAAACCGAGGGTTGTGGATCTATTCCTGAAATACCTACCTCGTCTAGCTTGAGTGTGAATTCATTGATGTCTCTTGGCCCAAACTACAGTTACTTACTTAGACACGGCAAAGGAAATATAACAGTCGTGGGGGAACGAATACGTACATAAATAATTAAATAAATACCTGTACACGCCTTTATGACATTGACAATAGAGTCCAAAGCCTGGGACTGCCACGGATCAAGCCCAAATGTCCAAACGTCGCAAGTACGTATTTCTCACCAATGAATATGAATTCGCGGCACTTGCGACACCAAAATTATAAAAGAGGTGTCTGTTCGACTTATTGGCGTTTCAGGCGACTAAAGGGCCGGTTCCTTCTTTGCCCAGCGTCTAAGCCTAGCGGTGCAAAAAGGCAATGCAGCCTGCGTCCTAGGGACCATGCCTCAAGCGGGTAAACTGGGTGGGGTATTTTATATAAGTGTAGTTCATAGTCCTTTTTAACCGACTTCAAAAAAAGGAGGAGGTTCTCAACTCGAATGTTTTTTTTTTTGTGTTTGTTACGCGACAAGTCGGTAATTTATGACCCGAATTGAAAAATTCTTTCTTGGTTTGAAAGCATATACTTCCAGATTGGTCCTGTTGTCACCAAAATCCAGTTCTGATGATGGGATCCTGGAGAAATCGAGGGAACTATTCAAATTTTATAGGCAAACTTAAAGCAATTTGGCTACTGATCCGAAGTCGGTTAAAGCATTATTTTTAAAGTAAATAAGTATCAAAATGTATTTTTTTATTTGTTACTAGCTGTTGCCCGCGACTTCGTCCGCGTAGAACTTATACTTAGAAAATATAATGCAAACAAACTTCTACTTACCATCTTAAGGGATGATTTCCGAGGCAAAAATTATTCTATATCCTTCGAAGGGTCTCAAATTATCTCTATACCAAATTTCATCTAGGTACATGGATTTTATCCAAACTTTCACCCCCTATTTCATACCCTTAGGGAATGATTTTCGGGATAAAAACTATCTAATGTCATTCTTCGGGACTCAAACGACCTTTATACCAAATTTCAACTAAACGGGATTCATCCAAATTTTCACCCCCCATTTCACCCCCTTAGGGAGTGATTTCCGGAATTAAAACTATCCTATGTCCTTTCCCAGGACTCAAGCTATCTCTATACCAAATTGTATTAAAATGGGTTCCATCCGAATTTTTACCCCTAATTTCACCCCCTTAGGGGATGATTTCTGGGGTAAAAACTATCCCATGTCCTTTCCCAGGACTTCACCTATATCTACCTGACCTATATATACACCAAATTTCATCAAAATAGATTACATCCAAATTTTCACCCCCCCCATTTCACCCCCTTAGGGGATGATTTCCGGGATAAAACCTATTATATGTCCTTCCCCGGGACTCAAACTATTTATATACTAAATTTCATCTAAATCGGTGCAGCGGTTTAAGTAGCTCCATACAAATTTCCACCCCCAATTTCAGCCCCTCAGATATAAAAACTACCCTTTGTCCTTCCCCGGGCTCAAACTATCTGTATACCAAATTTCATCTAAATCGGTTCAGCGGTTTAGGCGTGAAGAGGTAACAGACAGACATACACACTTTCGCATTTATAATATTAATATGGAAGTATGGATTATTAGTATGAATAGTATGGGTTCTTCCCGCTTGTCTTCCAAATAGAGGTGTAGCTGTAGACTCACTTCAAAAGAAAGAAGAAACGAAAAACTCATTCAAATATCTCAAAAAATTACGAATCTACAACCGTTTTAATGTCGCTTGTTAGAGTGAGAAAACGATCAGGGACCGTGACGTCACGATCCTCGAGCGTCATAGTAAAAAACAATCGTTTCATTATAAAGGTGCGTTTTGCGGAAAAGAGACGCAACAAACCCCCTCTTAAAACTTTATACACTTATAACTTAGTGATTACCCATACGAGTATAGCCTCTTGCGTTGTTTTTTTTCGAGATAATACAACATTATGATTATTTTGTTCAGTGTCTACATCCCTATTTTCGATAAGATTAGATAAAATAAGATTTATTTATTGTCAGAACTGTGTACATTTAGTTGTTTTGGGTAAAATAAATCCAACAGCTTGCCCATTTCGGACGTACAATATTAAACTTAAAGCTAGTCAAATATACTAAAACAATAACAACAATAGTATTGCCAAATTATTTTAACCATATTCACACATAAAATATTAATTTAGATCTTTCCGACATCCGTATTTTCTTTTAAACCACGAACTTCGGAATTCGAAAATATTCGAGTATCTCTATCTCTATCGCACTAACAAATGACAGGAATGCAGCTATATACGAACTTCGAGACCTTCGAGTTTCGGTTTTCGTGGTTTGGCTGAATAAGCAAAGAGCGCGCGCGCGTGCCATTCAAAAAAACCAAGTTTATATTGTTCGAATTTGTTGTTACATTTGTAGAAATTACGCCTTAATTCGACATTTGCGCATATAAGTTCGCATATCAAAATCGATTAATTTTATATTTGCTTTTGGTTCCTATGTGTCTCGTCAATGTATATCGTAGACGGGATTAAAATTATTAATAGGCGAAAGAAAGGCCAATAAATTCCGCCATTTTGTCCGTAGTATTTCTAATTAGTCTATGATTTTGACGTTTCTTTTAGCTGACAGATGTGGCGGCGATATACTTTAAGAATAATAAATGAAAAATTAAATGAAGTCGTATATTACGGAAAATAAATTAATTGTCGCAGTCGGATAAAAACTATCCTAAGTTGCAGCTGGAATAATATTGTACCTATATAAAATGTTTCATATTTTTCCGTCCATGGGATGCTGAGAACATTCGTACCACAGAAAGCTTAGTTTCAAACTGGCTGATTCTTTTTTTAATTTAGATATTTATTATAAGTGGAGATTATGAAACAAAGACGAAAGATAAAGCCCTGTACAGATATTTGGTATTGTGCGCTTGTCGCTCTATGTAACAAAAGCCATGTTTGACCGAAAGCAATATCAAACTTTCGTCTAGTCAAAACAAATACAAAGAAAAAGCCGCATCAACAAGTGTCGTTGGATTCAGTGAAGTCTTTCGAGCATGAAAAATGATGTTGTCGCTCTTTAAACTAAAACTGGACGGGACTTATCCCGTACGATGGCGACACGGTGCGGTACTAAACTTTATCGATTAAGGACGGGTTGCACCAACTTACGATTACAGACCGAAGAACTTTAAATATGGCGACGACAGCTGTCATTCCATAGAAACTTGTCATCCGTACATTCAGATTTTAACGAACACCGCTTACGATTACAGAAGGTTTGGTGCAACCCAACCTAACTCAATAATTACCAAACCGATTAAAGACAAACATATTACAAATGAAAGTGTAAATTAAATAATAATCATCATCATCATCATATCAGCTGAAAGACGTCCACTGCTGGACATAGAACTCCCCCAAAGATTGCCACAATGGCCGGTCCTGCGCCAGCCGCATCCAGCGGACTCCCGCGACCTTCACCAGGTCATCAGTCCACCTTGTGGGGGCCTACCCACGCAGCGCCTTCCGGTACGTGGTCCCCACTCGAGAACCTTTCCGCCCCAACGGCCATCGGTTCTACGTGCAATGTGCCCCGTCCACTGCCACTTAAGTTTAGCGATTCGGAGGGCTATATCGGTTACCTTGGTTCTGCTGCGGATATCATCATATTTATGATGCAATTCAATTAAGTGCAAATTTTAATCAAGTGCCGTATGTATCATTTGCCGTTTTCGACACGAACTCACCTCGTGCCAAGCGTTGATTTTTCGTGAACCGATATTACTTGAGGTGTCCTCGGGGGAAATTCGGCAGACGCGTACAGTCGACGCCGTCGCCCCAGATTGCAGCTATTACTTCTAACGCCCCTCTGTTTACCGGGAAATAGTTATTCCCCATCCTAAATTATTATTAGCCGCAACACACCTGAATACATCGCCCTGGGGATAAAACTGGGAATACGAATTGGGTCCACGAAATAGATTGTAAATATTTGAGCAAGAGGTACAGTTCCGTTTTTTGTTTACGATGATATTGGTGTTTTGGTTACGTGTCCGGGAAATTAAATGAAGCTTAATTGCTATCAAGTGCTATCTTACTTTTAATTAAAAATTTGGTTGACGCGTTGACGCTTGGAAATATATGCGAAAAATAAAATAAATTGTACATGTTCCGTTGTGTTTGCGCTTGGAAATATTTTCTTTCCCTTTGTACAGTCGAGTTCCTAAATATGTGTGCACGGACGAGTGATCAAAAATATGCGAACACTACACTTATGTTAAACGAACCAGAATTATGTCAAATATAATAAGTATAACGCACATAGAGCATCGTTGATTTCAAGAGTATCTTTATTAAAATTAGGTAAAAGGAAGAGAGTGGATAATTCGCGATATTTTTCTTTTGAAGTCGAAGAGGGATAACAAGGTCCTTGCTTAGATCCCGTCGCAAAATAACGATATTTCGAGACGCTCGGCCCGGTTGGTATGCTAATCGGTGATTTTGTATTAAGGCGATGGCTTGATTCTTAGACTGAGTTTATCGTAATTTCTATTGATTAATAAAAAAAATCGAGTCTGTTTGCGAAAACCTCACCCTCGTGAGAGACACTCTTAATATGCCTTCCACGCACGAGAAAAAGAGATGCAACGAATTTCGGGAATGGCTTTTTTGAACAAATTTCGATAAATACCGAACTTTGTGAAGTTTTATTAATAGTTTATTAAGTGACATTTTTGATGAGGTAAGATACCATTATATAAACTTGATTATGTCGTAAAATAATGTCGTGATTGAGTAGGCTGAGTTAAAAAAGGAAAATAAAGACCCAACTTTGGAATTTTTATACTATTAAGGCAATTTTAAGCAATCATGTCAGATTAAATCAGATAAACAATCATGTAGTCAAGAATCATATATCTGAAAATCTATAAATAAATAAATAATAAAAATTCGTTTATTACTCAAAGAAAAGTTGTGAATAATTCCCAGGGGTCCCCGCACTAGGCTTCGCCTGTATCGCGGAGAACCATTTAACAATTAGGTAGAAAATACATTTTTTATAGTGACAACTGAAAACATTCAATTACAGTTAACGCTCTTGACTTAAAACTACATGGTGTTACTTACATAATAAAACAAATTATAGTTTATATTTATTACAATTATAGTTTAGCCTAAAATTGCCTCTGTCTCATCATAAGAAAGATTAAGAAGAAAGTTTGAGATTATCCTCTTTGCCTCGTTTACGGTTGCACCCCTCAGGTTACACTTTTTAGAGACAGTATTGTACACAGATGCCCTGATGTGACCTCCGAAGCGCTTCCCGCAAGCAGAACGAACGCTTGGAACAGGAAGGTTGAAAACACGTTTTTTGATTGATGCACTTAAACTTTAAAAATGTATGTGTGACTAGTAAGATTTTGTTAAAGAAAAGTTAACGAACAGTTAGGATTTGCGCTTAAGCGTAGAGAGCTGCCGTTGGGTACCGAAAGGTTCTTTTAAACATTACTTTTAAAACTGAGCGTTGCGCTCTCTCGATGTCCAACATGGCAGTCTTTCCCGCACTACCCCAAGCTGCGATGCAGTAGGTGATCACTGATTGGCAGTGCAATCATTTTGAAATTTTGCAATAATCTGTCCTTGTTGTTTCCTAATCTAGTCAGAACAGCGTTACAAAGAACGCATTCACGCCCTTAAACAGGATTTTTTATGTTCTACTTTTATTATGTCTAGCGAAAGGCGATTAGTGCCGATGGGAACGGATATTATCTTCTACGGATAGTATCTACTAGAAATGCTGGCTGGATAGTTTTATTAAATTTACACTTTTGAAAATCCACTGGGGTTTTTTACGAGCAAAATAACGCTAAAGTGATCCATTTGTTTTTCCATGGGGTAGACCTAGCTTACTCGACATTTATATCATCGTACAATGTTGGTGTTGGGGTCATCGATGACATATCAAGTGTAAAAAAAAATAAGTGTTAAGAGTCCCCGGCAAGCTCGATTCTCCATTTTAAAACGCTCTCTAGTTTGCTCTGAAACTTTGTACTCAGAATAAGTTAAGGTATATCCAGGTCTGTAATAAGTTAATATTGCTTCAGATACCATAGTAAAAAAAATACAGCGAATTTAAGTTTTTCATACAAAACTTGTAATTGCTGTATTTCGTTTGTTTTAAAAACTGGAGCCATATAAACTAATTACAGACCTAGATGTACCTCATGCCATTGTATATGCAAAGTTTCGTTACAATCCAACACACACACAGTTACACTTAGTTTTAAAATGAGAACGAAACTCCGTTTGTATGGGAATGTGAAATTCGGCCGAGCTTGCCGGGGACTCTTAAATATTTAATTCAGACCGTGATCTGTATTTAGTTAGTGAAGTCTTACGAGATATGTTAGGATTAGAAACAAAATAAAGTACATAACAAAAGAAAAGTTAATTGAGAAGTTTGACGAAAAAGTTGTCCATTGAGAAGCGAGAGCACCCAGGCTACTTAACTCACCCAACAGCCACCTCAACCCAAAACTTCATGATCGGGCAGTCGAGTCTTTCGGCCAACGCCCCGAGAAGACCGTTGCTGCTGCCGCGCACTCGCCTTAGCATGGAGGCGACTCTTTTTCGCCTAATGGCAAAAAAATCACCGAGTCGCGCTTCCGCGATCATGACAGATACAGTTTAATAGAGACCATATGTGGGAATTGAGGTATTATGTACTAACGTACTAGAGAAGACAACACGGCCGGCAGCGCGGGGCGCATGCGGGGGGAGGGTAACTTGTCATATAATACACTGAGACGGTGCGGCCCATGGACCGCAACGCGTAGCGCAAACTTCTTGTTCGGCGTGTCATCTCTAGTACGTTAGTACATACATTATACCTTAATGTATGTGGGTAGTTTGGTGCTTCAAGAAGACGCTTATACCCGCTTACGCCAGTCTGCTCGCGACCAAGGATGTTGTGACACATCCGAAACGTGGAGTAACCTCGAAAAGGTAAATTAATTGATCTAATTTCACGCGATTAAGTTCCGTCTAATAAAAATCATGTTGATTTAAATGCGTGTCTCGTGCTCGCTTCTACGTGATTAAAGCTAACATGCCAAACCGAACAATACAATGCTAGTGTCTTAAGGGAGCAAAATTACATATTTACGGCGAGGGCAGTATATTGACTCTAGAGTAAAGCGAAAGATTCCACAATTGAATCCTGAGCGTAGCGAGGGATTCTCAAGTAGAATCTTGAGCGTAACGAGGGATTCAAGTGTTTACGCCTAAGACGGAAATAATGTTGTTACCGAGTGACAAATACCTTTTTTTTTTTTTTTTTTTTTTTATTTATCCAAAATACTTATAAACTATTTACACATTATTTGAACAGCGAACGAAAACCGCGTACGGTTTATCTGTCGCCGTTGTCGCTCGTTTACAATTGATAGCTAAGAAAAGGGTAGTTTTACATAATTTGTGCTACGCTCGTGCGCGCATCGGTAGTTGGCAAGTACATATTTTTTGTGATGATTTTTATTTTGTGAGTATTATGAATAAGTTTCTGGAAAACATCATTTGGCCATTCGTTTAATATGTAAGGTAACAAATACTCCCACATTCTTTTTCCGTATGCATTGTTATACGGTGGCAATACGTATTTGGGTAAGGTACTTATGTTTCTCAAGTTTTGTGGCCTATAACGTTTTTGAAGGTTGGGTAAATTAGAAATTTCATCACAGATTAGCATCATCTTAAATTTATCATATACATTTATAATTTTACAGTATCGAAATAGATAATTATCGTCGTTTTTATGCTTATTTCTAATAGAATTAGGTACAATAGTTTTTATCATTCTTAATTGTAGCTTATAGATATTGTCCAGGTAAGTTTTATATGTTCTGCCATAGCTACTAAGGCTGTAACTAACAATGGATTCGGCTAGTGACATGTACAACATTCTGAGAGTATTAAATGGTAATTTATATTTTAGAAGTGATAGTTTGCATAAGATGGATCGTAGTTTGTTACAAATATGACTAATGTGGGGACCCCAATTGAATGTATTATCTATGACCAAACCGAGGTATGTATGCTTATCCACTATTTCCAGGTGTACACATACACACGTACGCGTAGTTTTTTGATGCATGCACTCATGGCTATGCGCTATTAACCATTAAATTAGCATTAAATAGCAACCCATAACTTTGAATGTATTTTAGGTGAAATAACCACTAACTTTGACTTCAGAATCAACCTATGTGCTATATATAGACCACCAAATTTAAACAAAACATTATTTGTATCAGAATTAACAAAAATTGTATCCCCCCCACTGAATAAATCCAACTATGCAATTATTGGTGATATGAATATTGATTTAAAACAGTCAAACACTGCAGTATCATATTATTTAAACAAATTAAGCGAAAAAGGACTAGAACCTGGCATCAGTCAGTACACACGTATTGAACCTAGCGGAAACCGTATTACTAAGTCGTGCATCGACCATGTGTTTATTCGTTGCTCACCGCCGGCCGGCCGTAGCAATAGCGATAGGCAGATAAGAACTGCAGTGGTCAACAATGCGCTCGCCGACCACTTTATAACCGGATTTGCTATCTGGGATAGTTCGCTCGCAACGATGCAACCAAAATACGCACTTAAATTAGATAATAAAAAGGTGATTTCAGAACTACGTGCTGCCGACTGGAGCCAGGGACTAGCCTACGACGATCCTAACGATGTGTTAGACTGCATCATTGATACTTTTACTACAGTGTATAATAAATGTCAATATAAAAAAAAAATCTATCTAAGTAAGAGAAAAAATGTAAAATGGAAAAACAATAAAATAATCAAAATGTGTAAAAAAAGGGACGAACTGTTCAAAATATGGTACTTAGATCAAAACAATGCACAAAAAAGGCTCCTTTATAACAAATATCGTAATAAAACAAATAAATACATAAGTAATGTAAAAAATAACTCTATAAAAAATGATATTAATGATAACTTTAAAAATCAGAAAAAAGTTTGGGAGATTGTCAACCGATTGTGTGGAAAAATTACAAAATCCATTGATGAAATTATAACAAAACACTTTAAAAAATATAACATAAGCTCATTAGTTAACAAATTTGCGTATGAATTTAGAGATAACGTTAATAAAATAAGCTCCTCTTGTGACAAACCAGTTCTAGTAGAAAACTCATATATACAAAATCCACTAGTGTCACTTAAAATAAATAAAGCCACAGAAAAAGTAGTATTTTCCATTATTAAACAACTGAATGTTAAAAAAAGTTCAGGTATAGACGGAATCCGTGCCGTGGATATTAAATGTATAAACACGGAAATAACTCCTATCGTTACGCACCTAATAAATACCTGTATCAAGACCTCAACCTTTCCAAATAAATTAAAAATAGGAAACCTATATCTACTGCTTTTCACACCTCCTATGAGGAAAATTGTAATTCTTTTCTGAATTCGAGAAGATAAGTACAACTTTGAGCCCTCTTGCGAGGACAACAATGACTCTGTTCTGAATTTATTTATTTATTCGTATGGCATGCGTACAGTTATTTACAAACTTATATTACGACCATCGTGGGTTAGAAATGTTCTGAATAGTAGGTGTGAAAATATTATTTTCCCAAAAATTACCCGCAAAGTGAACATTACTTGTAAAACATTGTTTACCAAAAGAAATAAAAACATCACGAGGACCTTACGCTAATAAAACGGCAGACATTAGGTTGTAACGAACGCGCAAATGTTGAAGTCAATTTCAATAAAACACGTCAGATTAGTCCCATGTTGTCGTATTCTTTGTTCGTTCGTTAAACTGTCGGGATCCTCCCCTCAAGTAACGTATGTCCTCCCAGGTAAGTTACAGGTTTTTAACGACGTCACTGAACCCGTGAGCTGAAAGATTGCACAAACCGTAATTTCCAAAGAAAAAACGCTCAATCAAATCAGTTCGAAACACCTGCTTTCATGGATGCGTAAGCGGCTTGGCTTAAAAATGATTAAAAGACAAATAAAACACAATAATTTACGAACAATTGGATCCGTTATGATTATGATAGAGTTTTCGGAAACAATCCAATTAGGTAGGTTTATTGTTCGGATTGTATATTCGCGTTTTATGAGCGTTAAACCGTGCTAATTTCGATTCGGCCGACAAAATTTCATCCCGCCCCTCACACTCGCATTTATTGGCGAAACAATTTTATTTGGGACGCGAAATTATTCATTTCCGTTTATGTTGGTATGTGGCATGCTGCATTCAACGCATCGTAAATAAGTTAATAATTTGTGGCAGCAATTCAAATAACATATTGCCTTGTGTCAACATTTGCTCAGTTTTAACAATGTAGTACTTATGTAAAATTATACAATATGTCACATCTTTCATTTTGGTTTGTCTTCGTAGAGATTCAAGTCTTATTATAAAATATATATAAAAAAATGGAGATGGGCAGGTCACATGATGAGGTCTCAATAGCAAAAATGGACCAAGGATGTAACGGAATGGTGTCCGAGACAAAATAAAAGAAGAAAAGGAAGGCAGCGTCTCAGATGGGAGGACGATATTCGGAAGTTAGATGGACCAGGGTGACCCATCGTCAGATAGCATGGCAAGCTTTAGGGGAGGCCTTTGCGAAAACGCAAGGCAATCTCTCCACCGGTGTCATATAATAACTAGATAAGTAGATTAGATTAACCTTTAATTACCGATGTGGTTTTTGAGTAGCACTTACACCGAGGTACTGTCTGACAGACGCCATATTTCAACTCGATGAAAAAAAAATTCTATTGACATGCGAGTATTATCAAAGCTTTTAAACTAGTTGGGTAATTATATTAGGTAGTTACAAATGGGATAATAAACACTGAATAACTTCAATCATGCTAACAATATTTTTTTAATTATGAGGCTACATTTTTTGATATGCTAAATTTCCGGACTTGGTTCAGTCTTATTTTTTACTAAAATTATGAAGATATTATCTATAAAACATAAAATATCTTTTGATTACAAGATGTTTCATCATATTAAATAAATGAAAAGCTCCTAACTTTAAACATAAAAAAACTGACATCATATGACTTAGGCATATTTTTAATGAACTAATGTGTAGTTCCTAATGATACTAGCTTCCTACGGGTATTTAATAATATGTAGCGAGCAGAACCTTATACTGACAGTAAGCCTTAATTGTTTTTTCTTAGAATTCTATATAAAAAAAAAATATAGCTCAAACTTAAAAGATGACGTCACGACTGGGATACACGATAGTTACTATAGAGTCACAAACACTAAAGCCTTGGTCAGACACACGGCGCGACGCAGCGCCGCGATATCTCCGTACAAACCGGTAGCGTGGTCAAACAGGCCATGTATGGAAATATCTCGCCGCGGTCGCGCCGCGCAACCGCGGCGCTGCGTCGCGCCGTGTGTCTGGCCAAGGCTTAACACTGAGGTGACGTCCAGGAGACGTGCATATTTTTTGTACATAAACACCGTGGTGGCGTCTGTGAGACGTCGATCGCTCCGTAACCGACTCGTGCGCACTCGCCGCGGTTACGGTCTTGGTTGCAGCTAGAGGACCCCAAAAACGGAAGCTAGCGGAAAGGATAGCTTCAGACGCCACACATACGCAAAAATATTTTCGAAATAAAAGTGCTGACGTCTGTGAGATGTATACCACGGTAGTTAAAGGTTAAGTTTAATAAGTTAGATAAATTTACTGTACACCAGAGCACAGGTGCTAAGTATATATGAAAAAATAAATATTCAGATCATATATGATAAATTTAGCCAACTAAAAAACCTAAAAATGAGAACACGTAGTGCAAAACTAAGAAACCTGGCATTCTTACCTTACATTTTACCTGACTATAAGAATACATATGGAAAATGTACTTCAGATTTCATGTTACCTTATATACTTAACCAACTACCATCAGACATTTTAATCAAAATACAGGGAACAGAGAATCCAAAAGCATGTAAAAAAATGCTAAAAAAACATTATATAGACTCTCATAACACCAGCACTGAGGAATAATACTGGTATGGATGAAATGTGATGAACTAATATTAATTAGATATTTCTTACAAATAAGCCTAATTGAGGCTTCAGTAAGAACTAAAGAGTATATAAATGTAGTAGAATAAGTTTATAATTTTGAATAAATAAAAGTAAAAACAAAAAAAAACATATATTTCATGTTTTGTAAGATTTTTAAATAAAGGCTATTACAACTTATGTCAAAACGCTGTGGGCATTTCACGGCTGTCTGTATGTCTGTTACCTTGTCACTCTTAAGACTCCTCAGCACGGTTGACTCAAGTTGACTCTCCATGCAAACGTACTTTGGTTTTAATTTTAAAACGCCATTAGCATGTTGTTTTAAAATCAGAAGCAAACTACGTTTGTATTTTTTTTTTATTATGTGGCCCTGGCGACCATGATAGTTTGAGACAGGGCTTGAATCCAGTTTTTTCAAAAATCCCCATAGTAGTCTAATATTTTGAATTATTTTAAGCTCTTAATTTAGGACTCTGTCATGTATTTAGGTAACATTTTCGTATTTTTAGATTGAACGATCAAAAATGATATCATTAACCAAAGAACGAAATAGAACGTATAACCTAATACCGATATTTTTGTATTTTTGAGACACTTGCTGCGAGGAACTAAATATAGTAACTTAGTAGTGAGGAACTTATTTTTCATACCTTAACGAGGTGAACAGAGAGTGGAAGTTGCTATTAGATTTTAATAGGCATAGTATTAATCCCTTAGTATTAACGAGTAGGATACGTGAAAAAAGTGGCGAGCAAAATCAGGCTATACTCGTATATTTTTACGCCCTTCTCTGCCTTCGTTTTTTGTAATACGTTAGCGGGGCCGCGTAGAGTATATAAACAGCTTCTGAACTCTTGCTTTGTACCTACCCTGTTGTCAATTGACCTACATACATCGCATCGATTTTAGAAACATTTTTCTTCTACGTTCACTGCTAATGCTAACTGCACAGTGTACTGTTAAGTTTATGTTATTTCCGTGAACACTTTCAGTCCTAAATCGTGATTTTTATAGGTTCCAAGCTTCCAAGGCTCCAAATATACATTAAGTGATTTTTTTAACCACTTTTTCTATTCGTTCTCTTCACAATTAGAAGTCTATTTTGTAACACTGTACTAACACTGTTGTACATGTCAATTATGTGTAAAGGTCGCGGGAGTCCGCTGGATGCGGGTGGCGCAGGACCGGTCATTTTGGCACTCTTTGGGGGAGGTCTATGTCCAGCAGTGGACGACCTTCGGCTGATATGATGATGATGATGATGATGATGTGCTAGATTATAATTTCCTACTGCTATTTGACTTAACGTAGTCGGAATCGATTTGGTACCTGCATAGCGTACACTCTACACGCGCCAAGACTTGCCAGAATGAGAACACGCGACAAATGCAAAACCGTTTTCAATTCAACACGTCGAATACAGGCGCAGGAAGATTTCAAACAACCCGACGTGTGAGCGTGAAATAATCATACCCTTTATTCGGATAAAGCGATACCCAATAGCCTAACAAAGGTTGTTTCTTTGTGTATTGTTAAGTATTTAATGTGGTCCACTTTATATAAAACTGCCATCGGAATTGGGATCTTCTGCTGTGGACGGTAGAGCTGCCTTTTGAATTGACTACTTTAATGCTATTCGGCCAACTCAAATCAAATAATCTCAAGTGTAAGTTTGTATACATGAACGGAATAAGGTAAGAAGTCTTTGTAATTCGAAGGTAAGTGTGTAGATTTTGGAGTTTTGAATGTAAGGTAGGTATATATCGCTCACAGAGATAGGTATATCTAACTTTACTTGCCAAAAATATTTTCTCAAAAATGCAAAACATTAACGTTATGTTCCTTGTATTGGGAAGTACCTACCTATACCTATCACGTCGCGAGTGCGGTTAGACGACAGGACTCCATTAGCGGTCAATTTTACTTTGGACCGTCACCGCAGGCCGCGCTAGTGTCATCATCATCATCATCATCATATCAGCCGAAAGACGTCAAAGACCCCAAAGAGTGCTAAAGTGGCCGGTCCTGCTCCACCCGCATCCAGCGGACTCCCGCGACCTTTACCAGGTCATCAGTCCACCTTGTGGGGGGCCAGTGTGATGCTTGCTAATTGACCTTCTTTTGTTTTGTCACCAAACTTACGTACCTACCTAACTGCGCCATTATTCAGCAAAATCGGATACCAGAAAACGGGTAAATAATGATGTAAGTACATGAATGGAAAACTCACATCTGAGTAGTTACCTACTTCCATATATACATACGAACGTTTCAAAACAAGTTTATAAAAAGAACATACTTCAGAGATTCAATTATGTTTACAAAATCCATTGATGAAATTATAACAAAACACTTTAAAAAATATAACATAAGCTCATTAGTTAACAAATTTGCGTATGAATTTAGAGATAACGTTAATAAAATAAGCTCCTCTTGTGACAAACCAGTTCTAGTAGAAAACTCATATATACAAAATCCACTAGTGTCACTTAAAATAAATAAAGCCACAGAAAAAGTAGTATTTTCCATTATTAAACAACTGAATGTTAAAAAAAGTTCAGGTATAGACGGAATCCGTGCCGTGGATATTAAATGTATAAACACGGAAATAACTCCTATCGTTACGCACCTAATAAATACCTGTATCAAGACCTCAACCTTTCCAAATAAATTAAAAATAGGAAACCTATATCTACTGCTTTTCACACCTCCTATGAGGAAAATTGTAATTCTTTTCTGAATTCGAGAAGATAAGTACAACTTTGAGCCCTCTTGCGAGGACAACAATGACTCTGTTCTGAATTTATTTATTTATTCGTATGGCATGCGTACAGTTATTTACAAACTTATATTACGACCATCGTGGGTTAGAAATGTTCTGAATAGTAGGTGTGAAAATATTATTTTCCCAAAAATTACCCGCAAAGTGAACATTACTTGTAAAACATTGTTTACCAAAAGAAATAAAAACATCACGAGGACCTTACGCTAATAAAACGGCAGACATTAGGTTGTAACGAACGCGCAAATGTTGAAGTCAATTTCAATAAAACACGTCAGATTAGTCCCATGTTGTCGTATTCTTTGTTCGTTCGTTAAACTGTCGGGATCCTCCCCTCAAGTAACGTATGTCCTCCCAGGTAAGTTACAGGTTTTTAACGACGTCACTGAACCCGTGAGCTGAAAGATTGCACAAACCGTAATTTCCAAAGAAAAAACGCTCAATCAAATCAGTTCGAAACACCTGCTTTCATGGATGCGTAAGCGGCTTGGCTTAAAAATGATTAAAAGACAAATAAAACACAATAATTTACGAACAATTGGATCCGTTATGATTATGATAGAGTTTTCGGAAACAATCCAATTAGGTAGGTTTATTGTTCGGATTGTATATTCGCGTTTTATGAGCGTTAAACCGTGCTAATTTCGATTCGGCCGACAAAATTTCATCCCGCCCCTCACACTCGCATTTATTGGCGAAACAATTTTATTTGGGACGCGAAATTATTCATTTCCGTTTATGTTGGTATGTGGCATGCTGCATTCAACGCATCGTAAATAAGTTAATAATTTGTGGCAGCAATTCAAATAACATATTGCCTTGTGTCAACATTTGCTCAGTTTTAACAATGTAGTACTTATGTAAAATTATACAATATGTCACATCTTTCATTTTGGTTTGTCTTCGTAGAGATTCAAGTCTTATTATAAAATATATATAAAAAAATGGAGATGGGCAGGTCACATGATGAGGTCTCAATAGCAAAAATGGACCAAGGATGTAACGGAATGGTGTCCGAGACAAAATAAAAGAAGAAAAGGAAGGCAGCGTCTCAGATGGGAGGACGATATTCGGAAGTTAGATGGACCAGGGTGACCCATCGTCAGATAGCATGGCAAGCTTTAGGGGAGGCCTTTGCGAAAACGCAAGGCAATCTCTCCACCGGTGTCATATAATAACTAGATAAGTAGATTAGATTAACCTTTAATTACCGATGTGGTTTTTGAGTAGCACTTACACCGAGGTACTGTCTGACAGACGCCATATTTCAACTCGATGAAAAAAAAATTCTATTGACATGCGAGTATTATCAAAGCTTTTAAACTAGTTGGGTAATTATATTAGGTAGTTACAAATGGGATAATAAACACTGAATAACTTCAATCATGCTAACAATATTTTTTTAATTATGAGGCTACATTTTTTGATATGCTAAATTTCCGGACTTGGTTCATTCTTATTTTTTACTAAAATTATGAAGATATTATCTATAAAACATAAAATATCTTTTGATTACAAGATGTTTCATCATATTAAATAAATGAAAAGCTCCTAACTTTAAACATAAAAAAACTGACATCATATGACTTAGGCATATTTTTAATGAACTAATGTGTAGTTCCTAATGATACTAGCTTCCTACGGGTATTTAATAATATGTAGCGAGCAGAACCTTATACTGACAGTAAGCCTTAATTGTTTTTTCTTAGAATTCTATATAAAAAAAAAATATAGCTCAAACTTAAAAGATGACGTCACGACTGGGATACACGATAGTTACTATAGAGTCACAAACACTAAAGCCTTGGTCAGACACACGGCGCGACGCAGCGCCGCGATATCTCCGTACAAACCGGTAGCGTGGTCAAACAGGCCATGTATGGAAATATCTCGCCGCGGTCGCGCCGCGCAACCGCGGCGCTGCGTCGCGCCGTGTGTCTGGCCAAGGCTTAACACTGAGGTGACGTCCAGGAGACGTGCATATTTTTTGTACATAAACACCGTGGTGGCGTCTGTGAGACGTCGATCGCTCCGTAACCGACTCGTGCGCACTCGCCGCGGTTACGGTCTTGGTTGCAGCTAGAGGACCCCAAAAACGGAAGCTAGCGGAAAGGATAGCTTCAGACGCCACACATACGCAAAAATATTTTCGAAATAAAAGTGCTGACGTCTGTGAGATGTATACCACGGTAGTTAAAGGTTAAGTTTAATAAGTTAGATAAATTTACTGTACACCAGAGCACAGGTGCTAAGTATATATGAAAAAATAAATATTCAGATCATATATGATAAATTTAGCCAACTAAAAAACCTAAAAATGAGAACACGTAGTGCAAAACTAAGAAACCTGGCATTCTTACCTTACATTTTACCTGACTATAAGAATACATATGGAAAATGTACTTCAGATTTCATGTTACCTTATATACTTAACCAACTACCATCAGACATTTTAATCAAAATACAGGGAACAGAGAATCCAAAAGCATGTAAAAAAATGCTAAAAAAACATTATATAGACTCTCATAACACCAGCACTGAGGAATAATACTGGTATGGATGAAATGTGATGAACTAATATTAATTAGATATTTCTTACAAATAAGCCTAATTGAGGCTTCAGTAAGAACTAAAGAGTATATAAATGTAGTAGAATAAGTTTATAATTTTGAATAAATAAAAGTAAAAACAAAAAAAAACATATATTTCATGTTTTGTAAGATTTTTAAATAAAGGCTATTACAACTTATGTCAAAACGCTGTGGGCATTTCACGGCTGTCTGTATGTCTGTTACCTTGTCACTCTTAAGACTCCTCAGCACGGTTGACTCAAGTTGACTCTCCATGCAAACGTACTTTGGTTTTAATTTTAAAACGCCATTAGCATGTTGTTTTAAAATCAGAAGCAAACTACGTTTGTATTTTTTTTTTATTATGTGGCCCTGGCGACCATGATAGTTTGAGACAGGGCTTGAATCCAGTTTTTTCAAAAATCCCCATAGTAGTCTAATATTTTGAATTATTTTAAGCTCTTAATTTAGGACTCTGTCATGTATTTAGGTAACATTTTCGTATTTTTAGATTGAACGATCAAAAATGATATCATTAACCAAAGAACGAAATAGAACGTATAACCTAATACCGATATTTTTGTATTTTTGAGACACTTGCTGCGAGGAACTAAATATAGTAACTTAGTAGTGAGGAACTTATTTTTCATACCTTAACGAGGTGAACAGAGAGTGGAAGTTGCTATTAGATTTTAATAGGCATAGTATTAATCCCTTAGTATTAACGAGTAGGATACGTGAAAAAAGTGGCGAGCAAAATCAGGCTATACTCGTATATTTTTACGCCCTTCTCTGCCTTCGTTTTTTGTAATACGTTAGCGGGGCCGCGTAGAGTATATAAACAGCTTCTGAACTCTTGCTTTGTACCTACCCTGTTGTCAATTGACCTACATACATCGCATCGATTTTAGAAACATTTTTCTTCTACGTTCACTGCTAATGCTAACTGCACAGTGTACTGTTAAGTTTATGTTATTTCCGTGAACACTTTCAGTCCTAAATCGTGATTTTTATAGGTTCCAAGCTTCCAAGGCTCCAAATATACATTAAGTGATTTTTTTAACCACTTTTTCTATTCGTTCTCTTCACAATTAGAAGTCTATTTTGTAACACTGTACTAACACTGTTGTACATGTCAATTATGTGTAAAGGTCGCGGGAGTCCGCTGGATGCGGGTGGCGCAGGACCGGTCATTTTGGCACTCTTTGGGGGAGGTCTATGTCCAGCAGTGGACGACCTTCGGCTGATATGATGATGATGATGATGATGATGTGCTAGATTATAATTTCCTACTGCTATTTGACTTAACGTAGTCGGAATCGATTTGGTACCTGCATAGCGTACACTCTACACGCGCCAAGACTTGCCAGAATGAGAACACGCGACAAATGCAAAACCGTTTTCAATTCAACACGTCGAATACAGGCGCAGGAAGATTTCAAACAACCCGACGTGTGAGCGTGAAATAATCATACCCTTTATTCGGATAAAGCGATACCCAATAGCCTAACAAAGGTTGTTTCTTTGTGTATTGTTAAGTATTTAATGTGGTCCACTTTATATAAAACTGCCATCGGAATTGGGATCTTCTGCTGTGGACGGTAGAGCTGCCTTTTGAATTGACTACTTTAATGCTATTCGGCCAACTCAAATCAAATAATCTCAAGTGTAAGTTTGTATACATGAACGGAATAAGGTAAGAAGTCTTTGTAATTCGAAGGTAAGTGTGTAGATTTTGGAGTTTTGAATGTAAGGTAGGTATATATCGCTCACAGAGATAGGTATATCTAACTTTACTTGCCAAAAATATTTTCTCAAAAATGCAAAACATTAACGTTATGTTCCTTGTATTGGGAAGTACCTACCTATACCTATCACGTCGCGAGTGCGGTTAGACGACAGGACTCCATTAGCGGTCAATTTTACTTTGGACCGTCACCGCAGGCCGCGCTAGTGTCATCATCATCATCATCATCATATCAGCCGAAAGACGTCAAAGACCCCAAAGAGTGCTAAAGTGGCCGGTCCTGCTCCACCCGCATCCAGCGGACTCCCGCGACCTTTACCAGGTCATCAGTCCACCTTGTGGGGGGCCAGTGTGATGCTTGCTAATTGACCTTCTTTTGTTTTGTCACCAAACTTACGTACCTACCTAACTGCGCCATTATTCAGCAAAATCGGATACCAGAAAACGGGTAAATAATGATGTAAGTACATGAATGGAAAACTCACATCTGAGTAGTTACCTACTTCCATATATACATACGAACGTTTCAAAACAAGTTTATAAAAAGAACATACTTCAGAGATTCAATTATGTTAAGCGCATCCCTTTGATTACTCGACAACACGGCATACAAGGCACAAAGGAGTTTCATAAAGCAGATAATATTCGCATTTGAATATTTTCAGTCCGTGTCGGCATGTTGGCAGAATGTAAGGTTGCTTTGACATGCTCATCACGCCGGCAAGAAGCGACAAAGGAATAGTTAACGAATATTTACCCGCCTGCCTACTGCGCATCTCTAAACTTAGGAAAACGTCGCACCATTTTAGACTACAGTGACAGTTGAGACAATGTCTCTTTATTTTGTCCTCTGGGTCTGCAAATTTGATAATGTTTAGAGAGCGAAATAATAAGCGACATTTGGGTAATGTTTTCAGAGTCAAGACACTCGGGTGAGACATAAGGAACGACGTAAAAGCATATATTTCTGAGAATAAGATGTTATAAATGGTTTTGAAGAGTTTTGAAGTTAATTTACAAAGTTTAAGTCTTTTCACATGGGAATTCTGGAGGTACGTAAAAGGCAAAATATTTTCAATTCGCTGAACATTAACTGTGAACCTGACTAATAACTTAGCATGCTGTTTTGTAAAGATCGTCACTTGTCTTTTATTTTATGAGTTTATTCTTTAATTCATAGATTTTTAAAACGTGATCTCAAATATATACTTTTTCTATAGTTTGATACAATTCGTTCTATACGATAAGTACATTATTAAAAAGGAAAAGCTATACAATTAATTAGGGTACAAAATATAAAAAATAACATTTTGTTAATTGTCAATCTTTAATATTGTAAAAAACTGCATAGGAGAAAGGTTTATAAATCTAGAATTAACGCATATATGATATTCTTTTACTACAGGCACATATAATAGTACATTACATTAGAGGCCAAGAAAATACGGATTTCCGGCCAAGTAGGTTTAGACGGCGGAGCGTAGCGAGGCCGGATACAGATACGAGTCCGGGAATCCGTTTTCACGCCGGGGCATGTATAGTGCTTTTCTTAAACATGCAATGAAATAAATAAATAAAAATCCTCAAATCAAACAAATTTTCATGGCTGCTATGCCACAAATAGTGGAATAAAAATTAATAAGTTACTTTGCAGGCAAAGTTGTATAAAATCCCATTTCAGGCCGCCTCGAGATGCTGCGCCCGAAAAAGGATACTTCCGAGTCTATTATAAGGAACATAAAGAGAATATTTCATCTCATGTTTGAGAAAAATACAATAAGTTCACGTCGAATTCGCATTATTTCTAAACCTAGATTTCCACAGCTAACGTTATTTTACACGCTGAATGGTCGACTCGACGCTGTACAATCTACAAGTCTATAAGATAAGATAAGATAAGATATAATTTATTGTCAAAACTGTGTAGGTACATACATGTCATAAAGTAAATAAGTTTCAACAGTCTGCCCATTTCGGACGTACAATATTAATATATATATATATATATAAGATTTTTATGTCACTCCAACAGAACTCTTGTCGAAGTATCCCCTCTTCCACAAGGGCTCCGGAAATATTCGTACAGTGCCCACACTGCCCCCAAATCCGTCACTACAAAGGACAACGTGGCCTGAACATTCACATTAGCCGAGCCCACGGAAATGTGAATGTTGGGGCCTCTGGCGGCCCCACGCCGACCGTTCGCCCAAGCCTTGCAACCACTGCACCACATGCTCTCTATTCAACACCAGCTGCAGCAGCTGGACCCGGCTCAAATCCATGCAATTTAGGGCTCCAGAGTCTTCCGGCCTTGAAGAGAAATGTCCCAGTATTAAAACACATTCCCAAAGGAGCAAGGAACCTTGCGGCTGGCAAATTGTCGACTCTAATCGAGTCTTGTTTGCGTTCCAACGACGCTGATGATTGGTTTAAGCTTCTTTCTTTTTCTTTCTCTGCCTTAAGGGTGCCTGGGGGGCCTGGAGGCAAATCATTGACCACTAAAGTGAAAGAAAATGTTGACAACCTGAATTATTATTTCTCAGAGGGGCTAAACAAAAAGCCTCATTCAGTTTACCGCACAATTGAGGCTAAAGTTTACGATGGTGATTTAAGGGGAGCAGTTCGTGTCCTTCTTTCTGATTCATCTCTTGCTCCGCCCAATGCCGAAACTTTGAATGCATTGAAAAATAAACACCCTTCACCGTCCAGACAACTTACGTTCCCGCCGGAACCTGATATCTCAAGTATTTTTCTTACAGTTTCAGTTTCGGATGTATCCAACGCTATCGGATCTTTTTACAATGGCTCTGCAGCTGGCTTGGATGGCCTTCGCCCACAGCATTTAAAAGAACTGACTACTTCTAGTGCCGGTGATAACGGACTTAAATTACTGGAATCATTGACTAAGCTTTGCAATTTTCTCTTGCGTGGTATGCTTAATCCTCAAGTTTGCCCTTACCTCTACGGTGCGTCTCTGTGTGCTCTAGAAAAGAAAGATGGGGGCATTAGACCGATTGCGATTGGGTCTGCATTAAGACGACTAGTTGCTAAGTTAGGATGCCGTTCGGTACGAGAGGAGATGGCAGCCTTCCTTCAGCCACACCAGATGGGTTTTGGCACGCCTCTTGGCTGCGAGGCGGCCATCCATGCAACGAGATATTTTGTGTTAGCACACGATAATAGCGACAAGGTAATCGTAAAACTTGACATAAAAAACGCCTTCAACTCTGTTGAAAGGGACGTAATTTTAAATCAAGTGAAAGATCACACTCCCGCCCTCTACCCGTTTCTTTTTCAGTGTTATTCTGCTCCAAGTAATCTCTTCTACGATGACTGTACCATTTCATCACAGGTCGGTGCTCAACAAGGCGACCCTTTGGGCCCTCTGGTGTTTTGCCTAGTCATGCAGAGCTTGATTACAACGCTAGAATCACCTCTGAATGTCTGGTATTTAGACGATGGCACTATAGGAGGTGATTCTGACGTTGTTCTAAATGATATCAGTACGCTCTTACCAGCTCTGCGGTCAATCGGCCTGGAAATAAATACTGCAAAGTGTGAGCTTTATCCTTGTAGTTCCTCTTCGTTAAATTCATTATCTAATTTCCAAGCTTTATTGCCAGACATTAAAGTCATAAACAAGTCATCCTTTTGTCTTCTCGGAGCACCAATTTTTCCTGATGGTGTAAGTTCAGTTCTCCTGGCTAAGACAGCGGCTCTGAAGTCCTCCTGGGAACATTTGAAGCACTTGTCAGCGCATGTGTCCCTCGTGCTGCTCCGTAACTGTTTCACATTGCCCCGCGTGACTTACACACTAAGAACTGCGCCTACTTGGTTGTTTAGGCCGGAGATGGAGACGTATGACAATGAACTTAAACAATGTCTGGAGACTGTTCTGAACGTTCAATTCAATGAGGCTCAGTGGCGCCAGGCAACACTCCCAATTCGGTATGGAGGATTAGGGGTCCGTTGTATAAAAGACGTCGGGATCGTTGCATTCCTCGCCTCTTCCCATGCGTCGACAAATCTTGTCACTAAGATACTTTCTTTAAATGGTGGCAATATTTGTCTACCGTTTGTGGAAGAAGCTATAGTTGAGTGGTCATCTCGCTTTTCTGACGTAACGCAACCAGACAACCCCGCATCACAAAGACTCTGGGACGATTTATGTTGTAATGAAATTTATTCCAACCTTTTAAATGTAGCCCTTGGGGTAGATGTGGCTCGTCTAAAAGCTGTCAGAGCTCCAGAGTCTGGGGCGTGGCTGCACGCCTTGCCTTCACCAAACTTGGGAACATTGCTCGACAATGATTCATTGAGGACAGCGGTAGCCCTACGTCTTGGAAGCAAGGTGTGCGAGCCCCATCGCTGTATATGTGGAGCAATGGTCGAAGCGAACGGGCACCATGGTCTAAGTTGTCTGCGGTGTGCAGGGCGTATCCCTAGACATCACGCCATAAACGAGCTTTTGCGCCGTGCCATGGTCTCGGCAAACGTTCCTTGCGTTCTGGAGCCCCAGGGGCTAAGCCGTACCGATGGTAAGAGACCGGACGGTCTTACGCTGATTCCCTGGTCAAAAGGCCGCTGCCTGCTATGGGATGCAACTTGTGTGAGCACATTTGCACCCAGTCATCTTCACCACACCATGAGGGTAGCAGGCGCGGCCGCCGAAAATGCGGCAAAACTAAAACACGGCAAATACGCCCACCTAGAATCAGCGTACGACTTTGTTCCGGTCGCTATCGAGACGGCTGGTCCTTGGTGTTCGGAGGGCAGGAGGCTTGTTTGGGACCTTGGCCGGCGTCTAAGAGACAAGGGCTGCGACCCTCGTTCCGGCTCTTACCTGGTCCAACAAATATCGGTGGCAGTTCAGCGGGGCAATGCAGCCAGTATTTATGGCACCTTTGGACCAGATGGGAGCCGGACGTAAAAAATATATGTATTTCATTTTCTTTATTTTAACCTTGTTTTTTTAGTTTTAGTTTAGTTTTGTTATTATTCTCTTTCTGTTTAATCGTAGTTTTTATATATATTTCTTTATATGTACCTACTTTATCTGTAAACTCATAAATGATATATATATATATATATATAACACACTTTAAATATATAATTTACATATCAAAAGAACGCTCGCTTTAAAGATTTGTTCCGAGCATTGTCACGTGCTCTATACCTGGATTATATCGTCGTCACCACTTCTATATCCACAGGAGAAATATTTACTTATGTAAATGCTTGTTTGAAACGTCTGGTGGAAATAATATGCGTATGTTTTGCAAACTAGTCCGTCCGTGATCCGATTGCCATGTATTCTAGGCATAATACAAATAATACTTTGGGTAGCTTTTCGTCGTCTTTTATGTTACTGAAAGTTTGAAGAATATTTTCTTTGAGTAAGATGATTTTCTCGAGAACACAGTACTCAGACTTGTTCGTTTTTGTTGAGGTAACGGCTAAAAGCCTTTTGATTTCGTAGGTAATGGTGGCTTTCTAACAGCGAGGCGAGGCGTGGAGGAGAACTTTAATAAATTCAGCGATATAAAAATAATAGCCTTTTATTTATATATTATTTATTTATTTAATAAACAGAGTAAGTATATACACTTAATAATTAACTGGGTCTCACAAGACTGTCTGAACAGTTTGTCTGGCTGGCTTTTCCGTTGTCGCCTAAAAATATATTAACAGATGAATACCTAGTTGCTTCGGCAAACGATATCGGCCTCATTCTAGAGCGAGTTTTGATTTCTCAATTATTTTGAATTTGTGCTATATTAAGTAAGAACAGACTTTAAAGGAATAACTTTTCCTTTCAGCGTGTTGACAAAGACTGCTATATACCTAGGTACGTTCTAGTCAATGTAAGTACATAAAGTGCACTTGGACTTCCTTTGGTCATCAAAGCGCATATAAGTAGTACAAAGCCTAGTGCCGAGCGAAAGCACCATTGGAAACGGAGTCGTGTATGTACTCCAATCGGCTCAACGGCAAGTGAGTGTACCTACGTATTTACTAGAACCATGTTCAGTTGATGGGAACGAGGCGAGTAACTTGTCTCAGTTCACAAATTCACGCTTAACAAACTTTTTACACAAGGTACCTAGTTAAATACAATGTTTTACTTTGGTAGGGTACGGAAAGGTAAAGGTCGGGAAACGAATATTTTAATTAATGGTTATAGGATAATGTTGTTTAAGGATATTGTGTTGCCATAAATATATCAATATTTTGGGGACAATCTTACACAAATCGATGTAGTCCCAAACTAAACGAAGCTTGTACTATGGGTACTAGGCGATGATATACAATGCTTATATAGATAAATAAATACTTAAATACATAGAAGACATCCATGACTCAGTAACAAATAAACACAAATCACTCAATAAACAAACGCACACAAATAAACTCATCAAATAAATGCCCTTGCCGGGATTCGAACCCGGGACCTCCGGTTTCGTAAGTAGGGTCACACAACCAAAACACTAGTTTATGTGTTTTGTCTGTCTATTATGTTAGCCATAATCGCCATTTGTCTTTCTCTGGAATTTAAAATAAATCACTTCATCAATAAATCAGACAATTTAAATAAGCTAGACCTTACCTTGTAGACGCTACCCACCTTACCCCTACGCCTAGATTAGACCCTGTTGGTACGTTAGGTTAGGTGTGTTTTTTAGCAATCCTGAAAGGTTAACAGATTTAGAGAAAAACTATACTTCGATTTTTTTTAGCATTAGAAAGACCTTTACAGAAGTAAGTGTAAGGTTTTTTATAAAACACGTTTTACGATACCTGCCGTAAATGCGGCGGAATAAGTGGAAAACTATGAAAACATTTTTTAAAGCATATTAGACGATAGCAAAATGTGTAATTTGCATTTACTTAAAAGGATTATTTAATAATACAGCATTAATATTTTATTTGTGTTATTTTTAATGTATCGCAAAAAAATTGCATGATAAAAAACCCAGAGAAGCAGAGGTTTCAAACAAACGGAACGTTTTAAACGCATAAATTGCGACTAAATTGAAGAGATCGTGTCCCACATCAATAAGAGTTTAGCGTTTTGACATTTGCAATCGGTCGGATAAAATGTCCGCCATTACATTGTTCATGTTTGTCTTTAAACGTCACTCTCATCTCGTATGTCATGCGAATGCAAGTGCGATACTTTGTCATTATCCCAGAATCTTGTTGTTTTGAGTTTTTAAGTTTCATTGTTTTCCGTTAAAGTTTTTTGTTATTGTTGTTGTTATTGTTATTATCTTTCGTTGATAGTGCGGTTCAGTTCAGGTGCCTGAGTGCGGCCCTTACTCTGATACTACTAAATAATAACTCCTAATAACTACAAGGTTACATCGCACTAGTGTGTGGTGGACGAGGTCGGCAAAGCTTCAAATTAAGCTAAAATAGGTTCTACTTACCTACTTATTTCAGAGAGACCACTGCATGCATTTTAAGGTTAAAACCACCCAATTCAGTGTAGTGAAAGGTTAGGTTAGGTTAGGAATAGTTAATAACAATATATATATATAATATTTACAAACCTAAGTGATAGGAAATGTGAAATCATTGATAAGTACCTATGATGTAACAAAGAAAAATACACAATAATTTAATATTTTATTATTAACTTCTGAAGAAACAGGTTTACGACACCTGCTTCTTTGTTTATCGAATTTCTAATGCTAAAAAAATCGAAGTATACTTAGGGCAAATTATCATTATTGCGTAGGCTAGATATAACGTTATATTTATGGCAAATAAAATTGTGGGTTTCATTAGTCTCCATTTTTTTATTATAGCCGTTGAATATGCGCACCGGGTGCTTATGGTTATCTTGCTCCGAGTTACATAGTAGAATGAGTTGTTATAGTACATTATGATACAAGTGTGCTAAGTTGGTCACTACACTCGAGTCGGTTTTTAAGCCTGAGCCGAAGGCGAAGTCTTAATGGAGACGAGAAGTGTAATGACCAATGCTCACGTGTTTCATACGACGTTTTTCAACACATTTGCGAGTAAAAAAAAAAAAAAAAAAAATGAAAATGTTAAAAGATATGTAATGAAAAGGCACTAGTGCGATAATGTAATGTAAAAGTCACGGCATGGGTAATATTCTGCATTATTTTGCTAATATTTAAAAAGATATGTAATGAAAAGGCACTAGTGCGATAATGTAATGTAAAAGGCACGGCATGGGTAAATATTCTGCATTATCAGTGTAAATACGCTGTAATAAGACCTACTTTACGAGCAGGTGTGTTGAAAAATAATATTTATACCCAACCAATTTGTAATTGCTAGTACGTGTCTCCAAATATTATATAAAATGTGTGATGATACAGAACTGGCGACAGCGAATCGTAATCGTAGTAAATCCCATTATCATTTATTTGGATTCAGTCAATAAGCCAAGTGACGATAAATCATTGTTATTAAGACATTTAAAATCATATCCTTTCGAGCCTGAATAAAAATAGCGAAAGTGAAAATTTCTCAGCGAAAACAAATAAGCTCCGTCTTTTATTCGGAAGATTAATGAGTTCGGAATTTCTCTAAGGATGTAAAGTCGATGAAGTCATTTTTCTAAAGGCCACTGCCAGAAAATGACACGATGATTGATGTTAGCCCCGTGATTGGTGAAGCGTAAAACGGTAGGAGGAACAAGTAATTTTATTAGACATGTATTTTTGACTAATTCTGTGAGCACGATTTTCTTTTCTTTTTCATTGTTATTTATTTTCTCATAATATTTGATGAGACGATTAAATTTCTTTAAAAAATATTGTTACACAATCGCGAGCTTAATTTCGCGATATTAAGGGTTTAGTTTTTAATCCAGTAACTTTATACTTACATCCAGCAGGTCGATCACGTAACACATTGTACGCGCGTCAGGTAGATCTATATGTTACTTTTTATATGGAAAAATGACAGTTAAATTGTAAACAAAACTAAGAAACTCGGACACTTTAGGTACTTGTTCAATCTCGTAACTGTGACCTTTTATTGCTATTTTACTTTTAATATTTATTTTTCATATTGTCTTAGCAACGAAATTACTTAACAGAAATAATACGTTTCAATGAATTGTAGTGATTTAGGTACCGAAAGGTTTTTGTGATAATAGGTGTCGCATTCTGATTTTGTAAAATAAAAGTAGCGCAATCAGCAGAGGGAGCACGTAATTTCAAACGAACAGAAAGATCTAAATGTCACTTTTTGTATGGTAAAATGACAGTTAAAACGCTAACGTTCGTTTGAAAAGATAGCTACGTGTTTACCCCTCAGGAGTGAACAAGTATTTGATCCGCGAACAGCAGGAAATGGTTCGATGTTACTTGTTAAGTGGTGAAAGTTCTCGAGCTGTCGGGACTCTGTGTGAGGTATCGCTGTAGCGACTGAGACTCAAAACAACAAGTGGCATCGTACGTACGTACATCGAAGGGCTAGTCACGCAACGTTCCGAACGCGCGTTAGGACAATTTCACAGTATTTTTTCCATATAAAAAGTGAGATTTAGATCTACCTGACGCGCGTACAATGCGTTACGTGATCGACCTGCGAGACGCCATCGTTGCTGCAAGCTAACAATTACTAGACTACGGCCAATTTACACACATTAATTCGGTGGGCATGGCCGCTGAGCCAAGGCATAGAGGATCATTATCATCATATCAACCCAAAGACGTCCACTGCTGGACATAGGCCTCCCTCAAAGAGCATAAAGGATGCTATTCTCGAATTTCAACATAGTTACTAATTGTGTTGTATAGTATTCAACATAGTCACGGGTATATCGAATTAAATTATTTAATATCACCAAACGTTCCTCGGTTTCGTTAACGAAGCCATTGAAACTCCCGATTAGATTTCTTTGAATCTTTTTGAGGATCCGTTATCTGATACTTGGGAAATTGGTATTCGGAGTAAAAAGGAACAGCTCATGTTACTACGACCCAAGCAATTAGGAACAAGGTCGTCAAATAGAAGCCAAATAAATAAAGAGCGGATCTATTAAATCATCTCGGACTTGCCTCTTTTTGTTGACATTGCTATACTAACTATAACTACCAACATCTACCTAGGGAAGCGACTGACATTTGACAAAAAGAGGAACATAGAAGAAATATCTAGAAGGATCTCAGTAACCTGGAAAAAGTTTTGGGCTCATAAAGAAATACTAAAAGCACAGAAGTACCCAGTAAAAACAAAAAAAAAATATACTGGACTCCGCAATACTACCATGCCTTACATATGGTTGTCAAACATGGTTGTTCGAAAGACCCGCAAAAATAAAAATTCAGTCGGCTCAGAGAGCTATGGAGCGAAGCTGCCTGAATATCAAACTGAGAGATAGAGTGAGAGTCACTAAAATACGCAAAAAGACTAAAGTTATTGACGCTCTTTTCTTTTCGAAAAGGCTAAAGTGGAAATGGGCGAGCCATGTATCGAGCTATACCGATGACAGGTGGACCTTGAACACCACGAAATGGAAGGGGCCGTGTGGTTCAAGGAAGCGAGGAAGACCTAATAATAGATGGCAAGACGAAATAGCCTCAGTCGCAGGAAAAAATTGGTTAAAAACCGCACGAGACAGACCGACTTGGCAAGCCTTGGAGGAGGCTTTTACCCGCGAGGGGTCCATTCAGCAATCTTTTTAATTTATTTGAATGTTTTAATAATTAATGCTGTAATAGATTTTAAATAAAGCTTTTTTATTTTTATTTATTAATTTAACTACCAACATTACTCTTACTCACCTATACAGACAGGGTGTGGCCTATAATAGCGGTGTATTAAATGAAACGGTGGATTGTTTTTTGAAAGACAGCATACCTGCATTCTATTACTTAACTGTAACAGTATCAATGTTATTGTACATTTTAAACACAAAAATCTTGCGAAATGTAAAAAAAAAAAACAAAAATTGATGGAAAACAAAGACACTATTAATCACTATGACATAAGTGCCCAGTATTCTGCCAAGATAAGTATTAAATGAGTTACATGCTACGATATCGTGATGTCAAAATTCATTACCTATGGCTTACGGATCACAACTTCAAATGAAGGGTACACGGAAAGACATGTTCTTTCCGTGTACCCTTCATTTGAAGTTGTGATCCGTAAGACACTTTTTGTTACAAGCTTTATATTAACTTGACCTGTTCGTATGTATGTAAGTATATAAGTATGTAAGTTGTCCGTCAAAATTTGCAATCCATGTTTCAGTTGTCTCAGTCTTGCAGCCATTTTACCACAGATTTTTAAGATATTTTTTTGTAATATGAGACGGATCAAGCAAACTTATTTGCCGTCTCGTCCTAAACCCAAAAGAGGTAAGTGAGGAAACTGTTTATATTTTTCAAAAATAATTGACGCAGCTGAAAAGTCTGCAACTTTTTTCTGGTGCTAAAGAATGTTATTCCTATCACCAATAAAATAATCAGGCATCCCAATTATTGATGATGGATGTAGTCCCGGCCGATTTCGGCCCCAGCGACTGCGTTCAAGTATGCTGTCGGCGGTCGCGTGCCCTCATGTGACTTATGTAGCCAATCTTCTTCGTGAAGGTCCTTGCACATTGCGGGCATGTGAGCACACAGTTTAAATAAAAATAATTACATTCATGTTAAGGGACCTCAGTTAGGCATGTTATTACTTATGTTAGCTACCTGCTAACTTTCTACTTATTAACGAACTGCCCATTAACCGTTCCCATAGTTGCTTAGATAACTAAATGGAAATACGAAACTATTCCGCTCAACTCCCCTTTCGTAACGAATCCAGCGTAGACTACATCCACTTTAATTAAGCCAAATATTTTAATTAAGAAAGTTACACCCATAAAAATACCCGTTAGACTAGGTATAAACAAGGAAGAACAATAAAATATATTTAATAGCCTCCTCGAGGTAATTGCAGCTTCTGTAATAACAGGGGAATGCAATTTAAAAGGTGTCGAGTTTCGTGCATTTGCGCCGTCATTTTGTAACAGTCATAATAATAACGAAGATGAAATTCCACTTTGCGATTTCTTTGATGTTTTGTCGTTTCTGTAATGCTTGCTCGTTAATTATTGTACACATTTCGTTGCTTTATAAGCTTGGCTAATTAGTTTGTTTGAGAATGTTATGTTTATGTACGAACTCGTTCCTCAGCCACAAAACATCTAGGAGCGTATAAATACGCACACTTATGTTGGTTACAGGCAAAAAGCAAAAACGGGTGGCTAATAAGGGCCCACTGGCATAGAAATGTAAATTAGAAAGATTTTTTTTTATTAACTACTGTAAAACACACACTTTCTACCTTATTATTATTATTCTGGTAGTGGCTTTCGGGCTGTCAAAGCCCTTATATCACTGCGACCATCGCTGATCTATTGTGATCGCCACTTACTACAATTCTTGGTCAAGTCCTGCAAACTCGAAGAATTGCAGGATTTGGTTGAACTCAAGAAATTTGATCTCCTCCGGGCACATGATGTGTTTGCCCAGGAAGGAGTTACGACTGCGCATGAGGCAAGGGCAATCGGTTAGGATGTGTGTAGGCGTCTCCTCTGCTTCAAATCAGAATCTGCACTGCCTTGTGTCACACAGTCCTATCGTTTGCATGTGCTTATTTAGTACTAGTATTTACTTTCTACCTTACCTTCAATTGTAAGCTCACCAACCATTTCATGTATGCTTGTCCACTCTCTATCAGTTAACAATTGAGCAAATAAGATAACAAAAATGATTTTAAGGTAGTCATAAGTACCACAATATTTAAAGGTAATTTCCATCAGGCGTAGATTTCAGCTTGACATTTTTCCCACAAACATAACAACTCGGCAACGTCATTCAAAATGGAACCTGCCTTAAAATTGGACAAAGACGTTCGTTTACCTGTCCGTCGGGCTACGATTGAGGTGGTAAATTGTAATTACCACTTGACACAGGTCTGGCAGTTTGCGCCATCTCGCTATTTCTGCGTGTATTTTATTTGTCTAATAAACGCCACAGCCATGGCTCCTCTAATTAGTTTTGGAATATTGAATCGGGAAAAACAAGGGACAATCTAGATATTGCGTCTCTTGTGGTATAATTAGCTACTAGTTTTTGTTTGTGACTTCGTCCACGTATCGTAATCAACTGCCATTTTTGAACGCCTTAGAGAATCTTATAGCTAATAGGCGATTAGACTTCCTATAGGCGCAATCAGTTATCTTCGTTCGTCGTTATCGTTAATTTCCACTGCTTTTTTCACCCCTTTAATGAAATGAAATGAAATGAAGTAATTTATTCCAGGTCTTCACCGACCCATATAAGAGGTGTTAGTTACATTTTAAATATAAGGTTAGATAGACAATACAAAGCTTACATACAATTTAACATACAACATAAACTGACATACACAGAACACAGAACATACACTTACTCAATATATTGCAAGGTAGATTTGACCTGCCCAATCCAATACAGAAGTATTGGACAGTCAAACCTACCAGCTATCATTTTCAGGATGCTGTTAATACTTTTCCTCAATCTAAAATTTTATTTCGCATAATCACATGAAAGTCATTAGTGCGTGCCTCTGCGAACATCCCCGAGGCATTTGGCATTTGGGCATTCCTAACAGCATCCTGAAAATATTATTATACGTAACGCGTAGGGCGCTATAAGGTCGCTTTGTGTACTTAACCCACAGTCCGCTAGCGTAGAAAGATTGGCAGAAGGCTTTAAAAAGTGCAATCTTTACCTTTGTGGAACACCTAGCGAACCTGCGGGCAAGCATGTTACCTCTGACTGATAACGCCCTACGCTCCTTTAAGGGATGATTTCCGGGATAAAAATGATCTTATGTCCTTCTTAGGGTCTCAACATATGTCCAGACTAAATGTATTTTAAATCGGGTCGACGGTTTAAGCGTGAAATGTAGCAGACAGTCAGATAGAGCTACTTTCTCGTTTATAATACTACTGGCTCTGTAAGCTGTAGTACTGAGAGCAAGTGTAGTAAAAAAACCGGCCAAGTGCGAGTCGGACTCGCGCACGAAGGGTTCCGTACCATTGTCAATAAAAATATTTATTTTAGTCTGTTTTTAATATTCTAATTCCTATACTATTAAACAAGCAATATTTGTATATATGTATATATGGACGTATTTATGCACAAGGGAGCCAACCCACACAATTATAGTTTTGAGAAAAAGCGGGTTTTGTTAAAAAAGTGTGTACGCTTTTTTTCTTCATGTTTTTTAATAAAGGTGGATTGCCAAGCGTTACAACATGGTTTTGTTTCTATTTGTATACATAAATATGCCAAGAAAATGTAGTTTGAAGTGTAGTTTTCTCTTAAAAAGGCAACGGTTCCTTTTAGCAAAAACATTCAAATGAGGGTTGGTTCCTTGTTGATTTAATAGGGAACTATACACATGTATACAAAAAAAATACAAACTAGTTTGAATGTACTTTATTAACAAAATGTTGTAAACATTGTACACATACAGAAGTTCTACAATATTCTAAAATATTATTCTGTAATCTAACCATCTCCAAACATCAAATACTTTAATTAAAAATGTAAGGAAAGATTTTAACACAAAGCTTTCTTAGTTCTCGCTAGTTTCATCTTCCATTTCAAAGTCAGGTTTACCCGAAAAGCCCTCCAGATCATCCTCGATGCTTTCGTCGGGAATTTACCGAATGTAAAAATCGTGATGGACCTGTGGAATCAGATGAAGAAGGCTCTTCAGATCTTTTAACTTTGCGTCGGCAACAGGCCTTCCTGATGGCCATAGTGGCTCCATTAACTGCTTGGTAATACTTGATGATGCCCCTCCCCGAGTACTTTTTTTTATAATAGCTACTCCCTTAAATTCTTCAACGAAGTTAGATCTCATGTAAATTTTAAACATTTCATGTTTTCTAAGCTCTATCTCTTTTGTGGTCAGCTGTGACACTTTCGTTCCATCTGTGTATTTTTTTCTATTACATGTATCTTTTTTTAAAGGCTTGGTGCGCATGTTAAAGATTGGTAAAAATATTTAGTTAAGTTTTGCACATGAAACTTTTCTCATTACAGCTGCACTTGCTTCCTCTTTATACAATTCGAAAATTTTGGAAAGTGTCATGTGAGATCTTAGAAACTTAACCCCATTACATTGTCCTCGTCGGTAGTGGGATATATATGTCGGCAATCTTTTTAAAAAGTCTATTATGAACTGCAGGCATTCAGGGTCTAGTTTATCGAGACTGTTTTGTGAACCACGTTTATCTGCAATAACATCTTCAGACCGCACCTTCCGCATCATCGCAGACGTTTGAAAGGTTTTAACAAACATGTCTCTACATACTGATATCATCATCATCATCATCATCATCATATCAGCCGAAAGACGTCCACTGCTGGACATAGCCCCCCACTCAAAAGAGTGCCACAATGGCCGGTCCTGCGCCACCCGCATCCAGCGGACTCCCGCGACCTTTACCAGGCCATCAGTCCACCTTGTGGGACCCTACCCACGCCGCGCCTTCCGGTACGTGGTCGCCACTCAAGAACCTTTCCACCCCAACGGCCATCGGTTCTACGTGCAATGTGCCCCGCCCACTGCTACTTAAGTTTAGCGATTCGGAGGGCTTTATCGGTGGTTCTGCTGCGGATAACCTCATTTCTGATGCGAT